>CM076089.1:33695263-34295263 GCA_038088585.1 Chrysina gloriosa
ATAAACAGCTATCTAAGTCACTTTTTAACTGTAAAAAATATCATTGCTCATTATTTCTAATGTAAAGTTGGCAGAAAGTTCCATAGATGTTAGTAAAGACAACTACCTCGTTTTTTTTTATTTGTTTCAGTTTTTCTGTTGCAGAATGTGATGGGAATGATTTTTCAAAATTCGAATGTGTACAGTTTTATAATGCCTCTCAATATTTTTCTTCTTAGCAACGAAGACAGAAGTATCATATAACAAACATACATTTTTAATTTAATGAAAAACCCCCAGTCGATTATTTACTAATTTATTTATTATTATAAGATATACCTACATATGTAGAGAAAATACCCAAGAATGTTTGATCGATCGTTTCATATAAAACATCGCATTCTGAGTGTCGTTTCCATGCTTTTCACAATTTACCCAGCACCTCTCTAACAGTTAGTTCGTGAATTCCACAGCAGTATAACGTGCTGGTGTTTATAATTACACGTTTATTTACTCCTAGTCTATCGTTGTATTATTATTTTAGTATTCGTCGTTGTTAGACCGGTATACTTTAGGATAAATTATTTGAATTTTACCGCACGCGTTCCATGTGTATGAGATATGTCAAACAAAGTCTACGAGAAAAGACGCTTTGAACAGGCATCCCTGTTGCCTAAGGAAAATGTCTTACTCGTTCTCCATTTGTGAAAAGCTTTTACTAGATCGGATAGTCTGTTTCGACATAAGAAAGTATATATAGTATATATAGTTCGTACTGGCAAGAAAACGAGGGGTTTCAGAACAGAAGCAGCCACCAAAGTAAAATGGTTCATCTGTCCAGTAACAAGTCTTGAGGTCAAAGATTTTAAATGCTGCGACCAAACCTACATGACGGCGTATTACACAATCTTTGTTTCCAGGCGCATCTGGCCAGCAATCATAAAATCATAAAAATCATCCGGAACAATAATGTAAAAAGAATGGTAAAACAGGCACCCATGACGCATTACGGCAACCTACTACATGAAAAATCACATAAATGTAAGATGATGTATGTACTACTAAAGTACTATTCGACGTGAAGATCATATCGATTGATCAACCCTTCTCAAAGAGAAAATGTTGCGAGTAATACACATTTTTAGGAAAGTAATAATTATATATATATTATGCCTTCAATAAAACACGTTGTCATATCCTTTTATGAATTTCAGGTATAGTATGGTCAATATTTACAATAAGTATGCAGTACTAGAATAACACAATATTACTTATAGGTAAAGTGTAACGAAACGGCGGAAAAATGTTTATAACACAGTATTTTTTGTTTATATCCAACTAGCTTGTGGAAGTGATAAAATCTCCAACCATTTGACATAAACTTGGTCCTCTTTTCTGCGTAAAATCTTTTTGACGAAGTGTATGTTTTTCATACTTGGCTTTCTGCACTTGCTACTTATAGGAACTTTTCAAAATCGGTTCCCTGGTTATGTCTTCAGTTAAATATATGTTGGGATTACCTGACTTCAATTTAACATGTAGCAATACGCTGTTTCATTCTAATGGATCGATATTTCATGTCATCGTACTGATCGATTATTTTGGTGAAAACGTCTGTTCACTCATACGAATCTCTCAAGCTGAATAAATGTACAATGGTAAGTTACCACCATTATTCGACATTTGTAACCTGGCAAGAAGTCGAGTTGCTACTGAAATTATATGGTATTGAACACACCAAATGTATCTCTCTACAAACGTATACAAACTTGACTTCAATACAGAAACAAGCAACCCACAACGGAACTATTCCGTTCGATTTCGACATCACGGACATACCAAAGGTGAATGTAATGGGATGTTAACCCTGATGTCTATGAAAATGAAGATGGGTCAGATGAAAGCGGAAAATGTGCAACAGAAAGGCGTGTATTAACATTCAAAATAATGATTAGGCTTGCATCTCATAGTGCATTACGACGTTCCTTCATATTACGCTTGAAGTAACATAAATATAGGCTGACCTGTTACCAGTACTATACGAGAGTCTCACATTCCAGAAGGCGGTCAACCTCCGTGCGTGTGTGCCTGAAATTTAGTCAACTCCTCTTGAAATTCAAAATTCGCGCCAACCTCCCACAAAATTCAAAATTCGTCATCTGTAAGAGTAACTCCTTCTACTGTTAATTGCATATTATAAAGTATCCCACCCAATATCTTAACGTCTGGTCACAGAATACAGAAGCGACAAGTCGTGTCGGCAGCTTTGATGTTCATGTGGTCGATTTAGCTAACGCCATTTTGAAAATACGAAAGGTGCACATGTGTTCGTATTAATTGAAAACTATTAGAGTTCTGGATATGTTAAAAGAATAGTTTTTGCTAAAAAGTTAAATCAGTGCTACACAACAATAACCGAATATTTTAATTTTGATATGCACACACCATCCCAGAATAATAACATTAATGAAGCTAGCCAAATATAACACTTTCGTCGTATTTAAAACATGGTTCCCGGCCATGCGCATACAAAATTGACCACAAGATTTTCTAACTTTGCACTTCTGTGGTCTGTTCGATAGTACGCGTACTACGCGCTAACATCACAGTTCCTCTTCCGTCTTGTTTGCTCATCGTCATCCATTTTAACACACATATCCAAATCGGTGCTGTAGAACTTGATGAAGTCGGAGTTCAGCAGAGATATTTTTGATCAATCGGCTCCTTCAAGTAGTATATGTGATTAAATGATTTGCGTGACAAAACGAGAGGCTGTCGGTGGCTCATTCGTATGGGTGAAAAGTATGCATATATTGCATAATTTCAAATATATTAGAGGCACACAATCGACTGCTCGACTGGATCACAATCATCCACTTAGAACCTGATTTTGTTAAAAATACGTTGGCAGTCAAACAAATTGCCTTTTTTATACAATGGTTTTCTTACACATTTTAAGAGAGTTTTCGATAAATGCACTGGTTGCAACAAGACACAGACATTAATATTTTTCTTAAAGATAGAGATATCTTAAAATCTCACCTTCCTCTGCTACGAAGGATGTCATATGTGCCTGCAGATACTTACGTTGTCTTTTTGCTTCTAGATGCTAGTACAATTTTATGCGCTAAACTTATTCTTCTTTAGTTTTGATGGCACTGCTCTTCTCTAGGCGTGGGTGTGTATACTATTAGCCTTTTGGCATCGATGTACCTCTTATCATCCTGGACCGGGGTGACAGTGTCAGTTTCCTTTGTTCCACTATATAGATATCGTTGGGAGGTGACCTGAATATATTTTTGTATTCTGTACAACAAATTGCCGTTGGTCAGACTCGCCTTGAAATCATCGTTGTTGATTTCTTCCTGTACCACACATTTCTTGACCCTTTACATTTTTAATTTGTAGGTTATCTACTTGAAGTCACTACATTATTGATGGAAGATCGAGAAATTCTTTGAGGTAAACGGCGTTGCATAAATAACACTGCGCAGTTAAAGATCTGAAAATGGCGCTATGATATAATCCCGTAGAATTACTGTCCAGACATTTGGTTTCTGTGACATCAACATTCACATGTTTATTGTTTTGGGACCAATAAAATACGACCGATAGATTATGGTGCTTATGGAGGGAAAATGTTGATTTGTCCGTAAATAAAATATTTTGTTTAAAATGATCATCGGCATCACATTTTCTTCTCATAGCCTTGCAATATTACGCCCAGATATTTATACTTACCTGGACGTAATATTGGAGTAAAGTGGCAAAAAAGAAGTGGACATAAACCATAGAATAGAAAAAACTAATAAACTGTATTATGCAATAAACAAAGTTCTAGTAAATAACAAAGAAATAAGCAAATAAACAAAATTAAGTGTATATAAAACAGTGTACAGACCAGTACTAGTATATGGGAATGCATCGTGGAATTTGGCGAAAAGGAAAGAAGGAGAATGCAGGCCATGGAAATGAAATTTCTAAGGAGAGTTAAAGGGATAACAATGAAAGACCGCATAAGAAACACAACAATAAGAGAAGAGCTGGGAATGGAACCGTTGGAACAATACATTGAAGAAAGAGCTGTGCTGGTGGGGACATCTGCAGAGAATGAGCGAAGAAGTGTCAGTCAAGAAAATCTGGGAAACCAAAAGCAACGACAGGAAAAGAAGAGGCAGATCGAGAAGGCAGTGGGCAGCGATGATGGCGGAAGTATTGGAGCGGAGAGGGTGGACATGGAAGGACGCCAAGGAATTGGCAATGAATAGGAAAGAGTGGAAGAAATTTAGTAGAGGAGAAGGAGCCGCCTGAAAAGGCAAAATCGCTACACCTTAGGGTAGAAAGGGAAACTGATTATATATATATATATATATATATATATATATGTATATAGCTTTACAATATTAAAGACGTTGAAAATGGTCATTCGGCAATATTTCTTGATTTTTTTGGACTGTATAGCACTTATATTTATTTCTTTTATTATATCCCTGACTGTCGTTTCGAAATTATTTCCCAAATTTGACGGCTAAAGCATGAATCGTTTACTTCTACAAAAGCACATACGCTGACTTCCCTCTCGGTCCTTTCTTCAGAAACAGGATATTGCTGACTACTTTCATAGCAGTTTGAACATCGATTAATAGTATTATGTGATGACAGGGAACTGGACGATCAGGAAACGAAAAGATAAAACGCCCAATCACTTCCTGCGTACCTCCTTGAGTTATATAATACAATTTAATATTTGTTTTTTCCTCTTTAGCATAAACAAACGGCATGGTAAGTAGATAAAAGTTAACAATTTATTGAATGATTGTCAACATAAGAAAATGATAAAAATTGGCAACTTAAAAGACAATTTTAAAATCCAAAGATGCGAAAATTATGTTTCAAAAGACGAAAAGAAAAGCGCACTGTAACACAAGCCTCACCAACAATCTGCTACTGTAACCAGAGCACGATTGATCATGTCTAAAACATTTAACGCTATCTCCCCTTATCAATATCTTCGGCGACGTTTGTAATTTGCTGGCGTATATGCTAATGTAAACTATATAAACGTTGATTCTCTGAATGTGTATAGAGAAGCTTCCGCACATGTTTGTATTATTTAACACATTGTACTCACTTATTAATGAGACCTTAAGAGGCCATACAAATTAGGTCCCGTCATATTTGCTTATGCGAATAGGTTTGGAGGAATCGGTATAAATATGAAGGCTCAGAAAATCCGTTCCTTCCTATTAACAGCAACTATTTTATTGGTGCTAGTCCAGCAACGTTTCCAGTTGACTCTTCAACATTGTAAACTCACCAGTGAGCTTGCTTAATTATTAGTTTTAAATCAGTCAGGACATCACACAAATGCACAGGTCCACGCACTACCAGAGATGTTCTTACTAGCTGTAAGTCTAATATCGGCGATATAAAGTACGATACATGAATAGTTATATATTTACAAATAGTTACATATTATACAAATATATACATACATAGTTACAAATGAAGCAAGTAATTAATTTAGGTTTATCAGTTTCACTACTATAACAACTGCAATGTGTTGTGGAAAACAAAATCATCGTCTTTGGTTCCAACTATAACTAAGGCATGCCAATTAAATTAATTGTTAAGATTGCTACATGTCGGATTGTTACTTATTCTTCTACTGTCGTTTTGAATATCATTAAGATTACCGTTCTGAATACCGTCAAGAAAACTGCTAAGTTAACCGTCGTAAATCTGTCTTAATTTCGGTTAATGTAGTTACTTGCAAATCTTATTCTGAATTGTGGAAAGGCTACGCTATTCAACTTGAATTTTTGTGCTAATATTTTGTAACAGATTATTAATATCAAACTCTCAGAGTTTACTTTTCATTTTGGATTTACGTAGTTAATTTTTTTGCTCATTATATTGTTACACTCTTGAATCGACTGGTGACTCCGTTTATTTTTTTAACTGTTAATATTTGGGAATTATTAAGTAGCTGCTTCGTTTCAATTTTGATAATTTTTCTATCTTGTCCCTTAGTCTATATTGTCAATTTAACTCTTTTATTTATTTGGAGAATTTGGTACCAACTATTCCATATTATCAACCAATAAAGCATTGACATACATATGTATGTGAAATCATAGAATTTTTACGTATTGAATAAACCTTTCGTTCGACATAATCCTACTTTTGAAAAAAAGTTATATAATTTTATTAATTTGGGATCATGTCAGTGCTCATTTTTTTGCTTATTCCAGTATCCACAGGGGCCAAAAAAATTCAATTTTAGAACTAGGACCGTATTCTTAAATATTTCATATATATATTTATAGAGAACTAGCTGACCCGGTGAACTTCGTACCGCTTTAGAATTAATAAATGTCTTAAGTTATTACCTGAGTTTTATTAACTGCAAAAGTTCAAAAAGGAGCAAATTCACGTGGGAGCAAAGCATTTGCTTTATTGAATGTAAACCAAATGATTCGCGTATCGTTGTAGCACAACTTTCTGTTAAACTATTTGTTGAATGGGTTGCACTCGTGTCGATCATCTTCATTGAAGCACCTTGTGATATACTATATTTTGCGACTTTATCTATTGTAGGGGCGTTAAATTGTCGTTCGTGTGTTCCAGCGGGGCGTTTATTTGCTCTGATTACGACTTTATAGTTATCATTTGGCATGCGATCCAACGCAGTTTTGAATAACCGAATCAATGCATGATGTTCATGAAGTATTTGCTTCAAATCTTGAAGAATTTCTCTTTTCATTACGTTATTGATCGTTTGACGCCAATCAAGTTGGTCCTCCATATTGGCCATGAAGTAAACTTGTAACAATTTTATGCTGTGCATCTTCAACCGGCTGCAATGATCCAATTCTATGGTGAATTTGTTCTTGTATCTGTATAATCGAAAGGGAACTGATAATTAGTGATTTATGATTACCGAAAACAAAGGTTATGTAGTCGGAGCCGGACTCGCATCCTTCGCATCCCACTCGCCGGACTCGTATCACTTGTACATCATCATTTCCATACCATTCTCCCTCTACCCTACTCTCCCGCCAATCCGCATCGGTTGGTTAACCTGACGCGCGCTTTTTGAAAAAATTGACCACAGTTACTCTCTTATTAACAAACATTAACTTGAATGTCGGACTGAATCCGCGTTTTTCAATAATATTTGCTCCAAATGAAGTCATTTGGAAACATACGTTGTACCTCTAAGCGTTCGAAAGAAAATGTCGTGATTCTTGAGCTTCGCCATGAAGCAATGAATGCATTGGCTCAGGTGGCTGAGACAACAATTGCAATTTAAGTTTTCCACTGAGACAGCACAATCCAGGCGTTTCTCCCGCGAACTTCAATGCACCGCAATGGACGCACACAACCTCTATAGGACCAATTTTAACAAAAGGGTGCGAGCTGTAGTCAATTGTGGAATCGTATTGAAACGCTCCTCGATTAAAATTAACACTTGAAGCATTTCTTCTTGCGGCTCGACGTTATTGATCTCTGTGTTCTGCTCGATGATTTCTCATTGGCAACCGAGCCGTTTCACATATGGCTTCTTTTTGTTCGTGTGTTTGTGAAGCACGAAGTCGGGTCGTACTAACACGGCGCCCTTCTCTCGTGCGATTTCTTCTTCATCTGCAGTGGATTGATTCGTAATATTCCGCAGTCTAATTGCAGTACGCCTTCGTTGGGAAGGGATTCGATCTTCTCGCTCGCGGCATTCTAATTAAGACTGTGATGGATATTGCTGACTTTGCTTCAATTATAACATAACCTTAATTGTCTTTGCGCGCACCATGACAACTGTCATAACCTAACACACCATACGTCGTCAATTTGTTCCATCCCTAATCTTTTTTCTTAATTTTTTAAATGTTTTAATAGTTTTCTTTTTCCTAAATCTTCGCGTAGCAAACACGAACAAACCCGCAGAAGGAACTATCCAATTTGGTCCAGTCGTTTTCATGTTTTAAGCATCCGAACAAACCACGATCCATTTTTATATACATATATACGAGTAGATACATGGCATAATTTTCCGTTTACTACACTCGCTAGCAATTTTACTTTCTACTTGTTTCAGTACATCAATTGTCTTGTAATGTTTGATGTGACTAGTGATTTGTATATTCTAAGTATCGTACGCGCCTTTTGTCAGCTATAAGTTTAAAATCGATGTTTTACATCTCGATAAAGAAGGAACCCAAACAACGTTAGAATAAACATAGTTAGGACGTAAACTAACGATTGTAGTCGTTAGTTTACGAAATTTGCAGATACTACTTACCCCAGTTTGCGGTATTTATTTCAATTGATTGATTGATTGATTGATCGAAGAAAAAAAATTAAAATGAAACTGCGCCCTACCGTCATCTTTTTAAAACGAAATTGAGCAGCCCTTATCTGAAACTTGTTTATAAAATATACAGAGTTCCAGTTCTTTTATTCTGTCGTTGAGGATGTTCCTTTCTTACTTGATTATTACAATCCTCACTTTTGATGGATTAATTTGTAAATGACTAGGTAATTGACATTCCCAAAAGTAAATTTGGTTATACTATCCGCTTTATTCCTCATTTGATGTTTAACTCCTTAGGGCCCCACCAAATATTTCAAGATAGTTCGTATATTATACATTTACATCTCTTTATATAAAATAGAAAAGCTTTCCCATGATGATATTTTTTAAAGCTCGTAAAATATGCCTGCTGAGTTGTATATGAGCCAAGTACTTTTTGCAAAATTGCTATTTTGTATAATAATAATAACAGGCTAATAACTAGAAATTATCCAAAATGGTTATCAAAAGATAAAAGGAAAGAATTGGGTTGAAAAGGATTAAGTAAAGGAAATATGTATAGAAAACAAAATTAAGATACGTAAGTACGTGATTTATGTATATATATTTATATTTCCTGACGAGTGACGACTCTGTTAACGTAGTATTTTATACATGCATGCATACATACAAATAATATATGAATTATTTAAAACAGAAAACTTTACCACAGCAATCAGGATATGGTTTTGAATAATCTGTGTCAGATACTACGCATCTGGGACCAACATCCATAGCTCCACAACTAAAACATAAATGTAATATACACGCATTAGCAAAGATAAAAATAGCAAGAGTAAGTAAAAGCTAATTGAAACAAAAACTACATTACTGAATGCAGTTAATTAAATGAGTTTTAGAAACATCTAGCCCATGGCACTGGAACAGTTGTAATGAAGAAATACAGTGCACCACCATTGTAGGATGTTACCACCAATAGTCTCAAATTCAAATTGCAAGCGCCCGAATGCAAGATCTGAAAGCAGCTGGGCTAGTTTTCCTTAATGGCAGTTGCGTATATAAGCCCAGTTTATATATGTACGTCTCTAAAACTAGCATCGTATTTACATACAGCAAATTCATACCTAATTGAAATGTATTCGCAGGTTGTGTAAAACGGTTCGCGAACCGCCAGTTTACCACTGGCTACATGGCGTGGCACGAAAATCAATGATATGTTTTACACTTGCAATAAGTAAAATAGGAAAGAGCCAATTAAATGATGCAGACATACAGTGGGCTCTCGATTATCCGACCCCTATGGGTCCGACCATGTGAAGGATAAACGAGAAAGTTGGATAATAGCTTGTTGTATTCTACCCCCAATACACATATCTCGTTTAACCGACTTTTACACATTTGGTAGATACATTTAGAACATACGCCACACCTCCTGCTGCAGCACCTGGGGGTGACATGACGACGGGCGTTGTAGTCTTAATTAACACCATTTACACAGATAATGACATGAGTGATCCATGATTTACACACATATAGGTAGGTACAAACGTATAAATACTACTACAAATCTAAATTTTTATTTAAACGTACACACATAAACGTACAAATGTTCATATTTCAATTCTGTAAAAAGAAATCACTAATCTTCTTCTGCTTTATCGCATTTATCTGTTTTGTTGCAGCGATGCCTCTCCACTTTTTAATGATTAAAATGTCAACACGCGTAGATTCTTCTTGTTGCTCTATATATTTCAATGCAGAAGCTAAAGCACTTCTTTCATCCGCGTGCAACATCGTATTTTCTATTACTACCGTCTCGTCATCACTGTCCTCTTCGGTACCGTTTTCCGATGTTTGAGTAATATTACTTATAATTTTAGTGTCATCCAATATGTCATTTTCCAACTCTATATCACCATTCAACCAGTTGTTAATATAATCCGTTTCGATTTCATCGGAACCAGTGATCTCTTTTAAGTCATTCAAAACGATATTCATGTCAACGTGCGCGTCTTGTGCTTCATTCCTTTCCCAGGATATTTCGGGCCAAAGTTCTCCCCATGATTTGGTTATAGTGGAAGCTGGTATTTCCTCCCAAACACTTGCTAACATGTAGATAATATCCTATACGGTGATGGTCTTGCAGGTTTTAGGTAAGCTTGTACCCTTGATTCTATCGACTCTGCCTAAAATTTCACTCAAAAATTGTTTTCTTTAGCGCCGCTTCAGGCATTGGATAAGGTTTGTTACGTTTAGCGGTAGAAACATGGCGTTTATTTGTCCCTTCCTTAAACTTCTGCCATTTGAATGGGAAGGAGCGTTGTCCATAAGAAGCACCGCTTTTTAAAGGTAATTTTCTCCGAGTGCCCTGTAACTGCCAGAACAAACTCAGAAGAGAAGCATTCTTCAAATAAAATGGAATCCATCCAAGCAGATTTCTGTGCCTTGTAATATACGGGCAAGGATAACATACAAACATTTTTGAATGCACGCGGCTTAGCCGATTTTCCAATTACAAAAAGAGATAATTAGTGAGTACCAGTAACATTACTGCAAGCCGCTGCTGTAGTCAGATGTTTTGCTTTCTTAAAGCCACAAAGACCGCCATATATCTCTTCCGGCAACATTTTAAAGTAAAGGCTGGCTTTGTCTGTTATGCACTTGTTCAGCAGTTAAACCATGCTTTTCTACGCATGAATATTCATAGCCGCAGGTTGATTGCTTCGAGCCATCGCGTTGTTTAGACGATTTTCTAATTCGTTGATGGTCTGATAAACTAATGATTTAAGTAAAAATCGCTCATATTCAAGTCAGACGAATGCGGGAGCCATGCAATCGACTGATTGCTGAAGAGTCCGCAGAAAAACAGAAAATTACAAGTATCTAGTTACTACTAAAAAAATAAGTATTGAAAATGAACGCATTTATTGAACAAAGAATTTCGTAAATGAGTTTATATAAACACTTTTTTGGATTAGTAGGCCAGGTGTGACAAAACTTCATTGAAAACTTAAAATCCACTTGACATTGCTGCACATATTCACCGTATTTTACGAGTATTTACACCAGGTATGGGCAACCTCCGGCCCGCGGGCCACATACGGCCCTCGAGTAAGATTTGTCCGGCCCGCTACTGAATTCTTTCGTTGCATATTAGCACGGCCCGTCTAAACTTAATTCATAATGAATCATAAGGATACTACAAAAATGTATATTTTTCAAGATTACTCGCAACATAAAACTTCTACAAAAAAGGTTGCCCATGCCTGGTTTACACTGTCTAAACATTCACGACGGATTTATGATCACATCGCCGTTAAGAGTATAACATCCACTTGGCCGTAATAAAGATATACCCGAATATTGCTGTTTTTATTTCTACATCTAAACTATAAGCATAGATAATGACAGCGGTGTTCGGAATGTTTCATGAGATTTCCTTCCGAAACTTCAAAAATGCATCTGTTTTCCTGTGATAGTAAGCATTTTTTTGTTTTACAAGTGTTGTTCTATTCGAAGTGTGTGCAATATTGTTCGATGGCTGCTATAAATCGATTCGACTAGGATAACTTTCCCGTATCAACAAGATTACAAGGACCTGCCCTACCGGGACAGAGCGACACGAATACGACGCCTTTTTGACGTTAAAAGATTTAACTGAACCCAGCAACCTGTATGCAACCGCCCTCCTACATAGTAAGGTAAGAATTTTACTCCAAGTTTCTTTTTTTTTATGGCGAGATTACTTATAACACCCAGCCCAAATTCCTTATACTATGGTTTTAATATAATACCTGCATTTTTATTTGAAAGATTTATATCAAGTTGTTTCGTGCGTCTATACGTCGCTAATTCACTTTTCTTTTTAAATTGATACCTCGTTTGTCTTGAATTAAGATGTTGTTTACAATACTAGTTTATTTACAAGTAGAGAGAGATGGCGGGTTCTGGCACACCCTCCCACCCTCCCGGAAGGTAGGCAACACCCCGAGCGTGTATACTGGAAGGTAGTCACAACCCCGAGCGCGCGTGTGTGGCAATGGGGGCCACAACCCCGGTTGGAGGGTTAAAAATGGGCAACAACCCCCTCCCCGGAAAATTCAAAACTCCCGCCCCTCTGGTCGGTAAGGTAGATAACTGGACAGTGACGGTAATACAGGTGGCTGTATGTAGTGCCGCTTTTGACCGGTAGGTGTCGCTGTTCGGTAGGACGCCTGTAATGCCAGTAATACAGGGGCTGTATGTAGTATCGCTTTCGACCGGTAGGTGTCGTTGTTCGGTAGGGTGGCCTACGTAGTATGTAGTGCCGCTTTTGGCCGGGAGGTGCCGCTGTTTGGTAGATGCCGGTAATATAGGTGGCTGTATGTAGTACCGCTTTTGACCGGGAGGTGTCGCTGTTCGATAGGGCGCCTATGTAGTACAGGTGGCTGTATGTAGTGTTGCTTTCGACCGGAAGGTGTCGCTGCTGATCGGAGTACAGGGAGCTGTAGGTGGTAACAGGTCCAATTAGGAAATTAAGCTTGTCACCAGAAGAAGGAGGATCAGGAGACGTTAGCCAGAAAGTAAGATTACGTAATACAATGACGTCACAAATACGTTTAGGGAAAAGAATTTAAACAAAGTTAAAGAAATCTTAGATAAAAATAATTATCCAAATAGTTTTTATGAAAAATAATAAAAAATAGAATTAACAAATTATATAATAGAGGAATTAAAATTAATAACAATAAATGTTCTAGCGCTATTCCTTATAAAAAAGGTTTAAGCGAAAAATAAAAAAGAATTTAATAAAAACAACATAAACATTACCTTCATTCCAAATTATAGTAATAGATCTCTTTTACTAATACTAAATCCAAAATAATTAAACAAAATCAGAGTAATGTAGTTTATAAAATAAACTGTAAAGACTGTGATGGTTGTTACATCGGTCAGACGAAACAATATTTAAAGAAAAGGTTGTATAGCCATAAGTATTCTTTAAATAATGATTTTGGTGCAATGACCGCTGTAACAAAACATTACAAAGATCTTGGGCATTACTTTGATTTTGAAAACACAATTATATTAAAAACAGAGAATAATTATAAAAAAAGACTAATATATGAAATGATAAATATACAGAAAGACACTAAAACTATTAATTTCAGGACCGATATTCAAAATTTAAGTAATGTATATAGCAATTTGTTAAAATGACATTTGCATTTCTTAAGAAGGAAACCTTTGGCTAGGTTTTTGAATTTGGTTTTCCCTAGTCCTTGAACAGAATTGTTAAGGTTTCGACAAAGATTTTTTGATATAAGGTTTTACTTAATTTGCATGTATGTTTACACATTAATTTAGTTTTTATAATTTATATATATATATAAAAGTTGGTTATACATCCTCTATATCAAGAAATCCTAGTCACTAGTTATTTTGTTGATAGTCCCAAATAAAAACAAAAGTTTGTTTATATATTTATCTAGTTATATTTTCACTGACGAAGGTGTTCCGAAAACGTTTGTAAACGTTCTGAAAATATAACTATCGCTCAAACCAGCCTTGTTTTATTGACCTATTAGTGGTAGATCTCTATCATATAAGTTATATTTTAATATGAACAGGATGAATGTTATGCTATATATAGGAAGGTAGTTCCCCAACAACTTCCTTAACACTGATCAAGGTGTTTAACGTCACACAGTAAGTGATGGCGTCACTGCGCATGCGCAAGTTGGTCCTGCTGAACACTGTACACTTTCGATCGCTCATCAGTAACGTGAAGAATCGGTTTATATGTTTGAACGTAAAATACACCGAACTGAGGAATCGGGAGATGACCCGAGCTTCATACGATTGACCGACCACTAATCACAGTACGCTACATCATTAGACATCACAAATAGGTTTAGATATTATACTGTAATACGATATTATAAGGAAATGGAACGTAAGTCAATTAGTTAGTAAATTATTAAAACGTATCACATAGGCTTATGTTTAACTGGAACACTTATACCAATAGTAATCGATTGTAAATCAACAAAGTCAAACATATCAGGCTCGGTCAGGTCGTAGACGGATAGAAATCAGTATCTTTCAGTAAGATATGTGGATTTTCTATAACGATCCTATACAGTCGGCATCTAATAAAATTACGTAATACAAGGCTCCTTTGTCTATTGATACGAGCATGTAACGTCACAAACAGGATTCAACGACAGTTCTGTGTTAAATGTGTAAGTTAATATAAAATCAAATTTAATGAAACTCAGTCCATTATTTATTAATATATTAAGATACATGTAGAAAAACACTTACAAAGTTTAATTGATCGCATCATATGAAATATCGCATTCTGATTGAATATCGATAAATCATATAAAAAGGTAGTTCATTTACCGACAGCTTTCTAACAGCTAGGTCGTGAACTTCAACATCTTTACCTCCAGTATATAGTTTTAGTGTTTATAGTTAGGCGTTGATTTCCTACTGGTTTAGCGTTTCATTATCACTTAGTATTCGTCGTGATTGGACAGGCATATTTTAGGTAAGTTATTTAAATTTCACCGCATACTTTCCCTAATAGACTGCAATATTATAGTTTAAGATGGAGTGTGAGATATGCCACAAAACATTTGCAAGAAAAGATGGATTGAACAGACATCCCTGCTTAAATAATAAATCTTACACATGCACCATATGTGAGGAAATCTTTACGACATAAGAAAACGCATAATATCGATTCCATAACCAAGAAACGAGATGTTTCAGAAGAGAAGCAGCCACCAAGTAAAATGAACCATGCGGCGAATAGCATGTCGGAACAGGATTTTCGATGCCGCGACCAAACCTTACCGACGGCTACATTACACAATGAACACCTTTGTTTCCATGCGCATCTGAACAGCAATTCTCTTAAACTTGAAGAGGATATGTTCATCATAAAAATCACCCGGAACAATAATGTAAAAATAATGATAAAGCAGGCACCCCATGATGTAATACAACCTACAACATGAAAATTTGCATAAATATAGGATATTCCAACAGTATTATCCGGCGTGAAGGTAATATCGATGGACCGACGTTTTCCAAGAAACAGTGCAGCGAGTGAAATATAATAACGGAGTAAAATAATTTTATACATATTATACTGAATAAAAGATATCATCATAAAGTTTACGAATTTTATTTAAAGGGTGGAACAATATTTATAATAAGTATGCAGTAATAGAATAATGCAATCTTACTAATAAGTAAGTATAGCAAAACAGAGTAAAAATGTTTATCCAACTGCTGTGGAAGTTATAAAATCCAACTGATTCGATCTCATTTTGTAGGTAAAACTCCTTCGAGGGAGTATACGTTCTCATATTTGAATTTCTGCTATTTCTGTTTATAGGAACACCCCAGAATCGGTTTCTCGTTTACATCTTCAATTAAATATGCGTTGGGATTACCCACCTTACTTAAACACGTAAGAATACGGGATTTAACCTGAATGGATCGATGTTTCGTATGATTGTATTCATCGATTATTTTAGACAAAATATTCATCTACCTATATAAATCTCTCAAACGAAATAAATGTACAATGTGAAGCTACCAGCATTATTCGACAGTCCTAACTTCGCAAGGAACCGAGTTGCTGGTGAAATTAAAAGGTATTGGTCACATCAAATACATCTCTATACAAACGTATACAGACTTGACTTCAATACAGAAACAAAAACTCACGAAGTTGTATGAACCGTGTATTTAATAAGGGGTGGAAAAGGATACATATGTATATCTATATACTGTTGGCATAATAATATAATATAAAATAAATATAATAATAATCATTCTAACATGATAACGGAAGTATCTTGTTCGATGTCGATATCATGGACATATCAAAGGTGAATGTAATGGGAGGTTTAACGTGATGTCTACGATGGAAGATGAAGAAAAACAAGATGATACCGGAAAATATAAAATTTGCAAGCCATGAAAGAAAATAGTCATATATCGATCTAACCAGTTAAATAAAGAACAGGCTGTGCATCTAATGATGCATTACAATCTTTCTTTACCTTGCACTTGAACTCACGTAAATATAGGATGATACGTTACCAGTACTATTCGACAATCCTAAACTTGCAAGGAGTCGAATTCCTGACGCGCGAAGTTGTATGAATCGTGTATTTGACAAGGGCGAAACAGGACATACATATCAATCCGCTATTAGTGGAAGAGGGGTAAAACATCACTATGTTCTGATAACGGAACTATCTCATCCGATGTCGACATCATAGATATATCGAAGGCGAATACAAATATTCCAAATGATGAATAAGCGTGTATCCCATGGTGAATTACTGCAGTCTTTCGTCCAGCATGAAAAAATATATATAGGCGACCAATTATCCGCACTGACACGCCTAATCTTGAAAGGAGTTAAGTTTATGGTGAAATTAAAAGGTATTGGTCACATCGACACCCAAAACAACCTATCAATATGTAAATGTATATGGACTTGACTTCATCATAAAGACGAAAATGTAGGAAGTTGTATCGACCATGTATTTAACAAGGTGAAAAAGTATACACATATCGATCTATTATTAATGGAAGACGATCAATACATCATTATGTTCTGATATCAGGTTGTTTCGATCGGTATCAACATCATAGACATATCAAAGGTGAATGTAATAGAATGTTAACCGTATTGACGATAACCGAGACGAAGAAGAAAGCAAGGTTGTTGGGGTGATATAAAAATTGTAAATCACGAACGAAAAACGGTGTTACGTATTATGGTCTACATCGACTTTGCGTGTAAACGGATAGAATCATACTAGTCCGAGTCTCAAACAGCAAATACAAGTGGAATGCGTATTATGCATAAGCATAACAACGTATACTGGACCGGACTGAATCAACGTTTTCGTGCAACGATTGACGGAAATACATCAAATAACTACACAACCGTCACATGGAATTCCCCAAACACATGAACCACCTCACCGCCAGCGGGCGCAGAGCATAACACTGAAGTCGAAAAATGACATATATGCGAAAAGGCATTAAACGAACATAAAGTAACAGAGTATTTCCATTTGACTTAACCATTCTGGGGTGTAGCGCATTCCAATTGTAACCTCAACTGCAAAATATCTACACTCATTCCGATTTTCTTCTATAATTTAATTGGATATGACAGTCATCTTCAAATACGCTAGCTGGACGACGATAGCTAAAATATCGACGATACCCCACTTAATAAAGAAAAATACATCAGCTTCATCAAGAAGTTTAAATCGAATCAGTATGCCGATAAGGTAGATGTATTTCGAAAAATAAACATTAAAATGCGATTTATGGAATCGTTCAGATTTATGGCGGTATCTATTGAGAAACAGGATGAAATTTTTTCTCAAAATCAATGTCAATATGTGCAGACGTACGACTAACAGTTGAAGTTAGAAGAACAGTTGAAGAACAAAGAAACGTACATCCCCGTACTAATATCAACAAGTACGAAAATTAAATGAATCGACTCTACTGCCCAAGAACAGCTTCCACGACACATTGGCAGATAA
Organism: Chrysina gloriosa; assembly: GCA_038088585.1. Lineage (NCBI taxonomy): Eukaryota > Metazoa > Arthropoda > Insecta > Coleoptera > Scarabaeidae > Chrysina > Chrysina gloriosa. Next base: position 33,713,129 of record CM076089.1, read on the forward strand.
AGGCGTTAGCGATCAAGACTACGAGTACACTATAGTAGTCTAGAACACGATCACTCGTTCCAACTTACTGTAATATTGGAATATTATCTTAAAACCGATCTCCCGCTGTCCGCAGACGTGTTTGGAAATTTTAGAGAAGTATATCACGATTCACAAACGATTTGAACCCAATCCACTACAACAGCAACTGGTAGTTTCACGAATATGAGTATTCAATGTGTTTTATCTCAAGTTGTTTCCACCATGCAAGAGTCAAAAATAAATACCTAACCGTTTATGATAGCAGTGACCCATCAACCTACCTAGTAGTCTGAGGTGCTAATAATTCATGTGGGTAAGTTATGTCTCAATCGCTGTCCTACAACAACTTCGAGTGGACGAACCCCGATGAAGTCGATCACCTCGATGTTAGTAGCATAGCGGACAACGATGAAACGCTATTGAACGATGCCCGAAACGACCATCAGCTCCTTCTCGAAAACATAATTCATACAAAATCTATAACAAACAGCATTGCATTATACATCATCTCAACCTTAAGCAAACCATATTCAATGGTCTAGAACTCTCACTCACCCATCGAGTACTACGATTCAACCAGTTCACATGTCTGAAATATTACATTCATTAGAACACCTTCCTGAGGAACCAGTCCGAGAATGACTTCTAGATGATTTTTAAAATTAATGAACAATTCCGTTTACAGAAAAACGAAGGAGAACATCGATAAACAAGTATATGTTTAACTGCTAACGTATTGAAAAGATTTGAGGTGAAGACGAGACGCTGGGTCTCTGATTGCAAAACAGAAGTTTAAAAACATCAATATATTTAGCGATAATTTTACAGTAATTCAAATGAAGATACTTCAAGTCGTCTACAATAAATCCGCATATATCGGTTTCATCGTCTTGAAATTGTCGAAACTGCTAATGTATGACTTTCACTACAACTACCTGAAACGGTTGTACTAGAATAAAATACCATTATGCTATATGAATACAGATAGCTTCATACTATATATTGAAACTGAGAAGGTGTATGTCGATATTAATCGAAATTCGCATACATTTAACAACTAATTATGAATACGATATAATTCATACGAAATAAGGTCGTGCAGGGAATGTTTAAATTGAAGAATTTATCGATTTTCGATCAAAGATGGTCGGACTTCAAGCAGATAACTGACAAATTAAACGTGTGAAGGGATCTGACCAACGACAATGTGCTGTATAAAACGCAGCATCTATTCAAGACAGCTCTCCACGATATCTATCTAATATGGAAAACAGAAAATTGGCACTACCGTACTTGAACGATAAGAGGTGCATCCATACTAATAGGCTAATGATATACATACATACGCCTAGGATACAACAAGACCATCAAGACTGAAAAAATAGAAGTTTAAGGTAAAAATGCAATTACCATCCAGAAGCAAACCGAAACCTGTTGTTCCACGAATTTCTTCACAACCAGATTTATTATCATCAGCTTAAATAACACGGACAACGTAAATATCTACAGGCACATAGGATATCTGTCGTACTGAACCAAGGTGAGATTTTAAGACATCTGTATTTTTATGAAAATATTAATGTTTGTATGTTATTATTGTATGTGAACACCAGTTTATCTAACGGTCAATATATTTTTAATAAGATGCAATGTCTGAGTGTTTTTAACCGACTCGAATGAGCCGCGGACAGCAGCGCGTTTGTCATGCGAAACATTAGTAACATGTACTACTTGTAGAAGCTGATTAACCAAAGAATATCCCTACTGAACACTGACTTGGATATATGCGTTAAAATGGATGACGACGAGCAAACAAGACGGTATAGGAGCTGTGACGTCAGCACTTACTATCCAACGTCAAACGTCAAGACGTTTTTGAGTGGCATACTTGCCAATATGCAGTCGGGGAGGGGTAAAGAGGGCCACTCTTTCAGATGGCGCGAATTTTGAATTTCCGAGGAGGTTGGCGCGAATTTTGAATTTCCATGGATGTTCACGCGAATTTTAAATTTCATGGGAGGTTGACGCGAATTTTGAATGTTCGAGGTTGTTGAACCGAATTTTAAATTGCAAGAGGGTTGTATACCTTCCAGACACGCAGGCATGCGTGTTGTCCACCTTATCGACTCCGAAAGGTGGACAACACGCATGCCTGCGTGTCTGGAAGGTATACAACCCCTCTTGCAATTTAAAATTCGGTTCAACAACCTCGAACATTCAAAATTCGCGTCAACCTCCCATGAAATTTAAAATTCGCGTGAACATCCATGGAAATTCAAAATTCGCGCCAACCTCCTCGGAAATTCAAAATTCGCGCCATCTGAAAGAGTGGCCCTCTTTACCCCTCCCCGACTGCATATTGGCAAGTATGCCACTCAAAAACGTCTTGACGTTTGACGTTGGATAGTAAGTGCTGACGTCACAGCTCCTATACCGTCTTGTTTGCTCGTCGTCATCCATTTTAACGCATATATCCAAGTCAGTGTTCAGTAGGGATATTCTTTGGTTAATCAGCTTCTACAAGTAGTACATGTTACTAATGTTTCGCATGACAAACGCGCTGCTGTCCGCGGCTCATTCGAGTCGGTTAAAAACACTCAGACATTGCATCTTATTAAAAATATATTGACCGTTAGATAAACTGGTGTTCACATACAATAATAACATACAAACATTAATATTTTCATAAAAATACAGATGTCTTAAAATCTCACCTTGGTTCAGTACGACAGATATCCTATGTGCCTGTAGATATTTACGTTGTCCGTGTTATTTAAGCTGATGATAATAAATCTGGTTGTGAAGAAATTCGTGGAACAACAGGTTTCGGTTTGCTTCTGGATGGTAATTGCATTTTTTACCTTAAACTTCTATTTTTTCAGTCTTGATGGTCTTGTTGTATCCTAGGCGTATGTATGTATATCATTAGCCTATTAGTATGGATGCACCTCTTATCGTTCAAGTACGGTAGTGCCAATTTTCTGTTTTCCATATTAGATAGATATCGTGGAGAGCTGTCTTGAATAGATGCTGCGTTTTATACAGCACATTGTCGTTGGTCAGATCCCTTCACACGTTTAATTTGTCAGTTATCTGCTTGAAGTCCGACCATCTTTGATCGAAAATCGATAAATTCTTCAATTTAAACATTCCCTGCACGACCTTATTTCGTATGAATTATATCGTATTCATAATTAGTTGTTAAATGTATGCGAATTTCGATTAATATCGACATACACCTTCTCAGTTTCAATATATAGTATGAAGCTATCTGTATTCATATAGCATAATGGTATTTTATTCTAGTACAACCGTTTCAGGTAGTTGTAGTGAAAGTCATACATTAGCAGTTTCGACAATTTCAAGACGATGAAACCGATATATGCGGATTTATTGTAGACGACTTGAAGTATCTTCATTTGAATTACTGTAAAATTATCGCTAAATATATTGATGTTTTTAAACTTCTGTTTTGCAATCAGAGACCCAGCGTCTCGTCTTCACCTCAAATCTTTTCAATACGTTAGCAGTTAAACATATACTTGTTTATCGATGTTCTCCTTCGTTTTTCTGTAAACGGAATTGTTCATTAATTTTAAAAATCATCTAGAAGTCATTCTCGGACTGGTTCCTCAGGAAGGTGTTCTAATGAATGTAATATTTCAGACATGTGAACTGGTTGAATCGTAGTACTCGATGGGTGAGTGAGAGTTCTAGACCATTGAATATGGTCTGCTTAAGGTTGCGATGATGTATAATGCAATGCTGTTTGTTATAGATTTTGTATGAATTATGTTTTCGAGAAGGAGCTGATGGTCGTTTCGGGCATCGTTCAATAGCGTTTCATCGTTGTCCGCTATGCTACTAACGTCGAGGTGATCGACTTCATCGGGGTTCATCCACTCGAATTTGTTGTAGGACAGCGATTGAGACATAACTTACCCACATGAATTATTAGCACCTCAGACTACTAGGTAGGTTGATGGGTCACTGCTATCATAAACGGTTAGGTATTTATTTTTGACTCTTGCATGGTGGAAACTAACTTGAGATAAAACACATTGAATACTCATATTCGTGAAACTACCAGTTGCTGTTGTAGTGGATTGGGTTCAAATCGTTTGTGAATCGTGATATACTTCTCTAAAATTTCCAAACACGTCTGCGGACAGCGGGAGATCGGTTTTAAGATAATATTCCAATATTACAGTAAGTTGGAACGAGTGATCGTGTTCTAGACTACTATAGTGTACTCGTAGTCTTGATCGCTAACGCCTTTATCTGCCAATGTGTCGTGGAAGCTGTTCTTGGGCAGTAGAGTCGATTCATTTAATTTTCGTACTTGTTGATATTAGTACGGGGATGTACGTTTCTTTGTTGTGAACTTCAACTGTTAGTCGTACGTCTGCACATATTGACATTGATTTTGAGAAAAATTTCATCCTGTTTCTCAATAGATACCGCCATAAATCTGAACGATTCCATAAATCGCATTTTAATATTTATTTTTCGAAATACATCTACCTTATCGGCATACTGATTCGATTTAAACTTCTTGATGAAGCTGATGTATTTTTCTTTATTAAGTGGGGTATCGTCGATATTTTAGCTATCGTCGTCCAGCTAGCGTATTTGAAGATGACTGTCATATCCAATTAAATTATAGAAGAAAATCGGAATGAGTGTAGATATTTTGCAGTTGAGGTTACAATTGGAATGCGCTACACCCCAGAATGGTTAAGTCAAATGGAAATGCTCTGTTACTTTATGTTCGTTTAATGCCTTTTCGCATATATGTCATTTTTCGACTTCAGTGTTATGCTCTGCGCCCGCTGGCGGTGAGGTGGTTCATGTGTTTGGGGAATTCCATGTGACGGTTGTATAGTTATTTGATGTATTTCCGTCAATCGTTGCACGAAAACGTTGATTCAGTCCGGTCCAGTATACGTTGTTATGCTTATGCATAATACGCATTCCACTTGTATTTGCTGTTTGAGACTCGGACTAGTATGATTCTATCCGTTTACACGCAAAGTCGATGTAGACCATAATACGTAACACCGTTTTTCGTTCGTGATTTACAATTTTTATATCACCCCAACAACCTTGCTTTCTTCTTCGTCTCGGTTATCGTCAATACGGTTAACATTCTATTACATTCACCTTTGATATGTCTATGATGTTGATACCGATCGAAACAACCTGATATCAGAACATAATGATGTATTGATCGTCTTCCATTAATAATAGATCGATATGTGTATACTTTTTTCACCTTGTTAAATACATGGTCGATACAACTTCCTACATTTTCGTCTTTATGATGAAGTCAAGTCCATATACATTTACATATTGATAGGTTGTTTTGGGTGTCGATGTGACCAATACCTTTTAATTTCACCATAAACTTAACTCCTTTCAAGATTAGGCGTGTCAGTGCGGATAATTGGTCGCCTATATATATTTTTTTCATGCTGGACGAAAGACTGCAGTAATTCACCATGGGATACACGCTTATTCATCATTTGGAATATTTATATTCGCCTTCGATATATCTATGATGTCGACATCGGATGAGATAGTTCCGTTATCAGAACATAGTGATGTTTTACCCCTCTTCCACTAATAGCGGATTGATATGTATGTCCTGTTTCGCCCTTGTCAAATACACGATTCATACAACTTCGCGCGTCAGGAATTCGACTCCTTGCAAGTTTAGGATTGTCGAATAGTACTGGTAACGTATCATCCTATATTTACGTGAGTTCAAGTGCAAGGTAAAGAAAGATTGTAATGCATCATTAGATGCACAGCCTGTTCTTTATTTAACTGGTTAGATCGATATATGACTATTTTCTTTCATGGCTTGCAAATTTTATATTTTCCGGTATCATCTTGTTTTTTCTTCATCTTCCATCGTAGACATCACGTTAAACCTCCCATTACATTCACCTTTGATATGTCCATGATATCGACATCGAACAAGATACTTCCGTTATCATGTTAGAATGATTATTATTATATTTATTTTATATTATATTATTATGCCAACAGTATATAGATATACATATGTATCCTTTTCCACCCCTTATTAAATACACGGTTCATACAACTTCGTGAGTTTTTGTTTCTGTATTGAAGTCAAGTCTGTATACGTTTGTATAGAGATGTATTTGATGTGACCAATACCTTTTAATTTCACCAGCAACTCGGTTCCTTGCGAAGTTAGGACTGTCGAATAATGCTGGTAGCTTCACATTGTACATTTATTTCGTTTGAGAGATTTATATAGGTAGATGAATATTTTGTCTAAAATAATCGATGAATACAATCATACGAAACATCGATCCATTCAGGTTAAATCCCGTATTCTTACGTGTTTAAGTAAGGTGGGTAATCCCAACGCATATTTAATTGAAGATGTAAACGAGAAACCGATTCTGGGGTGTTCCTATAAACAGAAATAGCAGAAATTCAAATATGAGAACGTATACTCCCTCGAAGGAGTTTTACCTAGAAAATGAGATCGAATCAGTTGGATTTTATAACTTCCACAGCAGTTGGATAAACATTTTCACGCTGTTTTGCTATACTTACTTATTAGTAAGATTGCATTATTCTATTACTGCATACTTATTATAAATATTGTTCCACCCTTTAAATAAAATTCGTAAAGTTTATGATGATATCTTTTATTCAGTATAATATGTATAAAATTATTTTACTCCGTTATTATATTTCACTCGCTGCACTGTTTCTTGGAAAACGTCGGTCCATCGATATTACCTTCACGTCGGATAATACTGTTGGAATATCCTATATTTATGCAAATTTTCATGTTGTAGGTTGTATTACATCATGGGGTGCCTGCTTTATCATTATTTTTACATTATTGTTCCGGGTGATTTTTATGATGAACATATCCTCTTCAAGTTTAAGAGAATTGCTGTTCAGATGCGCATGGAAACAAAGGTGTTCATTGTGTAATGTAGCCGTCGGTAAGGTTTGGTCGCGGCATCGAAAATCCTGTTCCGACATGCTATTCGCCGGATGGTTCATTTTACTTGGTGGCTGCTTCTCTTCTGAAACATCTCGTTTCTTGGTGATGGAATCGATATTGTGCGTTTTCTTATGTCGAGACAGACTATCCGATCTCGTAAAGATTTCCTCACATATGGTGCATGTGTAAGATTTATTATTTAAGCAGGGATGTCTGTTCAATCCATCTTTTCTTGCAAATGTTTTGTGGCATATCTCATACTCCATCTTAAACTATAATATTGCAGTCTATTAGGGAAAGTATGCGGTGAAATTTAAATAACTTACCTAAAATATGCCTGTCCAATCACGACGAATACTAAGTGATAATGAAACGCTAAACCAGTAGGAAATCAGCGCCTAACTATAAACACTAAAACGATATACTGGAGGTAAAGATGTTGAAGTTCACGACCTAGCTGTTAGAAGGCTGTCGGTAAATAAACTAGCTTTTATATGATTTATCGATATTCAATCAGAATGCGATATTTCATATGATGCGATCAATTAAACTTTGTAAGTGTTTTTCTACATGTATCTTAATATATTAATAAATAATGGACTGAGTTTCATTAAATTTGATTTTATATTAACTTACACATTTAACACACAACTGTCGTTGAATCCTGTTTGTGACGTTACATGCTCGTATCAATAGACAAAGGAGCCTTGTATTACGTAATTTTATTAGATGCCGACTCTATAGGATCGTTATAGAAAATCCACATATGTTACTGAAAGATATTGATTTCTATCCGTCTACGACCTGACCGAGCCTGATATGCTTGACTTTGTTGATTTACAATCGATTATTATTGGTATAAGTGTTCCAGTTAAACATAAGCCTATGTGATACGTTTTAATAATTTACTAACTAATTGACTTACGTTCCATTTCCTTATAATATCGTATTACAGTATAATATCTAAACCTATTTGTGATGTCTAATGATGTAGCGTACTGCGATTAGCGGTCGGTCAATCGTATGGAGCTCGGGTCATCTCCCGATTCCTCAGTTTGGTGTATTTTACGCTCAAACGTATAAACCGATTCTTCACGTTACTGATGAGCGATCGAAAGTATACAGTGTTCAGTAGGACCAACTTGCGCATGCGCAGTGACGTCATCACTTACTGTCTGACGTTAAACACCCTGATCAGTGTTAAGGAAGTTGTTGGGGAACTACCTTCCTATACATAGCATAACGTTGAAACCTGTTTGTGATGTCTAATGATGTATCCACCAATAGTATGTAATGTTCACCAGGGCTAACTTGCGCATATCCAGTGACTTTATTACTTACTGTCTGACGTTAAACACCTTGATCAATGTTAAGGACGTTGTTGGGTGAACTACCTTCCTATACATATCGGGGAATTTTTCGAGTTGGTAACCAATCAGAGCGTGGCATTGTATAGGGTGCGACCAATCAGAACGCTGCATTTTGTATGATATCATGAATGAGAACGCTCTTCCCATCTAACATTAACCTTGTTTATGCCATGATGGTATTACGTAATATCTTATTAGGGATCTATACATAATTATCTGTTTTATCAACATCTTCTGACTAAGAGCGAAGTTCTAACATATTCCTTGCATCTAAAATTATCATCTAAACCTGTTTGTGATGTAATGGTATTGCGTAATATTACGTAATATATAGGAACATATCCGCAACAACCAGCATGTTGGCAATAGCGACCCTCATGCGATCACCTAAGTCAAACAGCGACACGCGCGATCAGTACTTGGATGGTGTACCGTCGAAACCGGTTTGTGACGTCATGGTATTACGTAATCTTTTAACTTTACAAACCTTCCGGCCAACCTCCCCATCTTCTGGTGAAATACCCAATTTCCTAATTAGGCCTGTTACCACCTACAGCTCCCTGTACTCCGAACAGCAGCGACACCTTCCGCTCGAAAGCGACACTACATACAGCCACCTGTACTACTTATACTACATAGGTGCCTTACCGAACAGCGACACCTACCGGTCAAAAGCGGCACTACACACAGCCGCCTATATTACCGGCATCTACCGAACAGCGGCACCTCCCGGTCAAAGCGGCACTACATACTACATAGGGCCCCCTACCGAACAGCGACACCTACCGGTCGAAAGCGATACTACATACAGCCCCTGTACTACTGGCATTACAGGCGTCCTACCGAACAGCGACACCTCCCGGTCAAAAGCGGCACTACATACAGCCACCTGTATTACCGGCACTGTCCAGTTATCTACCTTACCGACCAGAGGGGCGGGAGTTTTGAATTTTCCGGGGAGGGGGTTGTTGGCCATTTTTACCCTCCAACCGGGGTTGTGGCCCCATTTCCATACACGCGCGGTCGGGGTTGTGACTATCTTCCAGTATACACGGTCGGGGTTGTGACTGAGCGACTGAGCGGGTGGGCGGGTGGTCCAGAACCCGCCTTCTCTCTCTACTGCCGACCAGGTGGCTTCCGATATTGCTACCGTTCGTGGGATCTTGACAGAACTAGAGATTACAACCGATTTTCAAAATCCAACGCGATTGGGTAAATACGATCCATCCAGTCCTTCAAGAAAGAGACCAATCAAGTTAACATTGCCAGTGTCTTCCGTGGTATATGATATATTGCGCAAGGCGAGGAGGCTGCTGGCTGTGGATATATACAGATCTATTTCGATAGTGAAGGAACGTACACCTATGCAAAATGAATACTTTAAATCAGTGAGGGATCAACTGCGGACTAGGATTGCTGGTGGCGAAACCGGGCTCACAATCAAATTTGTTCAAGATGTCCCTACAATCGTTTCTTCCCCTCCGGGAAACTGACCTTGCTCAGCGGATGTACTGCGCCTATCAGAATGTCCGAGGTCTCCGTACGAAACTTGATAGCGTTTTCTCCGCCAGTGCTTCGATTGACTTTGATATTGTTTTGTTTACTGAGACGTGGCTGTGTTCAAATATTTTGGATTCTGAGATATTTGATAGCTCTTTCACTATCTACACAAAGGACAGGAGCTTTGCTACTGTTGGGCGTACTACCGGCGGTGGAACTTTAACTGTAGTTTCTAATAATATTAAATCTTCTCAATACAACGTTAACCACTTACCCACTTTAATTCCCTCTATTGATATTATTATCTGTAAATGTTGCATTGGCGAGAATAATGTGTTTATTGTTTATGTTTATGTACCTCCATATGTTGCATGTGATGAATATGAAATTTTCTTTGATGCGTTGAGTTTGGAGCTTCTTCATAAGCAATTGTTGATATTCGGTGATTTTAATTGTCCGCATTTTAATTCTTGTAATACTACCGATCGAAAAACACGTATACGTACTAATTTCATATCAACATTAGCTTTGAGAGTACAATAACGTCTTAAACTGTAGTGATAGAACTTTAGATTTAGTTTTCTCTAACCTTTCTTGTACTGTTGCCGTTAGCCATGATATTGTTCCGCTTATACACGAAGATGTGTTTCACCCTGCCCTAATTGCAATCCTAGATATTACCAAGTCTAAAGCAGGAAATAACGTCCCGTCTAATAAAAACTTGCGATATAATTTTTCAAGAGCAGATTTTATGTCGCTGTACGACAGTATCTTGCGTGTCGACTGGACCTTTCTGAACAGTTTTTCTGATGTCGACGATGCTGTTTCTGGATTATACAATCAACTCTTTACTACTATTGATCTTTTCGTACCAATATACAGAAGTTCCCAACGAATCTACCCACCTTGGTTTAATACCGACATTAAGAAAAACTTAAAACTGAAACTGTTACATATTTCACTATAATTGTCATACTAAATATGTATATCCAGGAATATGTAGGAAACAAGTGAGCAGTTGTTTATATAAATAAAAATATATACATGTTTGAAGTTGACGGCTCCTGAGTTTTATTACAAAATACAGTAAATACACAACAGTTTGGCGACGAGGCAAGACGAACTCCGAAATTATCAATACAGACATTGAAGGCAAAAAACGAGGTAAATTTCTACGCGTGAAGGATGACTGATGCAACACACGCTATACATACAGTATTTTCAATAGAAACATTTGATGTTTCAAAAAAGTTTGACCGCTGGTTAATGCGACTTTAGAGTGCATTTAATGTATTTGCAGTACCAGGAGAAAAGAAATTCGCTTATTTATTACATTATATGGGAGCTGAATCTTACGATATTGTTTGTGATAAAATCTCTCCAGAAAAACCAAATGAGAAATCGTACGAGGAACTGATAGCGGTGATTAAATCGCATTATAGTCCAGAACCACTAGAAATATCGGAAATATTCAGATTTCTACAACGCAAACAGCAGGAAGGGGAAAGTGGACTGGAATACCTTACAGCACTACAGAGATTAGCTAGAACTTGCAAGTTCGGAGACTACCTGAAGAAAGCGCTGCGGAACCAGTTCGTATTTGCTTTGCGAGCTCAAAACATTCAAAGTCGGTTGTTGGAACAGAAGGACCTGACGTTAGAAAGAGCAGTAGATATCGCTGTGGGGATGGAAACTTTAGCAAGAGACGCAGCTCAACTACATCGAGGCAGTAGTGGCAGTACATTAGGAAATGTGAATGCTATTATTTCAAAAGTGCCAAATAAAAGACAATATTCCTCACATAGTGTAGGGAAATCTAAAACCAATATAAATTCTGGTAATTTAAAATGTTTTAGGTGTGGTTAGGTGTGGTTCACAGAAACATTTGGCGAATAAATGCGACAAACAGAACCTAACAAGTTACAAATGCAAGCGGAAGGGTCATCTGAGTAAGGTATGTATGAAAACTACAGGTAAAGTTGAACAAATTGAAGATATTTGTACAATACAGAACATTTACAATATAGGCAGAAATTTACATTGTTACTAAAAGTAGAGAATGTCAAGTTACATTTTGAGATAGATTCAGGAGCGGCTGTTACAGTATTAAGTTTTGCTGATTTCAAACAGAATTTTCCTCATTTACAATTACAAGATACGAACATAAAATTGTCTACGTATTGCAGAAGTACACTTAAGGTAATGGGTTTTACTACAGTTACAGTTACGTACAAAAATATAGTGAAAGAATTAAACCTTTATATAGTTGATATCGATAAACCGCCATTGTTAGGTAGAAAATGGTTACGTCAGTTAGGAATACAGTTAGAAAGTACTTCAAATATTAAGCAGCTCAACTCGAGATTAGATAACTTGCTAGATAAATATTCAGAAGTATTTAGTAAAGATATGGGAAAAATTACCGGATTACAAGCGAGTTTGAAATTAAAGAAAGATGAGCAACCATTTTTTATTAAGGCTAGAAGAGTGCCACATGCGCTTTTGCCGAAAGTAGAAGCCGAATTACTACGGTTAGAAAGAAAAGGAGTATTGGAAAAAATAAATAGTTCAGAATATGCAACGCCTATCGCACCAGTTTTAAAGGCCGATGGAAATATACGGATCTGCGGGGATTTCAAATGTACTCTAAACCCAAAGTTGGTGGTGGACGAATATCCGTTACCTACAATTGACGAATTATTTTCCTCACTAGCCAGTGGAGATAAATTTACAAAGCTCGATTTGCAACAGGAATATTTGCAAATGGAGGTACGTCCGGAATATAGGAAGTATCTTACTTTGAGTACGCCTAAGGGGTTATATATGAGTACCAGGCTAATGTACGGAATTGCTAGCGCGCCAGCGATTTGGCAACGCGAATTCGAGAATATCTTGAAAGATATACCTGGTGTATCAGTATTCTTGGATGATATTAAAATCACAGATCCTGATGATAATACACATTTTAAACGTTTAGAATTGGTACTCAAAAGATTACAAAAATACAATATACGAGTTAATTATCACAAATGCCAATTTTTTACCGATAAAATTGAATACTGTGGGTACGTAATTGACAAGTATGGTATTCATAAAACAAAAGAAAAGATGGAAGCTATTTGTAATGCAAGAACACCGTCGAACAAAACGGAAGTAAGAGCTTTCGTAGGATTGGTAAATTATTACGGTAGATTTTTGGAAAATCCGAGTGCTACAATGCGGCCAATTTATCAATTGCTCAAAGATCATATACCGTTTGAATGGAACAGTCAGTGCCAGAAAGCATTTACAAAAATAAAAAAGAAATTCGATCAGACCGAGTTCTGGCACATTTCGATCCAACATTACCCCTTGTCTTAGCAACAGATGCTAGCCCATATGCAGTAGGGCCAGTATTATCGCATATGTATCCTGATGGAACCGAGCGCCCAATACTATTTGCGTCACAAACACTTACAGCAGTTCAACAAAAATACGCCCAAATAGACAAAGAAGCATACGCGATAATATTTGGTGTAAAGAAATTTTATTATCTTTTCGGTAGACCATTTACATTACTGGTTGATCACCAGCCTTTAATACAGATTTTTTAACCATCAAAAAGTCTACCTTCTCTGACGACAACTAGAATGCAACACTATGCATTATTCTTGCAAAGTTTTACATACAACATCAAATATAAAAATACCAAATTACATACTAATGCCGATGCACTTTCGAGGTTACCCATAGATAAAACTAATGTTTACAATTATGATGTTACGGATAAATTCGAAATCTTTCAAATAGAAACTCTGCCAATTACATTACAGGAATTAATTAAAGAAACAAGCAATGATGTACAATTAAAACCTTTATTAGAAGCGTTACGTTGTGGTAAGCAAATTAAGGCGCCAAATAGATTCAATATACCACAGATAGAATTTAATTTACAAAACAGTTGTATTTTTAGGCAACACATGACTGTAATACCGTGTTCTTTACGCAAAAGAGTTCTCGATGAATTGCATGCTGCACATTTTGGAATAGTAAAAATGAAATCACTTGCTAGAGGACATTGCTGGCGGCCCGGAATTTCTTATGACATTGAGAAGTTATGCAAAAACTGTGTTGACTGTAATAAGATTCGGAATAATGCTGATAAAATTCCAGCACATTCGTGGGATCCACCAAAAATGCCATTCGAAAAAGTACATGTTGATTTTGCCGGTCCATTTATGAATTCATCATATTTGATACTAGTGGACGCCTATACACGTTGGCCAGAAATACACAAAGTTAACAATGTAACTACACAAACTACAATTACTTTATTACGAAACATTTTTGCAACTTATGGAATTCCACAAGTACTTGTTTCCGATAACGCTCCAACATTTGTTTCATACGAATTTAAGCGATTTCTTCGGGAAAACGGCATAACGCATAAATTAAGCGCTCCATACCATCCAGCGACCAATGGCTTGGCCGAACGATACGTTAAGACATTTAAACAATCACTGAGAGCATTAAAAGGCAATGAAACGGATAGGCAGAAACAATCGGCAATTCTCAGTAAATCTTTTCTGTTTTCTGGTACTTTCATGGCTATAACTGCTTCTATGTGTTTATTCTTTGGTTTAGTACCATCTTTTGAAAGAGTTTGCCCTAAGAATTCAACCTCATTTAGTTTGTATTGAAATTTATTAAAATTAAACTTTATTCCATATTTTAAAGCTCTCTGGATTACAACTTTTAACGCTATATCATGATCTAATTCGGTAGAACCTGATACTATACTGTCTTCAAAATATATCTCCACACCAGGAATATCTCCAAATATTTCAAAATTCTTTCTTTGAAATATTTCGGGTGCCGAACTTATTCCAAAAGGTAATCGCATAAATTTATAACGACAAAATGGTGTATAATTTGGAACTACTATCATTTAGTTGAAGTTGCCAAAATCCATCTTTCATATCTATCACTGAAAATATAGTTTTTCCTTCTAGTCTACTTAAAATGTCATCACATTTTGGTATAAAGTAATGCTCTCGACATATATATTTATTAAGTGGTTTTGGATCCAGACATAATCGAAGACAACCATTAGGTTTTTCGACAATGACAAGCGAGTTTGCTCAATCTGTTGGATAATCTACTTTAGCTATAATACTTTTAAATTCTAATTCATCTAGAGTCTTTTTCAATTTATTATGTAAAGTCATTGGTATATTTCTTTGTGCTTGAACTATGGGAATAGCATCTGATTTTAATTTAATATTAACGAATCCTGGAACAGTGCCTACTCCTTCAAAAAGTTCACTAAATTGTTTATAAATATCTTTTTTATCTTTTGATAATAACAGTTTATCATTCAGTAAATCATTATGAATAGAATCTAAGCGACATATAAGATTAAAATTTATACAGTCTCTTAAGCCTAATATAGGTTCAGAATTAACATTTACAATTAAGGATTTTATATTACAAACCCTATCCTTATAGCTACATTTTAGTGTTATATTACCTAAAATTTCAAATTTGAAATTTCCATATGAAGCGATGGTTACTACAGAAGGTGTAATTTTTGATACATCAAAGTTTAATTTTCGAAAATTGGCAACACACTTAATTCTGCTCCTGAATCTAACTTAAATTTAAGTTTATTGTTATTAATGTATATATATTCATACCAACTTAAGCTATTATTATATTGTTTTTGTTCACATATAAAAATACAGTTATCCTCATTATAGTTTTGCTTACTTACAATTTCTTCAGTAACTTCTATTTCTTTTAATTCTTCTACTTTCCTTATATTTAAATGTTGGTCATCCTCTTGATTCTTTCCTTCTTCTTGATTTCTTTCTCTGGTTTGCTGTTCCTCTTTATTTCCGTTGAAAAGTTTTAAATACTTGGTATCTTCTTGCCTTCTTTCCATTTTGTTACTGTCCTTTTTAAAAAAGCACATTTTTGCGAAATGGTTCTTCTTTTGACATGCAGTACATATCTTGTTATAAGCTGGACATTTTCCAAATGAATGTCTACTTCCACACTTCTTACAACTTCGGATTGTACGTACAGAATCTATTTCTTCAGTAGATGCTAATAGTTTAATATGTTCTCTTGATAGTCAATAGATTTGCAGTATTCTTGTATTTTTGGTAATGTCATATTTATTTCTCGAAGAAGTCTTTGTTGAATTTGTTTGTCTTGAACACCTAATATGACTCGATCTTTAATCATTCGGTACATGTATGATTGTTTGCAGTTTCCATTTTCGCACATAAAACCACAATTAGCACCTTACTTCTTCAATTGTGTGATAAACGAATCAATGTTTTGATCTTCCCTTTGCATTCAATTATTAAATTTAAATGTTTCCACTGTAATGTTTGTTTTTGGTAGAAAATACTCATCAAAACAGTAAAGAACGTCATCTAATGTTGATATATTATCTGCGGGAAAAGTGTTGTAGACGTCTAATCCAGTATCGCCAATTACATGTAGTAGAAGTGCGACTTTAACATCTTCCGTGGCTGTATGTTTTTCAGATGCCTTCATAAAAATATCAAACTTCTGTCTCCACTTTAGCCAAGATCCTACTTTATTAACATCAAACGGTTGTGGTGGTTTATACTCCATAACATTACACAATTGTCATTCTCTTTACACATACAAGCTATCAGTTCCTCAGCTTCTAAATCACTTGGGTTTTTATTTCGAACTTGCAGACACTTTTCCGATGATGCAGCGTTAAAGGCTGTTTACTACTCGCTTGTTCGCTCCAAGATGGAGTATGCTTCTATTGTATGGTATCCTCACTACCATCATCAACTGCAGGTTGAAGCGGTTCAAAAGATTTTTGAAGTACCTCTCTTATAAATTGGATGGTGTCTATCCTCTTCGTGGCATTGATTATGGCAGCCTACTTCAGAGGCACAATCTTGAATCTTTATCTCGCCGCAGGGAAGTAGCTAGTGGTAGGTTTCTCCTAAAGTTGATCAACCATGAGATCGATTCGCCATCTTTACTTTCCCAAGTATCTTTTGTTGTTCCCCAATACAATTGCAGATCTCTGGATACATTTTGAATTTCACGAGCACATACTAATGTTTTACTTAAAGCGCCACTGAATCATATGTGTAGGAATGCGAATGGTGCGTATCCTGACCCTTTCAACTTTTCTGCCGCACATTAGTATTTCTTTTTTTTTTTTTTTGGTGAAAACTTTTATTTGGAAGCTTCTTTTATGTTTAACATGTTGTAGCGATCAGTTTTTCAATCTTTTTTTGTTCAAATTGTTCCTTTTAAGTTTAGCTTTAGTTCAAGTTTAAGTTTAAGTTTTTGATTTGTAACACTGCATTGTCGTTTCTTATTTGTAAATTGCTCTGTTATTGGATCTGTTGGATAATAAAGTTATTATTATTATTATTATTATTATTATTATATTTATGGGTAGATCACGTACCAGTTAAGACATCTGTTGATAACTATCAGAACTATCATTTTTCCCCTCAAAAAATCCAATCCCCACCACATAAGTCACCCCCTTAAGCGGGACCTGGTGAACACAGCTGGAAATTCAAGTGCATAGTACTCGAACTCCGGATCCACTGCCGCGCAATTCATTCGATATACACTCTTTGCAGATGTTCTACAACCAATTTCTAGATTAATTCAACCACCACCGAAACCTCCAAAACCGGATATTTTTAACGGTAATGTTATTCAAGAACCAGAAGAGTTTTTGAAACAGCCGCAAACACATTTAGAAGCAAAAGAATTCTCGGCAAATGCTACCATTGACGAAATTGCAGTGTATTTGGACGGAGAAGCAGCAATTTGATTTCAACAATTTGATAGACAGGTAAGATTCTTTTGATTGTTTTAATGAGCTCTTCCTACAGCGTTATAATTCTGGAGCACGATTTGATAAATTGCGTAGGATATTATACGAGGAATATTACCAGGAAACGGACCGTGCAGTGCCGTTCCTGTTAAAAAATGATTGTGCAATCGTTTACACCCAAATTGTGACGAACAACTTGCCAAATGAATTCGACGACAGCTACGCGTGTAATACCGAGCCAGGATGGGACCACATCCTATTAATTCAATTAAAGAGTTAATTCGTGCGTTCAGGAAGCGCCGCTAGCGCTAGATCTAGCGGTATCCTAAACGCAAACGCTAGTTTTGGCGTTAGATCTAGCGGTCGCCATATTTGCTAGCGGAATTTATTTTCGCTAGCAAAGATCGCGATCGCTAGACAATCGAGCGGAA
Source organism: Chrysina gloriosa (assembly GCA_038088585.1). Classification (NCBI taxonomy): domain Eukaryota; kingdom Metazoa; phylum Arthropoda; class Insecta; order Coleoptera; family Scarabaeidae; genus Chrysina; species Chrysina gloriosa. Next base: position 33,731,285 of record CM076089.1, read on the forward strand.
AGTGGAGGTAAGATGGTTAAATTAAAATATCTTCTTGTCATTCCTTTTACTTATTCCTGTAAGCATCGGGCCAATTAAAGTATAAATTAAATTTACACTTAAAAGCAAAGAAAATCCCACGAACAACTTAATTTACCTGGTGGGTAAGTTTTAAACGATTATTTCGTCTATATCAATTAATATATATACAGTACTTAGGTCTCATTTTAATTTAAAATAAAATATTTTTAAGAAATGGATCAATCAATTGAGATACAACGAAAATGACTGAAAAATTCATCAGGGTTATATCGCGGAACAACGAGCTCCACGTAATTTTCGGTTCTGCCAGGAACACAATTTGTTTGTTCCGGACGAGTGACCGCAGCGATAGCTGCAATAGGAGCGTCGATTAAAGCAGCCACTGGATAAATTGGGTTTACAACAGCCAAATCATCTTCAAACAAAACTAAATCCATTCTAAACTGTTTTTTATTGTACGCACAATTTATATAATAATTATATAACTTATACTATAACTTACACTATAAAGTGATAAATTATCATTAATTATACAAACAAAAAACACAAAGAAACCTGGAAACTAATTGTAAACAATTTACTAAACAAAAACGTTGGATTAGGTTATACTGCGTAACTTTGAGCGGAACAACAACCGCCAATTCTATTGGGCATGCGTCAGAAAAATACCTTTCGGCGTACGGTTCAGGCAGTTCCGGCGCTGAGACTAGCGCTAGCGGTTATCGCTTCTAGCGCCGTAAGTCCAGAGGTCGAATATTAGAAACGACTTGCCAGTTTCCCCTCACTTGCCAGGCGAAATATTCGTCATAGTGGGGAACTAACCGAAGAAGGCGAACCGGCCCGATGTGCAGCGGTACGCTTTCGGCTGTTCTTTGCCCCTTATCTGTTATAATACTTGTAACAGATAAGAAATATTAAATTACTATTGAAAGAAAAGGTCTGGATCGAATTTCATGGTTGATTGTATTTGGTTTATGCCTATAACAGATAGATTTATAGGTATTCTTTTTTTAACTAATAAATATCCATTCAACACTTATTTTATTTTAATAAAGAGTCCGCAGTACCAAAAATAATGTTGTAAAAAACTATATAAACAACGATGACTTGAATATTGGACGAATATTACATATCGCATACTGTTTGCGAACTCGGGCGTGAGATCTGGAGGAATTCGGGACAATCGCAGTAGCATAGATTAAAACAGCGAGATTGAGGAACTAGAGAAAACAATGATTTATTCCTGTCAAAAAAAAGGAGGTAAAACCGTCCAAAGCTATAGAATACAGTCACGTATAATAATTATAATAGTAATAATGATAATAATAACAATAAAAATAGTAATAATTAAAATAATAACAATAATAACAATAGTAATAATAATAATAGTAATAATCATAATCATAATAACAATAATTGTATAGAGGCATAACCTTCATATGGTATTAAACGACATCGAGCGTAATCGAGAAAATGAGATGAGGGACCCATAAATCTAAAATTAATGGCATATTTACAATTTCGAGGGATAATTTCAAAATCATTAAGAAGTATTGCACAGCTGAAAGTTGTTAGAAGTAGGTAATAGAGGAGCTTTGCGAGCACAAAATTTGGCAAAAATTATTCAATTTTATTAAATCCGATTAGGAAAAGCCACAACAAATATTCAAACAGGTATTAAAAAAAAGTGTAAGTTATACAACGTTTTTCAAAATTTAGCGGAATAAATTTTCAAAATATTGGAAATCATAAGAATTCCCCAAATTCGTGGAAAAAAATTCAAAACTATTCTTGAGGCATTTCCTCATCAGTCGCGTACAACGTTAAACCTCGTTGTTTCTTGATGGAAAGTTTATATAACAATGTTGAAGACATTTCAGTTAATTGCTTCTCTGTTACCTAGCTGGCACGACCCGTCTCTTTTTATTTTTAGCTGCGACTTTTATTGCGACTAGCGCACTAACGCTATCGCTCGACAAGGTTGAGCGTTTCTTGTGGCTCACAACATCTGTCAACGCGGAAAAAGTCCTCTCTGCCGCCGCGTTCGAGTGTGGCAAAGACCGTACTATACCTAAAAGACATTTTAATTGTGGATACTTGAAATCTCCACTTTCATATTTCCTAAACAAAATTTCTGTCCACATGTCATCAAATGACAACATGTCGATTTCTCGTCTAATCGAACCGTTTCGATATTCCTAGAACAAGAAACGCCACTCCTTTTTCATTACGGCCTTATCAAATCCACCGAGTTTTTCCGCGGCAATCCAAACTTCACTGAACCTACAATCCCGATCCTCATCTTTCAAGGCGGTTTCACTATCAAAAACACGCAAGGAAGTGAAAAATTCATCATTAATATAAAATAATCTTCGTTGGATTTGATTTGCAGCCTCTATATAAAAATTCAAACAATTCTGGCGAATTCTATGAACGATTTCCTCATTTTCGGTGGTATTGTTTGATTTGAGTTTTTCTGTAACGTCGTGGCATTCTTCTCCGAATGATATCTCATCTAGAGGCAATTGATTACTACTATCTTCGAATCGAACGTGCCCCGATTGCACAAAGGGAAGGAGAGGTTTCTTTATAAAATGTCGTACCATCCGCGAGAAAAATTGAAGGCATTTTCCGTGCAACTGATGAACTCGCGTTTCAGAATTTTGACAAAAAAGGTTTATATTATTGAATATCGCCAAAACATACTCTAGAAAAGCTAGGTACGCTTGCATCTCGAGATCGTTGAGAAATGCGTTCATTTTTTCGAGTTTTTCTCGTTTTTTGCAATCACCTTCTTCTACTATCGCATCGGAGAAGCTTGCCTGCAACGACGGCATCAAAAGACGCAGTCTATGGATAGCGTCGTGACGTCCGAGCCACCGTGTTTTCGAATATTTAACCAGTTTTAGTTGTAACCCTTGACATGCATCAATAAACTCGTCTAAAATTTGCGATCGTTTCGCATAATTTTGGTGGTAAACGATCGACATCATTGACTCCTCAACTATGTTAGGCATTGTTTTTTCAAAAGAATGCTTTGATATTAGCGCGAGAGCATGACAAACGCATGGAATAACGATGACGCTCGGATTCTCCAGAAGGAGTAATGCTTTGAAGGATACCTTCTCTGCGTTCATAACCGAAGCGTGATCGTATGCCATTGCAATAATGTTTAAAAAAGGAATTGCATGTTGAACTGCTTGAAAATACCCGCTGCAGTTAATTTTGTTGCGTTTAGTTCTAAAAGTGTCGGCAATGCTGTAACAACATTGAGTGTCTTCTGGTCGACGTATCGCACTAAAAAGGTCAGCCAGCTTTTATTATTCTGGGTTCCCTCATCGATAAAAAGCGCGAATTTGGTATCCCGAAGAATGCGAATCGAGGATTCCTCTTCGTAACGACCGAGTACGTTACGCACAATACCTGAAACTTTGGGTGCGCTCGCGGTCATCTTTTGTAGAACTGCCGGATCTATCGTTTTGAAAAAATCTAGTATTGGTTTCATCTGCGTGTAAGGGATGCTCAATTCGCTTCCTAATCTAATATATTCTAACTCAGCGCTTCGTACCGAATTTTTAAAGTCATCGATGAATTCCTGAACTACTTCGGGAGGAACTTCATCTACTGTTGCTATACCGTTCGCGAAACATTGAGCCTTGTGCTCATCTTTACTTGCGTGTCGATCTAAACTCGAAGTTCCCCCTCGACAGCTTTCTTTCACATCACACACAATACAGTGAAAGGAATGGTTGTCCTCAGGAATACATCGAATCCAGGACTTGTACCTAATATCGGTAGTCCACGCTAAGGTAAACTTATGAGAATAAGGCCTTACTCTTCTTTCCCTGAACCCGCGTTCCAATTCAGCAATGCCTCTCTGATCGTTTAGTTGCCACATGAAGGTTGAATTGGTCACACATTGCAGCGAAATGCATGCGGATCCTCTCCATTTATCTCCTGGAAACAACTGTTGGGCTCCATTGAACTGCGAGAGAAACTACAACGAAACTGTAAGTTACACGCGTTGTGATAAGGGACAAGGAACGGGCCGGTTCGCCCTCTTCGGCTGGTTCCCCCACTATGACGAATATTTCGTCAGGCAAGTGAGGGGAAGCTGGCAAGTCGTTTCTAATATTCGACCTCTGGCCGTAACTCCCTGAACGCACGGAATGTTATCTCTCGTCGATATTGATAACTTCGTACATGGAGATCCCGCCGAAATATATGCAGATATTTCACGTAAGTCATCTTCAGTACTTTCGTTGAAGCAACACATCACAGACGATCGTACTAACAAAGAACCGCCGCCATGCCACCATTGTCCCCAATGACATTGGCATAACGATTGTCCAGTCATTCACGCTAGAAGAGGACAACGTAATCATGTTTTAAATTATGTTTCTTTAAATCTTTCAACTACAGCACCACGTATAGATACCGAAGTCAAAGGACGTTCTACCGAGGTGAAATATTGAAAGTGCCTGTTATTATTGCTCCGAAACTGCGTGAAGATCTAATCTTAGATTTACCGTTCTTGCCCACAACACCCCGTTAGATTAATTCTATTAATCGACGTAATCGATCAAACATTAATTTCGCGCCCTATAGCGCGTTCGAGTTTGTTTCTTTCCAGGTATTGAAATCGCTGGCTAAAAGACAGGTAACCAAGCCACGGACCGCCCAACCGAATCCTAGCGATCCGTCCATCGACCGAACGAAGGACCGGATGCCGGTCGTATCGAACCGAATCTGCACCCCGACGCACGTTGATTACCAACGCAAAACGTCTCTTGGCAATCACAAGGAGTCCGCCTCTGAAGAGTGCACTCGCACGGTCATCAGCAGACGGCGTCAGATTGAAGATTACAGCCGAATTAATACAGGGTCGTGGTTTAATGATATTCCTGTGTTTCCAAATTCAAGCATTGCAAATTAAGTATGTTATTTCAATTTTTGCTTCGATTTTACGAGGTGAGTACTTAGCCTCATCGCCTGCCACTATCGCAAGAGGAATTTACTATCGTGTAGTACATTCTCGTAGACGGCTACTATCAAAATTTCAGCCGAATCGGACTTGTAGTTTTGTTTTGATCGCGTGTGAAAGCGGGCTTGTCCGCGGATTTTAGAAAAATGGAAAAAGAACAATATCGGTCGGTGATTCGCTTCTTGTTTTTGAAGGGAAATCGCGCAGCGAAATCAAAGAGCACTTAAATGCTGTGTACGGTGACTCTTCTCCTTCGATGGCGTCCGTCAAAAATTAGTTTAAGGGGGCGACTTCTGTGGTGGGGATTGGATATTTCGAGGGGAAAGGGCGATAGTTATGATAGTTATCAACAGATGTCTCACCTATTTAATAGGTATAGCGCGCCATGGCCACTTTGCAATGCGTAGAAAGTCTAAGTGAAACAATATACAATTGTCATCTCACTCTTCCAGACTGCTTAAAAATGCGCGTGACTAAAAATACATTCAAATTTTAATAGTATTCGGGAATATTATTTTCCTATAACTTGAATAGTGTAACCTCAATTTATATATTTTGATGACATTTTACATCGGTCTTTTTATCAACTGGCCAATTTTGGATCGAAATGTTAACGGTGAATAATGTTAAATTTGTTTTGTATTTATGTCCATTTCCACAATTAGATTGAAAATTTAAAATTCTTTTTAGGTGTTATAACTATGGACAGAAAAACGTACATGAACTGCTTTCTAAATATAATAGTTATATAAAAATGTTTAACAATTAACCTTCCTATATTCACGCATACGGTCTGTGGGACCGACTTATATAGTATAGTATACATGTGCTTAATTAGAAAACTACTTTCACTATTCGCAGACGCGCGTTTCGCGGTCATGCCGCTCATCAGTGCGACTGTGTAAAGTAGTTTTCATTTCTATAGAAGCTCTATATAAGACCGGGTGTTAGATGTTCGTAAAAATAGAAGAATTCGACTGCGAGTATCCGATACGGACGGACGTGCCTGCCGTATCTCCAGTGAAAAAATCAACGAAGTCGTTCCGACCGCGGTCCGTGTACGGACCGGCGGCGAACGCGAACGGATACCAGCGTTTTGTTTGGTGAGATAGCTTTAAAATTACTTTTTATGATATTAGTCTAAACCTAATTTAAATATTTTTATCGATATTTGTGTTCTAAAATAAGCCGGGAAAGCCATGGCTTCTCGGCCAGTTATTAACGACTGTGAGTTCACAGATAGTGACGACGAACTCCTCGACGTGGAAAGCGACCTCATGGAAACGGAGAGCGAGAATGAAAACTTTGAAGATAATAACAGCGTAAACCAGGAGCCGGCCGCGTCGAGCTCGCTTAGTTTTGCCGCGATGTCTGACGAGGAGTTAGAACTCCTCGTCAAGAGATTAGCGATGGAAATCGCCCGGCGCAGGACTGCGCGAGCTTCGCGAGGCAAAGCGCCTGCAAAGAGCCAAGCAAATGGCGAAGACCGTCGGTCGAAAGCACTTCAGGACTCCAACGTGCCGGAAACGGGCACGAATTTCCCACAGAAGACGACGAATTCCCCCTCCGTGGCCATTCCGAAGGGGGCTACCCCTCCCAAAGTCCCTCCAGCATCAAAAATCCCCCGATCGTCCTACGGGACAAGGGAGCGTGGAAGCAGGTCACTTCCCGCTTCGCCAAAGTCCCCATAAACTACTCCAAGGCCCAAAACACCAGTGACGGGATCCGCTTCTATCCCGCCACCGAGAAAGACTTCAGAGGAGCCACCAAACTCCTCGACTCCGCTGAGCTCCCCTACCACACGTATCGTCTTCCCGAGGAGAAGACCCTAAATGTCGTGATTAGGGGTATGCCGACAGAAATCGACCTCGACGTCGTAACGTCAGAGCTCGAACACGAAGGATTCAGTGCGGAGGGCGTCGCACGTCTGCGCCACTACCGCACAAAGAACCCCATGCCTCTGGTAATAGTAAAATTACCATCTACTATGAAAGACATCTTCTCACTGAAGAAAATCCTCTCCTTAGACGTGAAGATCGAGTCCCTACGCTCCAAGCTCGGCCTAGGACAATGCTACCGGTGCCAGAAGTACGGGCACGCTCAATCCCGCTGCACAGCGCCTTTGAGATGCGTACGATGCGGCGGAGAGCACCGTGCAGCTGATTGCACCCGCGACAAGGAAGCCTTCTTGTGCGAACTGCGGTGGCGAGCATACCGCAAACTACCGGGGATGTCCCCGGTTTCCCCGTCGACTGCCTAAATAACTTCGTTCCAACCCTCCGGTCGCTTCTTCGGCCGGAGGCTCTGACCCAGCGGCTTCCTCGTCGCAACCTCCAGCGCCTTCCCCGGCGCAACCACCGATCCGCCCGACCCAACCTCAGACGTCATACGCCGCGGTAGCCTCCGGCAACCCAAAAGGGTCCAGACCCTCCGGAAAGACTGTAAAACCCAACAATCTCGAATCGAGGCCGCGGCTTCCACAGCCGGACTTCAACACAGCCGTCCTCGCGCTTCAGGAGCTCCTCGGCCAATTTGCAGTGGCCGTTCAGCATTTGAAGATGGCGATGCCGAGCAACTTGCCGTTGCAGCGGTAAGACTCAAGAGGATCCACCCGGTGCTACATTTTTATTATTTATTTATTATATTATATTTCGTTAATCATATGACGTTCTCTTCCAGGAAATTTTCTTCCGTTTTCTATCAGCCTTCAGTTGATGGAAAATGAGCAAAATTATTTTCAGTTGTGACTACAGTTTTAAATTCAAATTTTAAAAGTAAAATGCCGCAACATTTTATTTTTCAAAATTTAATTGCGGTGATTAGGCTCCCCATATAAACCTTGCGGACTCATGCTCCTCAAGCTTTGATAGCTAGGCTTTAACTTTACTTTAACTTTAACTTTATTTTATTAGTTCTAGTAGATACAAATGTACATAGAACAAGTCAATACAAACAAACAAAAAAAAAAAAAAAAAAGAATCAACATATACATAAATAAAAAAATAGTACACGTAAACTTAATTAAGCAAAGAAACAGTCCTTAGTCAGAGACAGGGTGGAGATGAAGTCTTTATATTTGTACTTTCAAAATACTCATCAAGAGAATAAAAAACATTATTCCGCAAATAATCGCCCAACGAGACCCGGAACACTCTCAAGCCACCATTTAAATTAATCTCAGGCGGCAAGTTATTAAAAATTCTCATACCCATATAAACAGGTGAATTAAAAGTACACTTATATTTGCAAAACGGTATATAAAAGTTATCTTTAGATCTCGTGTTACAACCGTGCTTATCCTTAACCCTACCTAGATTATTTCTATTTTTGAAAATATACATCGAGACATTATAAATGTAGATATTTGTCAAAGTCAAAACGCCAAACTCCTTAAAAATACCTCTGCAGGTATGCCCGCGAGACAGGCCAAAAATGATTCGTAATAATTTTTTCTGAAGTGTAAAAACACTCCATGCCGCTGCAGATAACCCCCATAAACATATGCCATAGCCTAAACGGGAAGCAATCCAGGCATGATAAACAGACAACATCTGTCCAACACCCAGCACCTGTTTAAGATTTCTAAACATGTAACACATTGAGTTCATTTTATTAATTAAATTAGCACAATGAGGCCTCCAGCTAAGACACTCGTCGAAAGTTATTCCCAGAAACATCTTTTCATTAGAACTCAATAACGAAACTCCGCCAATAGAGATTTCCAGGCTCTTACAATTACGCTGTCTATTATGGAATCTAACAGCATTAGATTTAGCAACATTTAATAATAAAAATTCTTTTGGCACCATGTTGCAAACTCGGACAGGACGAGCTCACACCTTCCAAGCAGGAACTCATCATTCTTGTCCGAAAGCAGAAAAGAATTATCGTCGGCATACATTAATAGGAGGCCATCGTCGAAAAGACTCCCCAAGTCATTACAGAAGAGCAGGAACAAAATGGGTCCAAGCACAGACCCCTGAGGAACCCCCAGAGAATTAACTCTTGTATCAGAATTTATTGTAACCAACAGTCCGTCTACAATACACCTTAAACTCACGTACTGCCTTCTCTCCACCAGAAAAGATGTGACCCAGTCATGAGACACCCCCTGAAGCCAAGATCGTATAATTTGCCCAGTAGAAGCCCATGGTCAACGCAATCGAAAGCCCGGCTGAGATCACAAAAGATTCCCACAGGGCACTCCCCCAGCTCAATATAATGGAGCAAGCGCTCATAGAACGATATAAGGGCCGTATTCGTTGACCTGTTACTACGGAATCCATGCTGTTTATCAGTCAAAATCCCATTATCATCAATAAAACGCATTACCCGATCCAGGAAACAGTATTCAAAAATCCTAGAGAAAACAGACGTCAATGTAATTGGTCTATAGTTAGCTATTTCGCAACGATCACTCTTTTTAAATACGGGGATAACCTTGCCAATCTTCAATTTGGAAGGAAAAACTCCATACAAAAATGACAAGTTAACTAAATAAGTTAGTGATTCACAAAGACGATCCAACACATTTCTAATAACAAACACAGGGATCCCGTCATGGCCAGAAGAGGCCTTAGACTTTAGCTTTTGTTGCAACAGATAAACCAGTTCGTTAGAAGTAAATGGCTTCAGAAAGAGAGTTTTGCTGCAAAACCCAAACGAGGTGTTTGCAGCGTGTTTCAACCTTGAGAAATCCCCAGAAACACCCACAGGCTCATCAATGAAAAAGTCATTGAACATTGTTGCAACATCACTGGGCCGATCATAAACCTTGTTGTCAACAGACAAACAAATGTCCTCCATACGTCTGGACTTACCAGTCAACTCGGTAACAATCCTCCAAGATGACTTGACAGGATTAGAAGACCCCTCAATCCTTCTCTGATAATAACTACGTTTAGTCTCTGATATTAAGGCAGCATGCTTCAACTTAGAAACCCTGTAAGCTTCCTTTAGATTGGGATAGGTGTTTTTGAGTATAAAAGGTCCTTCAGTTTATTACTTGACTGTCTGACCTCGTCAGTAATCCATCCTTTAACTCGACCGCCGGAAAATTTGCAGTGTTGTCTATACGGGAAATGCACATCAAAGTAGTATAAAAATATATCCAAGAAGCAATCGAACGCATCGTCCACATTCTCGGAAAGATATACCCTCTCCCACAGTTCACCTCGTAACGCCTCTCTAAAATTCCCCACTGCATTGTCACTGAAAGATCTCCTGGAACCCCTCAAGGAGTCCGCAGAAAGACATTCCCTATCAAGCTCGATGTACACCATGCGATGGTCAGAAACCATACTATCCGACACACAAACAACCATCCGAGCAATGTTTGTAAAAACATGATCAATCGTAGTAGTTGAGTGATCAGTCACCCTGGTTGGCCACCAGACTGTTGACCTCATACCGAAGCTCACAAAAAAATTGTTTAGGTCGTTAAACCTAATTTTGTTACTGTCATTAAAGGAATCTACATTAAAGTCACCAGAAACTATAAAGTCAAAGTTAGGATTATATAGTAAGTCAATTACATGGCTTAACGAATCAAAGAATATGTCAAGATCCCCATCAGGCGACCTATACAGAACAAGCAAAACAGTTGTTTTGTTATTACACCTAATTTTGACTCCACATAATTCAAAATGTTTTTCTAAACAATATTTACTTAAATTAAGATTCGTACAAGTGATGCTTGATTTGTGATAAATGGCCACTCCACCCTGTCTAAAATTCTTTCTACAGTAAAAGCTACACAAATTATAATCCTCTATATACGAACTAAGAATAGAGTCGTCGCTACAATGCGTCTCAGTAAAGCACAAAAAGTCAATATTAAAACGATCAATATCGGACTGTAACATATTAATACTTACATTGTTTAAAGATTGAACATTTAGTAACAAAATGCTAGGATTATAAATTACTTTACTGATTCCACCCTCCGCGGATTTTTCCGAAGAAAACGACTAATACAGGAACCCCGAGGCCACAAATTTGGATTCATTGCAGTCCTAAAATGTTCTTCAAGTATCGACACTCTAAAAGATGCATAGATCTCCGGTTTTTTCGCAACAATTGGGGAGCATTGCACCTCAGGAAAAGAAGGCACAAGTAGCTTCACCAGGTCCTCCGCCGTTGTATTCACATTCACACGCGATACGTGTAAAACCACCTGTCTGGGAACACCCTTTACATCTGATTCGTTATTGTTGCCAATAATTCGATTTCGATTTGATCGGAGGCGAGGTCGTTTGTGATTCACCTCCGTCCAAGGACCGTTACGGTCGGAAGAATCGTGACCAGCAATCGCCTTGTCGGTAGTCACATCGTCATTATTAACTAAATTAATTATTTCATCACATTTAATTTTAGTCTGAGCCTCCAATAAATCAGCTGATAGTTGTTTACTATCAATTTTTAAATTCGAAACTTTTTGCTTCACGTGATTTGCAGGATTCAGTTGTTCTTTTTCGCTAGCTTTTTTGGAGTGTTTTATAGGTGGTTTTTTGAAATATGTTGTAACTCGCTATCTCTCGCTTTTTTCGAAGTTCCCACTTCGTTTTGTTGTGTACATTTATTTAGGACCTCAATATGTGACATTAGTAAATCTATTTTCGACCGTAATTCACTAATAATTATATCCTTTTGTTTCAGTATGTATATAAATACCTGTGGGTCAGTTTTGTCTATAGGCAGATCATATTCGGTACCATCAGTACATGCCATGTCGCCCTCTGCATTGTTTAATTTTCCTTTACAGCAAACAACATAACTTCCATCCTCAGAGACTTTAGCCGAACGCTTGGCGCAACTCACATGGAAGACACTATCACAGTTTATACATTTAATACCATTAATTGATTTAGATTTACACCGTTTACAACAGAGTGCAGAGATACCTGCCTCCTCACCAGGCGCCATCTTTACGTATACTGTTGGCTTATCCTATGATGCTTTTTCTAAATTTCTAAATTAATAGGTACATATAAAACAGTGTACGTCCCAAGCTGAGATTTGTTCTTCCCGTTCCGGTTCGTACATATGAGAGTTCAATTACGAAATTCGGCCATAATGTACTAATTACGCATTTTTGCAACTATTTGATTCTACAGAAGTAGACAACTTGTTTTGCCATAGCAAGGTTCTGCAATAATTTTGTTTGATATTATAAAATTTTTTGTTAAAATTTCCAATGTTTCGAACAAGTTTTCTCAGAGTATACGACATAGTTGAGATTGATAATATTGATAACATACTCTACTTCATTCCTTTCACTTTCGGTTTGTTAATGATTTTTTTAAAAAGAATGCTTAATTTTCCAGTTTTGTATCCTACAAATTAATGCCGTTTTTCGATAGTGGTGCCATCTGTTGACTATGAACTCTCAAGCCGCCCCCTTAACGAGTTTCAACGTGGTCGCACGTCGGTTTTTGATGAGCGACGCCCAGGTGTCCCGAAAACGGCTACCACGGAGGATAACGTGACAAACATTCACGATCTCGTATAGGCAAACCCCCGATTGAAGATGCGCGAGATAGCCGAGACAGTAGGCATCAAGCGCAACTGTGAGATCACTTCAGAGCAGTGTTTGACGCTGTTTAAGCGCAATCCAAAGGAGTCTCTGCGTCGTTTCGTGACCTTCGATGAAACATGGATCCACTGGCATGCACCAGAGACAAAGGAACAGTCGAAACAGTGGACTTCACCCGGCGAACGTGCCGAAAACTGTCCTATTGGCCGGAAAGGTGATGGCCACCGTTTTCTGGGATTCACAAGGTGTGATCTACATCGATTACCTGGAGAAGGGCAAAACGGTCACAAGACTGTACTATGCCGAATTATTGGGCCGATTCGACGCCGAATTGCCGAAAAAACCGCCCCATTTGTCGAAGAAAAAGTGCTCTTCCACCATGACAACGCACCGGCTCACACCTCCGCCATCGCCACGGCCAAATTGGGCTACGAACTACTGCCCCATCCACCGTATTCTCCAGATTTGGCGCCGCGCGACTTCTTTTTGTGTCCAAACTTGAAAAAGTCACTCGCCGGGCAGAAATTTAAGTCGAATGAGGAGGTCATCGTCGCCACGCAGGCCTACTTTGCAAACCTTGAGAAAAATTTTTCAGACGGGTTAAAGAAGTTGGGGCGTCGCTGGGTCAAGTGTATCGAGCTAAAAGGAGACTATGTTGAGAAATAAATCGCCACTTTTCCAAAATTTTCGTTTTTCTTTTGTAGGCTAAATACTTATCGGACCCCCTCGTATATCCAACATGAAATTGTCATCCAGGCCTAACATATGTATGACTTAATCGGACAGGAGTGTATTCGCAGATTAGTTTCGTTTTAGCTTTAAGTTCTACTTTACTTTAACCTTCTTTATTGTGGCTAACACTTTGCTTAAGAGCACAACCTTGCTCCGTCGTAGCGATTTCCAGGTTTCCCTACGACCAATACGTAATTGGCAGGAGTACAGCACACAACCCGTTCCTGGGCGCATTTTTTTCATTTTTGTCCGCAAAATTTTCTTTCCCTCGACACACTAAAGCCGCGTACACATCTGAGCACAACGAACGGTAACGCGTCGAGGCGAGGCCAAACGGATGCCTCGTTCGTGAGTCTTTTGGTTGCGTACAAACAAGGCCGAAGCAACGAACGCGGCAGTGTTCCAGTCGCGTTCGTGTCTTTCGTTGAAATTCAGAACTGACAATGAGTCCAAGCCTTGAATAGAGCCGTACGGTACGTGTGCGGACGAGTCAAAAACGCCGTCCACGGCGAACCGAATTCTCTTTGAAGTACGGCTACACGTCCACATACGTACACTCGTTCAGCCTCGGCTTGCCTCGTTACCGTTCGTGCCCAGATGTGTACGCGGCTTTACACACCACAGATGTCTCCGAAGCAAGGGGGAATTGTTACACTTCGTATAACTAAAATAATTCCTTCATCAGTTTAAATACGCGATTGAAGTATTTTTCTCTTAATATTTAAGCTAACGTCGGTGTGTTACAGTTGAAAGAAAGTTATTTTAAAATTCATGTTTGCAATTCTGTGTTTTCGGGTAGTACATTTCGCGACCTTGGTCCCTAACCGATCGTTCGGTCATCTAAGAGGTAGAAACTGACCATCGACACTTTCTAATTCATCGGTCCGTTAGTTAACCCCTCGCACCCTTCAGCGGCATTTAAAAACGAATCGCGCCAATTTAACGAGAGTCAAAATAAAAAATAAGTCGTGTGCCAGTCGCGGCTGTGAGTGGACGTGTTCGTGCAGTGCTCCAAGTGTTTTAGTGCTTCACAGCGATTTCTATTGTCTCCGTAGCAGATTCTTCTCTACTTGTCGATAGGGGGTCGATCTTCGACGGGTCGACTGGGGTCGTCCTCCTTACGCGGCGGTTCGCGATTTCCGCGTAATTAACGAGACAATAACAACAACAACATCTGTTGCCACGTCACCTCTGACGTATCCTGCCACGTAGAGTTCCCGCTTCTTCTTTGACGCCGGCCACTTGAGGCCCGGGTAAGGTGCCTTAGTATTTCTGTTTTATTTTTGTATTATAATTTTGACCTTGTTTGTTTTCCTTTTGTTTTTTTGTTTTTGTTTTTTTTGTTTTTGTTTTTATTTCCTCAACGTTGACAACCTTCGGACTTGACGAAGGATTTTTTTTGTTTTTACAAGGGAACTCGCGTCGGCCGTCGACTTGGATATTTTTGTCTGTTTGTGGTTAGACCGGGTTAGGGATCGAGCGCCCCTCTCCCGGTCCGTCTTTGTGACATATTTTCGGGCCTTTTACACCCGGAAATTTTAAATTTTTCGATTTTATCTGCTCTCTGTATTGCGTAAGCAATGATGCGTACTCCTCCCAAGGGAGCTGGAGATTTTCTGGCCACTCCACTCCGTGAGTCTCCGGGGAGAGCTGCGGCGCCTCGGCGGTCTCGCCTGGCGTTTCGGACACGGATTTAACGCCCATACCGGCTCCTGAGAGTCCCGAGGTACTCCGACTCGACCATTTGTCGACGGATAAAATGCTCAAACTAATCGAAGGGCTGCAACTATTGGTCCACCTTCGCGATGATATGGACGCAGACAGCGGTCTCCCGACCATCAGTGGGGACGCGGCCGCCGGGGACCCTGGGCGCCGTTCGCGCTCCCCGATGTCGAACTCCTCCGTAGTTTCGGCAACGCCTTCTGCCCCCTCCCCGGGGGCATCCAAACGAAGACGCCCCTCAACCGAGTTCGTTACTACGGCCTTGGTACATGCTGAGGGCTTAGACACCAATAAGAGGAGGAGACGCTCCTCTGGTTCTGGAACCGTTGGGGCCGTCCCAAAGAAACCCCTTAATTCGGAGTTGGACTCCATAGACGTCGTGGCCGCTTCGGCCCCTACCGCTCGCCGTTCCCCGGCACCTCGACCGGGCCCTTCGAACGCCGCTCCTCCTAACAGGGGCTCGACGTTTTTTCCGAGCTTTGTTCCCCGCCCAGAGGGTACTCAGACTTCTGGTTTTACGCCCGGTCCCCCTGGCCCGGCAGGCAAGGACAAAATTCCGCCGATTGTCCTGCGGGATGCCGCCAAGTGGGTACCAGTGAGTGCCATCATCAAGCGCGCGGGATTCAATTTCCTGAGGGCGACCAGCACCAATGATGGTGTTAGATTCTTTCCCGCTACTGTAGAGGACTTTCGCGGCATCACCAAGCTCTTGGTTAACGGGGGACACCCGTTCCATACTTACCAGCTCCCATGTGAGAAGCTTCTCCATGTAGTCATCAGGGGCGTTCCTACGGGTGTCCCAATAGCTGATGTCCGTGAATCCCTAGTGAAGAAGGGATTTTCGCCGGAAACTGTCATCCGGATGAAAAAGTTCCGCGGGAAAGCCGAGATGCCCCTGGTGCTGGTGAAACTCACCAAGGACCAGAAGTCTATCTTCGAGATCAAGGAGGTGGTCGGCCTTGACATTTCGGTTGAGCCTCTGCGCTCACGGCCCGGTCTAAGCCAATGCCTTAGATGCCAGAAGTTCGGCCACGCACAGTCTAGGTGCACCGCGCCGATCAGGTGCGTGGCCTGCGGGGAAGAGCACTATGCTCGTGAGTGTAGGAGGCCGAAGAGCGAGCCAGCGACGTGTGCAAATTGCACAGGAGCACACCCCGGCAGCTATCGGGGATGCGAGTGCTGCCCCAGCGTCAGGGCGCGGCCGGTCCAACAGCCGGCCGGGCCACCTTCAGCGGCCGGCGGCCGCGGCGGCGTGGTCGTTCCGGGCAAGCGATATTCAGAAGCCGTGGCGCCTGGACCATCTAGGAAGCAGCCTTTACCTCCTGCTGCTCCGAAGACGCCGGCTTCAGGTCGGAGGAGGAACCGTGCCCCACAGGGGGCTGAGAGGGTAATCGACGTGGAGCAGAAGACCACCGGCCCAGATCTGGTGTCGGTCTTATACTCCTTGCAAGAGATGTTCGCGCAAATGAACCACACAGCTCGTCTTCTTCAGACGTTGCTCCCTCCACGCGATTCTCTTAAACAACCAAGATGAGCACGGACCTTCCATCTACCTCCTCCGCCTCATTGAGGGTTGTTGCCTGGAACGCACACGGTCTGGGCGACAAGAAACTAGAAGTGCAGGCCTTTTTAGCAGAACAAAATGTCGACGTTCTGCTGGTGGGTAAGACGTGGCTGAGGCCTGGTGACAGGTTCCTCATTCCTAACTACGCCACCCACCGCTCCGACAGACTGACCGGCCGTGGGGGCGGCGCCGCGGTGCTGGTGCGTCATAGCATCCGGCACTCGCGGATTGGCACCCCCGGTTTGGCCTCCCTCGAGGCGGCGGCGATTCAGATCTCGACGCGGGGCCTCGGCCCGCTGAGGATCTTTTCCGTTTACGCCCTCCTCTCCTGCCCCCCTCCCGAGTAGGGCCTCTGTGGTCCGAGACTATGAGGAGATCTTTGATTCCGACCTTCCAACCCTGGTTGCCGGCGACCTTAATGCGAAACATCCTTTCTGCGGGTCGAGGGCGACCAACGCCTTCGGAACAAGCCTTCATGCTTATGTTCGAAGCGCGACGGTCGCCATCCACTCCCAGACCCAGCCAACGTTTTTCGCGCCGGCGCCAGAGCGGATATCCTGGACTTCGCGTTGAGCAGAAACCTTCCGATGAACGTCGACGTCCAGAACCTCCAGGATCTCTCCTCGGATCACAACCGCCTGCTTTACGTCGTGGGGGTAGTGTTCTGGAGCTTCCCCGCCCGCTTCGGGGTCGGGTCGACTGGGGGCTTTTCGCCGCTAAGCTCGGTCGCGTGGTCCCTTTGGCCACGGCAAATCTGTCGGATGAACAGCAAATTGAGGCTTCCGCTGTCGCCCTGACCGATAACATCTCCACAGCCATAGCCGAGTCGACCACATGGAACACTCGGCAAACTTGGACGTACCGCGTGCCGCCTGATGTTCTTGCGCTTCTGCGCGAAAAGCGGAGGGCCGTGAAGAGGGCCGTGAAGAGGGCCCAACGAACCTTATACCCGGGCGACTTTGCTCGGGCGAACGCCCTGAAGTGCCGCCTTCGTCGGGCGCTGGCCGAGGACAGGGACCGTCGGTGGGAGGATTCTGTTTCCACCCTTACCGCAGAGGAAGGTTCCCTGTGGAAGCTTACAAGGGCACTGAAGGGGAAGAGCGACGGACGCAACCGACCACTCCAGGGTCCAACGGGTATGGCGTACTCGGACGTCGACAAAGCTTCAGTCTTTGCTCGGCATCTGGCGGACATCTACGACGCAGACTCCGCGACGCCTGGGGACGACAACAGGGAGGACGAGGTAGACGCCAACATGATAGACCTACCTCTCCTGGATGCCGGCTCCCCTCTAGAGCCGGCAACTAAGTCGGAACTACTATCGTATATCCGTCAGCTAGACGTGAGGAAAGCCCCAGGCCCGGATAAGATCGGTAACGCGGCCATCAAGCGACTGTCGGACTGTGCTCTGGATGTCCTCCTTACAATTACGAACGCCATACTCGCCAAGAATTACTTCCCGACCATCTGGAAGAAGGCGGACGTCATCTTCTTCCCTAAACCGGGAAAGGACCCGGCGTTCCCGCGGAATCACCGCCCCATTAGCCTCATTTCGAACGTCGCCAAACTGGTTGAACGAGTCATCCTCTCCCGCTTGCGGGAGAGGATTCAAGAGATCGACCCCGAAAGAACAATTCGGATTTAGAGCTGATCTGAGCACCGATTACCAGCTCCTCAGACTTACGGAGTCCGTTCGGGAGAATTTAGCCAGGAGAGAGGTGGCGGGGGCGGTATTCTTCGACTTCGGGAATGCCTTTGACAGGGTCTGGCACGAAGGCCTTATCCTGAAGATGACCCTTGGATTCGGAGGAGCATTGATCCGTCTGGTTGCGTCCTACCTGTCGAATCGTACATTCCAGGTGAAGGTGGGTGGAGCCGTGAAGTCGACATCTTTTCCCATCACGGCGGGAGTTCCGCAGGGCTCACTGCTGGCTCCCCATCTGTTTAACCTCTTCACGCACGATATTCCACGAGTGCCGGAGACGGAGCTGGCAGTTTACGCCGACGACACGGCCTTTTACACCGTGTCGCCCGCCGAGAGCCTTGTTTGTCACCGTCTTCAGAGTGCCACCGACCAACTGGTGGACTGGGCTTCCAAGTGGAGGATGGTCATTAACGAAGATAAGTATAAGGCGGTGCGATTTACCAAACGCACCCGCCCTCCCCACGATCACATCTCCGTGGGTGAGGCCAGACTCCCTTGGAGCCCGACGGTCAAATACCTCGGGATCGTCTTGGATAGCAAACTAACGTGGCGGCCCCATACTCGAGCGGTGGCAACTAAATTTTTGAACGCCAGGAACTCCCTCTACCCCCTTCTTTGTCGCGGCAGCAACCTTCCCCTTCGTGCGAAGCGACTTCTTTACTGCTCGGTTCTGCGCCCGATAATTACATATGCGGCACTCGCATGGTGCACTACCGCCAAGACCCATCTCACCTCTTTAGCAGCCCTTCAGAATCGAACTCTCCGGATGATGGCCGACGCCCCATGGTTCATGAGGAACGAATGCTTGCAGAAGGATCTGGATATACCACCTCTTCCGGACCACCTGCGGACCTTGGCGGCGTCGACCCTGCGGCGCGCCGGAGAGTCAGATCATCCGATTGTGAAGGAGCTGGCGAGATTGAACCCTGACCGCCCGCCGCCCCTGGTGAGGATTCGACGCATCCAGGAGGTGCTCGAGGACGTCCCGGGCTTGCCCCGAGACAACCGCCAATAGGCGTTAAGAACTCACTCCCATGCCCTGTGCGTCGAGCATTTCAACCACCTCTAAACACCCATCACCAGTCAGGGCGGTCAGATGAATCCGCCAATACAGATGCTAATGGAGCTAAAGGCACTTAGCGTATCAGCTCCAGAGTGTGAGATGCGGATCTTAGTTACGAGAGTCCCTTGGTGACGACCACTCATTCACACACTTAGTGCCACTCACTAAGTCTACACACACAACTACCACTGGAGCCCCGTCTCCGCCACTTTGCTGTCCAGCAAAATCTGCAATAGACATCGCATACCAGCTTCGAAGCCCTACCTTCAAGTTCAGGTACCACGCAGTAAGTTACTCGTATCGTTTTAATTTACCTATTTCGCTTTCTTGTATTATCACTCGACGCCACGTACATATCTCACATATAAAAAGTACTGCCACACGCTCTCGAAATTTTTATTGTATTTGATATTGCGTTTTTCTTGCATTTGCTTTCATATTTAAACGAATTCATTAATATTATTAATATACGTTCTCAAAGGTTTGTTGTTTTTCTACGGAACAAATTTGTATTAAATGTATCTGTTTTTTAGATTCTGTACGTGAAAGTAGGATTCCACGTCATATAAAGAAGAGGAATACACGCAGTATGTAACTCATGTCACGTAATCATAATAATTCAGTTTTGACCTCGAAGTAATAATGATAAAAGTACTGTAAATAACTTTAGTATTGTTGTTAAAAACATTAAATTTAAAATAGTTTTAAATTCTTTTTTACCAATAACAATATTTGGTTCACAATATTAGCTTCACACAAACTATAAATAAAACTCAAGAATTCCATAAAGCTCACTACTATTGCTACTGTTTTTATTGATACTATTATTACTAATATAATCGTTTTGTTACTAGGACCCCTATTGTCATTAGTCGGACTTCAAAACATCCAACAATTAACCTTAACAGAAATAATTCTTTATAATAAATTAAAATCAGTGTCAAGGACAGCAAAAGTTCTCCAGAAAAAACATTGCAGCAATAAAAAATCCTAAGAACGGCAGAGAAAAGTATGGAATCTGGTTTATTGAAAAAGCTGACTTCTAGTTTATCTGCATTTCAATACCGATTCTTTGAATCTCAAATTAGGAATTCAGTGCGGCAGAAAAAGGTAGAACTTATACATTTGAAGACAAGACAGATGCCATAGTATTATGGAAAAGTAGTCCACAAATGTACAGAATATTGTCACATATATTTTCTCTGCCCTCGATAAGCACATTGAGGAAATTATTGAACAAAATCAAAATTCAACCTGGAATAAGTAAAAGTATTTTCAGCTTGCTAAAAAATAAATTTAGGTAATGTAGCGAAGAGGAATGTGCTTGTATATTATTATTTGATGAGATTGCATTAAAACCTCATTTAGAATATGTGCAACACAGAGATGTTGTAGTAGGTTTTGAGGACAATGGATGGCGCAGAAGTTCCGATATCGGTAATCATGCAATTGTGTTTATGCTCAGAGGCATACACAAGAATTGGAAGCAGCCCGTAGCATATTCATTTTGCAACTCGACAACTCCCGCTGCAGATATTGTCCATTTTTTCAAAAATATTGTATAAGAAGCTAAAAGTGCAGGTCTTAATATTATTTCCTCGATTTGCAACCAAGGCGCAACAAATGTTAAAGCTATACAGATGTTGTTAGACGAATCAAAGAGAAACGCACACATAAATAATATCAATATTGATGAATATATTATTCTAATTGATGACGTACATGTAATACCTATGTTCGATACCTGCCATTTATTGAAAAGTATGCGAAATAATTTACTTACTAAAGATTTATTTTTTATTAAAGATGGAGAAGAATATGTGGCAAAGTGGGAGCACATTGTAAATGCGTATAAAATTGACAAGTCATATAATATACATGTAATGAAAAAGTTAACAGATATTCACGTGCTTCCAGACAAAATTAAAAATGAAGGTGTCAGTTTGTGCTAAAGTTTTTAGTGAGACTGCTGCTGCAGGAGTTAAATACTGTGCACTATTTAATGCTGTTGGAGAAGATAATACTGTTTATGTACCACAAGAAGGGTTACACACAGCTGAATTAATGCTCTTCTTAGATAAGGTATTCGATAATGTAAATGGCTACTGTGGTAATTTAACAGTAGGTAAAGAATTAAGAAGTGGTGTAACACAAAATACAGGACACCTTACATTTTGGAAAAGTGCCATAGACGTTTTCAAAAGTATGAAATTCATCGGCAGGACACAGGCGCAACGAAGTACCCCACCTGTTTTAAGCGGATGGATTAGAACTTTAAATGCATTTATTTTAATTCGAAATAAATTATTTCATATGGGTTATAAAAAGTTTTCACCAAGATATTTCAACCAGAACCCAATTGAAAACTTTTTTTGTTAAATACGGCAATATGGTGTCAGAAACACCAATCCTAGCTGCTATGAGTTTGGGACATATTTTAAGTCTTTACTGATAAAAAATTTTTCAAGACGACATTCCACATCTTCTAATTGCGAAGAAGATAACACCACGATTGCAATTGGTATAAAAAGCATGTTGAATCAACCTGAGAAAAGTATTCCAGATAAATGGCACCCGCCTAAAGTTAGTGAAGCAACTTTATCAAGGACAGAAACAGCGGCAATAGCATACATTTCCGGATATTTAACCAAAAAAAAATTGCTACTTTAAATTGCGAAATTTGTAAAAACAACCTTTTTCATAGTGGAGAACCGCAAGATATACATAAATTTATTCTATTAAAAGAAAGGAGTGATACGCAACGATTGTTGTATGTTAAAAAAATGTAATACAATACATGCTAAAAATGTATAACATATTAAAATTGGTACTTCCAACAGCACTGCATAAAAATTTTTATTATAAAGATTAATTAGTTACATAAATTGCCAGGTTAACTTCCAATTACACCCATGCCAACATAAAGAAGACGTGGAAAATATATTAATAAAACAATTTATAAAGTTATATATATATATACATATATTAAAAAATTAAATAATATTTCAGGAGGGAAATTGAAAATTGTTAACCCTAATAATATTGAAAGTAGAATGATGAAACTATGTAAGTTTTATAAATAAATGTATATTTTTTAATAAAATTAGTTTTTATGCTATAAAATGTAGCATTCCTATGTATCTAATAATAAAAAGACACTATTTTGTGCAAAATTGTGAAGCTATCACATTTATATAATTAAATATTACATTTCAAAGTCTATAACGTGATATCTACCTTGGCAAGTTTAAAAGAAAGTAATGATTTTTGGACCACTTATGAGACTTAAAGAACCAAGAAAACATTTATAATTCTCAATCAAAAGAGTTATCTTTCTTTTATATGTATGTTCCGTGTACCATAATGTACATATAGAAGTTAAATAACCAATGAGAATTATAAGTGTTTTCAAGTTTTATCCATTATTTTTTAAATTTAAATATACCTATCACGTGATATTGGCTTTGCTAATTTACCCTGCCAACTCTAGATGACGTTCTACTGCACTCAAATTTACTTCATATGATGGCGTTCTAGATTATTGTTATTTTATGGTGGCATTAACTGGCCCGCGCATGCGTACCGGTACTTCTTTATGAAAGCAAGTTGACCTATAAATATTTATTCAGAAACATTTGAAGGATATTTGTATTTTTCGCACGGTGAATTTCTATTAACTTACGGTAGTTTTTCGTAAATTTAGTAATAGAGAATTTTAAGAAACGCAATCGGCAAACCAATTTCACTTCATCATATTTCTTCAACGGAATTGTTAGATCTTTTATAAACCTTTTTTCCTCCGTATAAATACATAATCGTTATCAGATAAAGAACTATTTGTTTCTAAAATGTTCATTCTTTCTTTCTTGCCGTTGCTGCTTTCCAACTTAGGTTATATTTTGAACGAAAAAACAGCTGATAGCGTACTTCTTGTTCTTCTTTGCACATTTGTCATTTGCACAATTTAATGTACCTTTAAATCTACCATTAAAGTTAAACCTCCATTAGTTAAGGAGGTTTAAGTACCCGATTATGAAATCGGCCATACTGGCTTACTTAAGCCAAAAGTTAACTATAAGCGGTGCAAACGGCTGTTAGAGTACAAGTAATTTGACTTCCGCAGCTTTTCTGAACGCATTAAAAATACGCTATGTATGTGGTCTATGTAAATTGATTGTCAGATAACGCACAAACATTTATTGATGCTAACCACAATGAGCTAAATTGGAGCTAAACAGGGCTAAAGGAATTTTTTAGATGTACCTTTCAAAGTATCATAGAGTTGTAGTATTGGAGTGGAGGAAGACTAGTAACGCCACCTTGAAGTTGTTCAAATTATTTCTAGAATGTATAGTCGATACTCTTGTTCGTTTTTATACCAACCAGAATGTTTTTCTAATTTGTTTTAAATGTTTTAATTTTTAAACACAAAATAACATTTATGAAAAAAAATATGGAGCTGGGGCACACAGTCTTTCGCAGAAATGAAGTACAATTTAGGTACTCGATGCATGGTTATTCTATTGTATATATGAGCGTTCGAAAACCTATTTAATTTATTTTCCTTGTAAAAGATGTTGGTAAGACCGGGCGCAAGAGATCGTGAGATAGAAAATCGCGTGTGCACTTTTAACCTAAAATCAAATCTGTGATTTCTGGTACTTTTATTGTTAGTTTCGATCATTTTTGTTTTTGAGCAACTGCATTTCATCGAAAATATAGTACGTACAATTCTTTTTATATTTTTCAGGTGCAATAAATGGGAAGAACAAAAAGAAAACGAAACCGTCGACTCACGAATACAATATATAAGAGCATTAGTTTAGAGCATCTCCAAGAAATCATATTAGTGAAGCAGTGGATGCATACATTTGGATGGAAAAATAATTCGAAATTAATTTTGAAGAAATTTTATAATACAGGCCGAGGTGTGGCTTCACTGCTAGACTTTGAACCACATCAAAAGTTGATAGAAATACCG
The DNA here is from genome assembly GCA_038088585.1 of Chrysina gloriosa. Lineage (NCBI taxonomy): Eukaryota > Metazoa > Arthropoda > Insecta > Coleoptera > Scarabaeidae > Chrysina > Chrysina gloriosa. The sequence continues at coordinate 33,755,591 of CM076089.1, forward strand.
TATAACTTGTTAATTACGTGTACCAGTATATTTGAGTCAGAGATATTACATTGTAGTTTAATAAGTACATGTAAGAAATTGAAAGCACAAGATCTGTTAGTTGTGTTCTTAATATTACAAAAACATAAAGGTGATAAATCTAAATGGAAACCTTATTTAGATACATTACCTACCGAATTACATAACCTGCCTTGGTTATGCAATAAAAGTGAATTGCCAACAATTCCCTCTGACTTGATAAGCGTAATCAAAAGAAAAAAATGGGAATTGCTATCCAGTTGGAACCGAATTAAAAATAATCAATTCAAACTGTACGTGTTTGTGTTGCTCAAGAAGATTAGATTGCCTGATAACTTTCAATGAATTCATCTGGGCATATGTTATAGTTACCACAAGAGCAGTGTATATTCAACCCGATATTGTAATAAAGCTTTCACATCGGGATTTATCAACTGTTTTATTAGATGAACCTTGCATCGCTTTATGTCCCTTTTTGGATATGTTTAATCATTCACCGGAAGCTAATACTAAAGCAGAAGTAGTGTGTGTAGGTGATTCATGGAGGTACTCGTTGACTACATTAATTAATCATAAAAAGCACCAACAGATATTTATTTCTTATGGTGGTCATGACAACGAAAGTTTATTTTGCCATTACGGTTTTTGTGCCATTCAACCACTTGGATCATATTAAAATTGGCCTAGAAGAAATATTGAATGGTTGCGATGTAGGTTTAAATGCAAAACAACGTGTTTTTATACAAACTCGACGCTTAAACGAAGAGCTTTATGTTTGTATCCAAAGGTTGTCATTTAATTTAAAGGCAGTAATTTTTGTTATTATGAAACCAGATGCAGATTGGGCTAATGTTATTTATTCTTCGAGTTATAACAGTTCCCATTATGCATTCATACGCTCTCTAGTAACAAATTTAATCATTTTAAAGAAGTCAAAATACATTGAGGAACTTAATAGGTTGGAGCACGCATCTGTTAGTAATTATTTGTTACATACTATTGATTACTGCAAATATAGAATACATTTCATTGAATCAGTATTAACCATTTTAGAGAGCTGCTGTAAAAATTATTACGATAATTAATATTTTAGAATATTAATGTATATCCGCTGTGTTTGCTAAAATTTATAAATAATAAAAAAGGAAAATTAGCATATTGGGATAATGTTTTTCAACATAATTGGATGCAACTTATGTGTTCATTTTCTGATGCACTTGATACGTTATACAGATATTCAATAAAGCAGTAAATATATCTACTTTGCATTTTATGTTATCAAATTTACAGTAGTTATTTTGTACAATGTCAGAATTTTGTTTATGGACGGATTTACGTAGTCTGTTCCTAATGGATAGGGTTCCATCCTATTCAGTTGTGCACTTGAAGTAAAAGGGCGTCGTCTTTGTAGTATGAGTTTCACGGGTTGTGACACCCTAAAGAAACAGTCACGAAAAACAGTGTATGTATCTCTGGGGAGCGGTATGGCAAAGGCCACACCCATACAGTACCCAAAAAATCAGATATTTCCCCGATAGAGAGACGAGAGTGCTACGCTAGCTACTCAGTAGACGCGAGTTGGGTTAAATATTTAAGGCACCACCTAATCAAATTAATCCCAACTCTCGCTTATTTTTGTTGTTAATCGGGGATGAGGACGCGATTATCCTTGAACGGAAAAGCACTCCCAAAATTACATTGGGTATAGTTTAATCCTGTCAACATTAAAAATTCAACAGTATTTAAATCTAATAAAAAAATTGAAACTAACAAAACTTTAAGCATCAAGCTATGGAAGATTCTTAGAAAAGCATAAGAGAAAGCGCAGACGAAGTATGCGGCAGAACGGTTGAAATAAAGATGAAGAAACAAACAGCATTATTGTCAGATAAGATAAAGCAGAGTATAATAACTAAAAAACAAGCATGGAAGAACTACCTGAACAAATAAAAGACAAAGTTCTAAAAAAACAAGAATACAAGCATACCGCCCGTTTTGAAAGTTCTCGCTTTCGAAACTTAATAGCGGATAGATTGAATTTGTGTATTACTTGAGTCTATTGGTAACACGCACAATTCCACTACAAGCCTTTTTATATCACTTGAAGTACGGACACAAACAGCACGCACAATTCCGTGGGTGCCGGAGTGAACCTCTACGATGCGGCCTCCTTGATTATGACTAGCTCACTAGGTGTTAAGCAAATCCTTGTCTGTTGACTCCAGTTAAGCAAGTCCTGGTGTCCTTCTGCAAGCGTGTGTTAATGGTGAATTCGATAGTGTGTTCGTTTGCGCTCGAGGCACAGAAAAAGTTGTTGCATGTCGAGCAGCCAACCAGGGAACGCTAATCGATATTTGAGACAGCAAAGAGGGGCAGTGGATACGGTTCCGAATTATTCCGATTGCAACTTTTCCGCTTTACCATGTTACACCGGTGAAACAATGAAGACATTCCATGGCGGGATATATATCAACCATCTTGAAAGATAGAAACTTGAGGAACCTCCTGTACACTCAGTTCAGCGATAGTCCTTGATATATTTATATGCTAAAACTGCTCTATCAATTCTATGCTGGTAACCTGTAGACAAAGCCCAGAGATTTATCTACCGCCAGGCACAATTATTCAATATGAGCCCAAAACTCGCAGAAACATCAAATGTGACTCTAAGGTCTTGTACGGTAGTGACTCTCGATGGGTATTCTTCTACAAAAGGAGGCTGTGCAACATTACATTGAGTCTCGACTTATTCTGACAACATTTGCTAATTCGCAGCAAGTTAGAATGTAACATGACAGCATCGAAATTGCCTCACACGACTGTGGCAGTTTTTTAAGTTCAGCTTGAAAGCAGTGAAAGGGTTCACCTTCTTGCTGGATTCTGTTAACAAATTTAACCCATTTAACATGGTTGACTTACGAGGCTGACAATAAGTAGTAAATGCTTTAATTACTTTATCAAACTTGTTTTCTTGCTCTGTCAGTAAATTAAAGGTATCGTATAACTTCGTCTCCCACATAATTCAAAAATATTGCTATTTTAACACTTTCTTTTTCGCAGCATACTCATTTGCTTCCATAAAAATGTCAAATTTCTGTTTGTAAATTAAATCTTTTAGGCCGCTTAAACTCCACTTCTAATTGCTAAAGATTGCTATTTCCACTTTAGGTGCGTGCATGTTCACACTCAACATCATGTGTTATATCGTCTATGAGTGACACAAACAGGAAATAGGAACGGTTTATTTATTATGCCCAAAACGATATTCAATGATAAAGTAATAGTAATTAACAACAATGGCGACATGCCAATACTAACTGCGCGCGCTTTGAAGGCTCTGTGCGCATTTTTAATTGTAGGAGAAATTTTTTCTCAGTGGACATTCTTCTGGAATCCAGAACATTTCTCGAATTCGACTGTTCCATTCGTAAAGTCTAATGCTGATTGCTATCTACGAGCATATATACATATTACTTTCAGGTCTACACAGACGAGCCAATTGTGTTGTATGTATTTAGTTTTGAAAGAACCTCCAAATTGTACGTTTCATTCAAGCGTACCGAATGACGAACAGGGCAGATGCCAACTCCTTACCGTTATATAGTAAAACCACTTTCAGACTTTTTCTCAATAAAGTCAATAAAATGTCGTCAATCGTCTTTAGAGTGTAATATATGTATATATATATATATATATATATATATATATACTAGTCGACCACAATATATATTAATACGCAGTCAAATACAAACAAACACCTGATTTACATTGAATCTTTATGACCAATTACAATCTATGGTAAGACTGTAATTTATAATCTATATATATATATATATATATATATATATATAAACTGATCAAATGTAATTGCTTAATTTCTATGAGCACACATCAATGCAAAATGACATTTGCAACGACTCAATTCGACTAATATATTACGCATCAAAGCACCATCACAATTGTCATTGGCCAGTACACGCAGTCTATGTGTTGGTGTTGCTACTTATAAAAATACAACTGTGCATAGCATGGATTATAAGCATATGCGGTGGTCATCGGACCTGCCCAGTGATGAAACACATCATGAATCTTAAAATAATAAATTCCCGGCATTAATTCTTCGTTTGCATTTGCATGTGAACTAATCACAGCAAAAGCTGAATTGTAGCTACAAATTTTATCAAAATAATTTGGCGATACTATTTTGTGATTGACACTATTCGAACGAGGACCATCATAAAGTGAATTGAAAAATAAATTTTGTGTTAAAGGTGGTAAAATTACTTACTATCCTAGAAAATTTGTTGCCTTACCTAGAAAAATACATATATACAATAATCAGCTGGCCGATTGCCCCCGCCCCTTGCCCCCCTTAATCCACTTAACCTGCTTTTGTTTTGTTACAAAATGCAATCAATATTATGCCACACAATTTTTGCCCATTTCTCGCTCCAAAACAGAAAAGAACGTAATCGATTATCTTTTTTGTTATAATCGATTTTTAACAATAATCGATCTTTAATAAACAGCGCCATCTGTGCGACGGATGAAACAAAATGTTACATGATACTGATTTTCGACGCCCATACATATTTTCACCTTCCCACTCTAACGACTCTCACCTGCGTTCCACTGTACGTACCGCATTGACAAATACATTCGACACATCTGCAATGTAATACGAAAACAACGATATATGTATCATCGCCATAGGTGGAGGGTGCACTGTAAAATACGTACGAGACGATGACCCACTGCGTACTAATATATACTAGGATCGGCCGACGGTCGAATACACAAATGTAAATGCTTGGCACGAACGGATGAGCTGAACATACAATTATTTTGAAGTAATATGAGGACAAGACGCAATCGATTTCGCAAAAAATTATAGCACCGAAAAGGTGACCTAAAGGGTGATAAATTATCTAAATAAAAGTTTTGCGAGAGATGCTTCCCAGAGTCACAATTTTAGAAAAACGGTCTTACCTTGAAGTGTTTACGTTACATTCAGATGGAGTTTTCTTATGTATTTAATCACATAAATACAATTTGTAATACATTTATAATAACTTTCATCCTCTTTCTACAAATATAGGTTCAAATATTAATATAATTTTCAGTAATTTACCAACATTTTCACTTTTTCTGAGATGTTAAAATGTATGACTTTCTAAATGACATTTGACTGGTACCAACCAGTACCAACTTAAATAGATGTATATTTATATAATTCTTCTTATTCTTCTTCGAAGCGGTCTATTATTGAAGTTAAACGTTGGTTAAACGAATAATTGTCATATACGAAAAAATTGATTGCACGAACTTGCGTATTCTTACGATTTTTTTTTATTTGCTAGTCGTTGCTACAAGAAAACTTCAATGTGTAATTTGCATTAATTTACTTGGTATTTCACTGATTCACACCATATATTCATTGCATTACATATATTCTTCTTTCGTTTAGTTGCTTGCTTACTAATTGCTGTGTTTCTTTGAACTATTAAATGTAATTAAAATTTAAGATGAATATAAAAATACGCTCTGGAAATATCTTACGATTAAAAGTGTAGTTTGACAAATTTTTATAATAGAAAATAAAAGTTTTGTAAAAAAATTTAAACGATTTTACTTTAAAATTTGTCCAAAACATAATAGAGCAATATACAAATAAATACATAGTATATCATCGACGACATCTAACAATTTCACGGTCTTCTATTTCTGTTTCAGCTGCTTTTATAACTTCCACGACAGACACGTTAGCAATTTCTTTGTAATTGGTCATTTCTTCTTTATTACACTTCTTATAATACACAAACGATTTAAGCGAAAATTGTAATTCGATTGGTGTTTATCGCTCGAGGTAAGTCGGAGTTAAAATTGACCATGTCCACGTCCATCCTCAATTATCAAGACGACGAGGCCCTCTGTTCTTCGTCTCGTGGACATTCCCTAGCGTTTAATGGGTTATACAATAACCCCGCTAAAAGGAAAAATTCCACAGTCCGATTCAATTTCAACTCGGCACATCTTTTGTCAAACATGCACCGAGCCAAATTTCCCGGAATATGGGATATTCTTCGTCCGCTAGAACTTATTGCATCTTTGGCAGCCCGCCACGAGGACTCGATTGCATTGGTATGAGCATCTGTTTCAGGATCTTTAAAAGTCAAAGAATGATTCGCCTTCAAATGCTCATACCCGTGCAATGAGAGGCACTCATAGGCCTTCCAATAATCGCTGATGACCGTTGTTCCCAATTCAATCCAATCACGGATAATCGGAATCAACGTGTCAGCAGACCTGTAAATAAAAGAAAAATTGTTAGAACAATTATGGCTTCGCATTCAAAATATATTAAAGTATTCAACGCGATCTAACCTTGCCACAACCACCTCCCTCCACACCACCCGACCCAAAACCATACCACATCATCCGGCCCAAACAATCCCACACCATCCGGCAGAAAACACCCGACCTAAACCCACCCCACACCACGCGGTCCTAACCACCCCACACCACCCGGTCCAACCCACGCCCCTCAGCCCAAACCACCCGGTCCAAACCACCCCACCCAAATCCATCCCACACCACCCGGCCCAAACCACCCCATACCACTCGACCCAAATCCATCCCACACGACCCGGCCCAAAACCACCCCACACCATCCGGCCCAAACCCAGACCAAACCATCAGGCCCACACCATCCGGTCCAATCAACCCCACATCACTCGGCCCAAACCACCTCACACCATCCGGCCTGAACCACCCAACCCAAAACGATCCCACACCACCCGACCCAAACCAACACAATTCCACATCATCCGACCCGAATCAGTACAACTCGACCCAAAACCATCCCACAGAGTCTACCTGACCAGAACCATCCTTTATCTGCAAGAACAATGTCTCCATCTTCCAACAAATCTATCAATCCAGATTTGATAGTCATCTGAGAATTGCTTTTCCTCCCACCAGCAACTTTTGATTTAAAACTAATAAAGCCTGAAGGAGTAATACCTATTAGAAGTTTTGCAGTGAAAACTTTTATAGTGAGAATAGGTAAATACATGGTTATCAACACTTGCAGGAACTTCTATGCTGAATTCTGTACAATCTATGACGACTCGTGTATCTTTGTACTCTGGGAGAAAGCATTGTGGCACTGTCTCTTGAACAATGTCTCTACTAGGCCAACAAACTAAGTATTGAGTAGCACTACATAGTTTTTCAAGAAATATTGTGCAATCGCAGTTCTATGTACACAAAATAAAACACTTATTGCTGCCTAAGTAAGTCCAGTTTTAATTTTAATTAGAAAAATCAAAAGTTTGTTCTCCTTAGATATCATTGAATTTTCAGCTATATTGTCCATTCTTTTTAATAAAAACTGAAAATTGTTCATTCCAACACCAGCAAGATCTAATAATTGTTCACTAGTTTTAATTGATGGCATTCCACGAAAATAATCACTGTTTTCCTCATTTGTAGTATTTGTTGCAACAGATACATCTTTAAAATTTTTAGGTGGAGTACCACACTTTTATTCTTCACATTTAACACAAAAATATTTTTCTTCTGACATTTATTAATCACTATATCTATTTGTATTTCTACATTACTGCAATGATCATTGTAAGTATATTTATTACAGGTAAATGTTTTCTCTTCTTCCCTCGAATCATCTGAGAAGTCAACTTGGCACTCCTTACCCATGGATTCAACCAAACTGCTACTACCAAACTGTATATCCATATTAATATTACTATCAGATGTACCATCATGATTTTCCAGATTGATTCTTACATTTTCATAATAGTCTTGGGTTTTCTTTTTCTCCTGGTTAATTTTGGTGAATCTACTGTTTATGAAGCGAGTATCTCTATAAATAAAAAGTAGTATTTCCATTAATTTATTAATTTAATTTAAGCATTACACATAGTTTATCATATTGTATAGTACTACTACCTGCTTAATGGTGAAATGTCATGAAACACACTTGATTTCAGAGAAGTTATAGTAGGAGCATAACTAGGACTTGCTTCTTCGTTGGACTTTGCTCTTCCACAGAAATGATCCGAACATATGACAGACTGTACTTTTGGTTTCCATGTTGATCCACTTTCATAAAATCATATTAATAGTTAATAATCACATCATTCAAAATGAGGTTATATCACTTACTTTACTTTCATGGCAAACTGAATCCATTTATCTCGTTGTTGCTGTTTATATTTCGTAACAGGAAATGTATAGAATTTGCATTTACTATTTTTATTATTATTTTTACAAATTTTTAAACAACATTGACGGCTCATCGTATAATATCGATTCCATAACCAAGAAACGAGATGTTTCAGAAGAGAAGCAGCCACCAAGTAAAACGAACCATCCGGCGAATAGCATGTCGGAACAAGATTTTCTATGCCGCGACCAAACCTTACCGAAGGCTACATTACACAATGGACACCTTTCTTTCCATGCGCATCTGAACAGCAATTCTCTTAAACTTGAAGAGGATATGTTCATCATAAAAGTCACCCGGAACAATAATGTAAAAATAATGATAAAGCAGGCACCCCATGATGTAATACAACCTACAACATGAAAAATTACATAAATATAGGATATTGCAACAGTATTATCCGACGTAAAAGTAATGTTAGCTTTATTCTCTCTAATGAAACGCATTTCTAAAAGTTTAGTAACAATTTAATTTAATAAGAATATTTTACATTTGACGTTCGTTGCCGCTCACTTTCACTCACTCTACCCTCTCCTTTTGTTTTAGTTACCATCCCTGTCAAAACCTAACAATATTAAAATTCCTACACTGTCAAAACCTAATAATATTTAACCTTCCTATACTCACGTCAAAAATGAAACACGTACCTATACTATATAAATCGGTCTCACAGACCGTATGCGTGAGTATAGGAAGGTTAAATTCCTACGGTAATATCGATGGACCGACGCTTTCCAAGAAACAGTGCAGCGAGTGAAATATAATAATGGAGTAAAACAATTTTATACATATTATACTGAACAAGAGATATTATCATAATCTTTACGAATTTTATTTAGAGGGTGGAACAATATTTATAATAAGTATGCAGTATTAGAATAATGCAATATTACGAATAAGTAAGTAAAAACAGCGTAAGAATGTTTATCCAACAGTTGTGGAAGTTATAAAATCTCACTGATTCGATCTCATTTTCTAGGTAAAACCCCTTCGAGGGAGTATACGTTCTCATATTTGAATTTCTGCAATTTCTGTTTATAGGAACACCCCAGAATCGGTTTCTCGTTTACATCTTCAATTAAATATGCATTGGGATTACTTACCTTACCTTACTTAAAGACGTAAGAATACGGGATTTAACATGAATGGATCGATGTTTCCTATGATTATATTCATCGATTATTTTAGACAAAATATCCATCTACCTATACAAACCTCTCAAATGAAATAAATGTACAATGTGAACCTATCAGCATTATTCGACAGTTCTAAGCTCGCAAGGAACCGAGTTGCTGGTGAAATTATACGATACTGAACACATCATATACATCTCTATACAAACGTATACAGACTTCAATACAGAAACAAAAACCCACGAAGTTGTATGAACCGTGTATTTAATAAGGGGTGGAAAAGGATACATATATCTATATACTATTGGCATAAGAGGAACAAAAGTCTCATTCTAGCATGATAACGGAAGTATCTTGTTCGATGTCGATATCATGGACATACCAAAGGTGAATGTAATGGCAGGTTTAACGTGATCTCTACGATGGAAGACGAAAAAAAAAAAAAAGATGATACCGAAAAATATCAAATTTGCAAGCCATGACAGAAAATAGTCATATATCAATCTAACCAGTTAAATAAAGAACAGGGTGTGCATCTAATGATGCATTACAATCTTTCTTTACCTTGCACTTGAAGTCACATCAATATGGGATGATATGTTACCAGTACTATTCGACAATCCTAAACTTGCAAGGAGTCGAATTCCTGACGAAAGTAGAAATATCAATCCCATCGACTTCAACATGCTGACGAAAACGCACGAAGTTGTATGAATCGTGTATTTAACAAGAGCGAAGAAGGACATACATATCAATCCGCTATTAGTGGAAGAGGGGTAAAACATCAGTATGTTCTGATAACGGAACTATCTCGTCCGATGTTGACATCATAGATACATCGAAGGCGAATGTAAATATTCCAAATGATGAATAAGCGTGTGGTGAATTGCTGCAGTCTTTCGTCCAGCATGAAAATATATATATAGGACGACTAATTATCCGTACTGACACGCCTAATCTTGAAAGGAGTTAAGTTTATAGTGAAATTAAAAGGTATTGGTCACATCGAGACCCAAAACAACCTATCAATATGTAAATGTATACGGACTTGACTTCATCATAAAGACGGAAATGTAGGAAGTTGTATCGATCGTGTATTTAACAAGGGGAAAAAGGATATACATATCGAATTAATGGAAGAGGATCAATACATCATTATGTTCTGATATCAGGTTGTTTCGATCGGTATTAACATCATAGACATATCAAAGGTGAATGTAATACAATGTTAACCGTATTGACAATAACCGAGACGAAGAAAAAACAAGGTTGTTGGGGTGATATGAAATTTGTAAATCACGAACGAGAAACGGTGCTACGTATTATGGTCTACACCGACTTTGCGTGTTAACCAATAGAATCGTACTAGTCCGAGTCTCAAACAGCAAATACAAGTGGAACGCGTATTATGCATAAGCATAACAACGTATCCTGGACCGGACTTCATCAACGTTTTCGTGCAACCATTGACGGAAATACATCAAACAACTATAGAACCGTCACATGGAATTCCCCAAACAAATGAACCACCTCACCGCCAGCGGGCGCAGGGCATAACACTGAAGTCGAAAAATGACATATATGCGAAAAGGCATTAAACGAACATAAAGTAACAGAGCATTTCCATTTGACTTACCCATTCTTGGGGTGTAGCGCATTCCAGTTGTAACCTCAACTGCAAAATACCTACACTCGTTCCGATTTTCTTCTATAATTTAAGTGGATATGACAGTCATCTTCAAATACGCTAGTTGGACGACGATAGCGAAGATATCGACGTTATCCCACTTAATAAAGAAAAATACATCAGCTTCATCAAGTTTAAATTTCGAAAAATAAATATTAAAATGCGATTTATGGACTCGTTCAGATTTATGGCGGTATCTATTGAGAAACAGGATGAAATTTTTTCTCAAAATCGATGTTAATATGTGCAGACGTACGACTAACAGTTGAAGTTCATAACAAAGAAACGTACATGCCCGTACTAATATCAACAAGTGCGAAAATTAAATGAATCAACTCTAATGCCCCAAGAACAGCTTCCATGACACATTGACAGATGAAGACGTTAGCGATCAAGACTACGAATACACTGCAGTAGTCTAGAACACGATCATTCGTTCCAACTTACTGTAATATTGGAATATTTACCTTAAAACCGATCCCCCGCTGTTCGCAGACCTATTTGGAAATTTTACACAAGTATATCACGATTCACAGACAATTTGAACTCAACCCACTACAACAACAACTGGTAATTTTACGAATATGAGTATTCACTGTGTCTTATCTCAAGTTAGTTTTCACCATGCAAGAGGCAAAAATAAATACCTAACCGGCTATGACAGCAGTGCCCCATCAACATACCTAGTAGTCTGAGGTGCTAATAATTTATGGGGGTAAGTTATGTCTCAATCGCTGTCTTACAACAAATTCGAGTGGATGAACCCCGGTGAAGTCGATCAGCTCGACGTTAGTAGCATAGCGGACAACGATGAAACGCTATTGAACAATGTCCGAAACGACCATCAGATCCTTCTCGAAAACATAATTCATAGAAAAAATCTATAACAAACAGCATTGCATTATACATCATCGCAACCTTAAGCAGGCCATATTCAACGGTCTAGAACTCCCACTTACCCATCGAGTACTACGATTCAACCAGTTCACATGTCTGAAATATTGCATTAATTAGAACACCTTCCTGAGGAACCAGTCCGGGAATGACTTCTAGTTGAATTTTTAAATTAATGAACAATTCCGTTTTCAGAAAAACGAAGGATAACATCGATAAACAAGTATATGTTTAACTGCTAACGTATTGGAAGGATTTGAGGCGAAGACGAGACGCTGGATCTCTGATTGCATAACAGAAGTTTAAAAAATGAATATATTTAGCGACAATTCTACAGTAATTAAAATGAAGATACTCTAAGTCGTCCACAATAAATCCGCGTATATCGGTTTCATCGTCTTGAAATTGTCGAAACTGCTGATGTATGACTTTCATTACAACCACCTGAAGCGGTTGTACTAGAATAAAATACCATTATGCTATATGAATACAGATAGCTTCATACTATACATTGAAACTGAGAACGTGTATGCCGCTATTAATCGAAATTCGCATACATTCAACACAACTGATTATGAATACGATATAATTCATACGAAATAAGGTCGTGTAGGGAATGTTTAAATCGAAGAATTTATCGATTTTCGACCAAAGATGGTCGGACTGAAGTAAATAACTGACAAATTAAACGTGTGAAGGGGTCTGACCAACGACAATTTGCTGTATAAAACGCAGCATCTATTCAGGACGGCTGTCCACGATATCTGTCTAATATGGAAAACAGGAAATTGGAACTACCATGCGTGAACGATAAGAGGTGCATCCATACTAATAGGCTAATGATATACATACATACGCCTAAGGTACAACAAGGTCATCAAGACTGAAAAATAGAAATTTAAGGTAAAAATGCAATTACCATCCAGAAGCAAACCCAAACCTGTTGTTTCACGAATTTCTTCACAACCAGATTTATCATCATCAGCTTAAACAACACGGACGACGTAAAACGAAACGAAACTGAAGCAAGGTGAGATTTTAAGACATCTGCATTTTTATGAAAATATTAATGTTTGTATGTTATTATTGTATGTGAACGCCAGTTTATCTGGCGGACAATATATTTTTAACAAAATGCAATGTCTGAGTGTTTTTAACCGACTCGAATGACCCGCGGACAGCAGCGCGCTTGTCATGCGAAACATTAGTAACATGTACTACTTGTAGAAGCTGATTAACCAAAGAATATCTCTACTGAACACTGGCTTGTATATACATATGCGTTAAAATGGATGACGACGAGCAAACAAGACGGTATAGGAGCTGGTCAGACCCCTTCACACGTTTAATTTGTCAGTTATCTACTTGATGTCCGATACTCTTTGATCGAAAATCGATAAATTCTTCGATTTAAACATTCCCTACACGACCTTATTTCGTATGAATTATATGGTATTCATAATCAGTTGTGTTGAATGTATGCGAATTTCGATTAATATCGGCATACACGCTCTCAGTTTGAATGTATAGTATGTAGCTATCTGTAGGTATTCATATAGCATAATGGTATTTTATTCTAGTACAACCGTTTCAAGTGGTTGTAGTGAAAGTCATACATCAGCAGTTTCGACAATTTCAAGACGATGAAACCGATATATGCGGATTCATTGTAGACGACTTTAAGTATCTTCATTTGAATTACTGTAAAATTATCGCTAAATATATTCATATTTTTAAACTTCTGTTTTGCAATCAGAGATCCAGCGCATCTTCTTCGCCTCAAATCCTTTCAATACGTTAGCAGTTAAACATATACTTGTTTACCGATGTTCTCCTTCGTTTTTCTGTAAACGGAATTGTTCATTAATTCAAAAATTCATCTAAAAGTCATTCTCGGACTGGTTCCTCAGGAAGGTGTTCTAATGAATGTAATATTTCAGACATGTGAACTGGTTGAATCGTAGTACTCGATTGGTGAGTGGGAGTTCTAGACCGTTGAATATGGTCTGCTTAAGGTTGCGATGATGTATAATGCAATGCTGTTTGTTATAGATTTTCTATGAATTATGTTTTCGAGAAGGATCTGATGGTCGTTTCGGACGTTGTTCAATAGCGTTTCATCGTTGTCCGCTATGCTACTAACGTCGAGCTGATCGACTTCATCGGCGTTCATCCACTCGAATTTGTTGTAGGACAGCGATTGAGACATAACTTACCCGCATAAATTATTAGCACCTCAGACTACTAGGTAGGTTGATGGGGCACTGCTGTCATAGCCGGTTAGGTATTTATTTTTGACTCTTGCATGGCGAAAACTAACTTGAGATAAGATGATAAGTGGGTTGGGTTCAAATCGTTTGTGAATCGTGATATACTTGTGTAAAATTTCCAAATACGTCTGCGGACAGCGGGGGATCGGTTTTTAAGGTAAATATTCAAATATTACAGTAAGTTGGAACGAATGATCGTGTTCTAGACTACTATAGTGTATTCGTAGTCTTGATCGTTAACGCCTTTGTCTGTCAATGTGTCGTGGAAGCTGTTCTTGAGGCATTAGAATCAATTCATTTAATTTTCGCACTTGTTGATATTAGTACGGGCATGTACGTTTCTTTGTTATGAACTTCAACTGTTAGTCGTACGTCTGTACATATTAACATGGATTTTGAGACAAAATTTCATCCTGTTTCTCAATAGATACCGCCATAAATCTGAACGAGTCCATAAATCGCATTTTAATATTTATTTTTCGAAATTTAAACTTAATGAAGCTGATGTATTTTTCTTTATTAAGTGGGATAACGTTGATATCTTCGCTATCGTCGTCCAACTGGCGTATTTGAAGATGACTGTCATATCCACTTAAATTATTGAAGAAAATCGGAACGAGTGTAGGTATTTTGCAGTTGAGGTTACAACTGGAATGCGCTACACCCCAAGAATGGTTAAGTCAAATGGAAATGCTCTATTATTTTATGTTCGTTTAATGCCTTTTCGCATATATGCTATTTTTCGACTTCAGTGTTATGCTCTGCGCCCGCTGGCGGTGAGGTGGTTCATGTGTTTGGAGAGTTCCATGTGACGGTTGTATAGTTGTTTGATGACATTCCGTCAATCGTTGCACGAAAGCGTTGATGCAGTCCGGTCCAGGATACGTTGTTATGTTTATGCATAATACGCGTTCCATTTGTATTTGCTGTTTGAGACTCGGACTAGTACGATTCTATTGGTTTACACGCAAAGTCGGTGTAGACCATAATACGTAGCACCGTTTTTCGTTCGTGATTTACAAATTTCATATCACCCCAACAACCTTGTTTTTTTCTTCGTCTCGGTCATTGTCAATACGGTTAACATTGTATTACATTCACCTTTGATATGTCTATGATGTTAATACCGATCGAAACAACCTGATATCAGAACATAATGATGTATTGATCCTCTTCCAATAATTCGATATGTATATCCTTTTTCCCCTTGTTAAATACAGGACCGATACAACTTCCCACATTTCCGTCTTTATGATGAAGTCAAGTCCATATACATTTACATATTGATAGGTTGTTTTGGGTATCGATGTGACCAATACTTTTTAATTTCACCATAAACTTAACTCCTTTCAAGATTAGGCGTGTCAGTACGGATAATTGGTCGTCCTATATATATATTTTCATGCTGGACGAAAGACTGCAGCAATTCACCACACGCTTATTCATCATTTGGAATATTTACATTCGCCTTCGATGTATCTATGATGTCAACATCGGACGAGATAGTTCCGTTATCAGAACATACTGATGTTTTACCCCTCTTCCACTAATAGCGGATTGATATGTATGTCCTTTTTCGCTCTTGTTAAATACACGATTCATACAACTTCGTGCGTTTTCGTCAGCATGTTGAAGTCGATGGGATCGATATTTCTACTTTCGTCAGGAATTCGACTCCTTGCAAGTTTAGGATTGTCGAATAGTACTGGTAACATATCATCCCATATTGATGTGACTTCAAGTGCAAGGTAAAGAAAGATTGTAATGCATCATTAGATGCACACCTTGTTCTTTATTTAACTGGTTAGATTGATATATGACTATTTTCTGTCATGGCTTGCAAATTTTATATTTTCCGGTATCATCTTGTTTTCTTTTTCGTCTTCCATCGTAGACATCACGTTAAACCTGCCATTACATTCACCTTTGGTATGTCCATGATAACGACATCGAACAAGATACTTCCGCTATCATGCTAGAATGAGACTTTTGTTCCTCTTATGCCAATAGCATATAGATATACATATGTATCCTTTTCCACCTCTTATTAAATACACGGTTCATACAACTTCGTGGGTTTTTGTTTCTGTATTGAAGTCAGATCTGAATACGTTTGTATAGAGATGTATTTGATGTATTCAGTATCGTATAATTTCACCAGCCACTCGGCTCTTTGCGAGCTTAGGACTGTCGAATAATGCTGGTAGGTTCACATTGTACATTTATTTCGTTTGAGAGGTTTGTATAGGTAGATGGATATTTTGTCTAAAATAATCGATGAATACAATCATACGAAACATCGATCCATTCATGTTAAATCCCGTATTCTTACGTGTTTAAATAAAGTGGGTAATCCCAATGCATATTTAATTGAAGATGTAAACGAGAGACCGATTCTGGGGATTCCTATAAACAGAAATTGCAGAAATTCAAATATGAGAACGTATACTCCCTCGAAGGGGTTTTACCTAGAAAATGAGATCGAATCAGTGATATCTTATAACTTCCACAGCAGTTGGATAAACATTCTTACGCTGTTTTTACTTACTTATTCGTAATATTGCATTATTCTAATACTGCATACGTATTATAAATATTATTCCACCCTCTAAATAAAATTCGTAAAGTTTATGATGATATCTTTTGTTCAGTATAATATGTATAAAATTGTTTTACTCCGTTATTATATTTCACTCGCTGCACTGTTTCTTGGAAAGCGTCGGTCCATCGATATTACTGTAGGAATTTAAATATTATTAGGTTTTGACAGTGTAGGAATTTTAATATTGCTAGGTTTTGACAGGGATAGTAACTAAAAAAAAGGAGAGGGTAGAGTGAGTGAGAGTAAGTGGCAACGAACGTCAAATGTAAAATATTCTTATTAAATTAAATTGTTACTAAACTTTTAGAAGTGCGTTTCATTAGAGAGAATAAAGCTAACAAATCAGAAGTGGGATTCACAAGGATTCACAGAGATCCACAGGGATTCATAACGATTCTATAAAAGGAGCTGTGAGAAGTGCAATACTACGAGTATCAATAGCAACATGGCGAATAGAGAAGCGAGTAATGTAAACATGAGGACGGTGTAAATAAGCTTGTTGAAAGTTTGGTTATAGAAAATAAAAGGCGAGATCAATTAGTGGAAGTATTGCTAAATAGAGTAACAGGTAATAGGCCTACAGGTACGATTACGAACATGCATGAATTATTAAGCAGAGTAGGTTCCTCCGATGGAAATTTAGATGAAGCGAGAGACTGGCTGAATACATTACAGGGTATTCAAAAGCATTCATTGTCAGATGTATATATATTAGAGACTGCAAGAACTCGTTTAACCGGAGGGGCTCGTCAGTGGTATTTAGCAAATATGACAGATAATTCGAGTTGGCTAGAATTTGTAATTAACTTTAAGGAAACTTTCATCGTCAAGGAAAATATGTCTAACAAATGGAAGAAAATAGAAAGGAGGACGCAACAGAAAGATCATTCGATTGACTCCTACTTTCATGAGAACGTACGTTTTTGTAAAGAACTAGGATTGGATATAAAAGAAACCAAGGAGCAAGTATTAGTAGGCTTGTGGTCCAAGACATTATGTGATACTATGTTCCCATTGAACTACAATACAACAAATGAATTACTTCATGATTTACATAGTTACTAGAGAATTGAATCAAAAACATGTGAAAGAAGCAGTGGTAAACGCAATGACCGGGTATTAGAATCAGGAACAAGAGAAAACACAGAGAAGAAAAAGGAGGCTGTAGCAAGAGAGCGAAGAAATGAAAACACAAGAGACCAAAGGCCACTGTTGAGAAACGACAAAGGTGGGATAAAATGCCATAACTGTTCTAAGTTCGGCCACATTGCAAAAGACTGTTTAGAACCGAAAAGACCCATTATTTGTTTAAAATGTAAGAAAGAGGGGCATACTGCACGACATTGCACTCCCTCAACAGTAGTAAATGCGATTCATGATACTCACCATATGAATTTGCAGAAATACTTAAAAACAGTATTTATTACTGATAAATACACATGTAATGCATTATTTGACCCAGGCAGCTCTGTTTGCATAATTGGTGCGTCAAGTGCCTTAAGGGCTAATTTAAACGTCTATGACAAAGAAATGAAATTGACTGGATTTGGACAGAATAGTGTGGACATTTTAGGAGCTACCAAAGTGAAATTGAGTATAGATGATATAAATGCAAATGTAGAATTAATAGTGGTACCGGATACAGCCCAGACTTATGATGTCATTGTGGGACGTACTTGGACTGCACTGCCACAAATTACCTATTCGAAAAGTGGAGAAGAACTAAAAATAAGTGAAACTGAGTCTCTTCTGAACAATCCTACACCAAGCAACCATCTTAGTGCGCGCGCAGCAAAGAACCAAGCGCTAGAAAAACATAGTATTAACTTTGTGAGTGTTACGGTAAACAATGACAATCTACTGGTGCCTGTGATAAATGACAGCAGTGCAACATTTAAGTACAGAGAGGGAAAATGATATCAAAAATTAAGACAAACATGCTTAATATCGAAGAGGACATTGACATTGACAAAACTGTTATAACAGCCGATTTGGTGAATGCGCCAAAACCAATAAAATCAGAACTTTTACAATTCCTTAATGAGTATAGAGATGTGTTTACTTTTTGTTTACAGAAATTAGGGTGCACTGAAGAGATCAGAATGGATATATGAGAAAAGCCAGGTAGCCAACCAATTAGTTGTCGGCCTTATCGAACTACCGAAAGAGAAAGAAAGAACATTCAACAAATAGTGGACGAATGGAAGGAAGCTGGCATTGTAAGCGAGACCAGATCGCCATACGCAAGTCCCGTATTGTTGGTGCCTAAGAAGAATGGAGAAGTACGTTTGGTCGTGGATTACCGACGCCTCAATCAACAGACAGTAAGAGAACATTATTCCTTACCGAATATCGATGATCAACTGGAGCAGCTAGGAAAGGCTAAAATTTTTGCAACACTGGATCTTGCAAATGGATATTTACAGATACCTCTCATTGAAGAAGTAAAGGAGAAGACCGCTTTCGTGACTCCCGATTGTACTGCCCCCTTCAATCGTATGGCATATGGCCTTACCAACGGACCAGCAAATTTTCAACGACTAATGAATGTGGTACTGGGACCGCTTCGAAACAAAACCTCGCTGTGCTACTTAGATGATATACTAGTTTTGGGTGAAAATTGGGAAGAGTTTCTTAGAAACCTAAGAGATGTGTTTGACAGACTACGATCTGCTAGACTCACGTTACGCTTGCGGAAATGTAGTTTCGGTTTGGACGAAATAGAATTTCTTGGGTATAGTATAAAAATGGAACAATCAGATCGGGAGAGAATAAATTGATAGCAGTAAGTCAGTTTCCAACGCCGACGAATACGCATCAAATACGACAATTTATGGGATTAGCTGAATATTTTAGAAAATATATTGCAAAATATTGCAAGTCCATTGACCATGCTCTTGCAAAAGAAAAGAAAATTTGATTGGACTAAAGATCAAGAACTGCGCTTTAAAGAGATAAGAGAAAAGATTGTGTCTCGACCGACGTTGCAGTTATGTATATAGACCACATGCAACTACAGAAATCCATACAGATGCTGCAAGCACTGGCATTGCAGGAATGATGCTACAAATGGGCGATGACAATAGGTTTAATTTAGTACACTGTGTGAGCAAAAAGCTGTCAGAGCAGGAAAAGCATCATTCTACGAAATTGGAATTAATGGCTATAGTTTGGTCAGTAAACAGATTACGGCAGTTCCTATTAGGGCTAACATTCAAAATTGTAACTGATTGTCAGGCTCTAGTATACATGCATTCCAAATGAACAGTTAATCCTCAAATCGCACGCTGGTATGATCTGCTGATGGAATTTGATTTCACGGTACAACACAAATCTGGAAGCAAGATGAGTCATATAAGTGCTTTAAGTAGAAATGCCGTTGAACCTAATGGAAACATAATGGAGGAAGTAGTAGAGGATAAACTAGAAGTATTGACTATATTGGGGAGAGAAGATAAAGTTTGTATGTTCCAGAGACAGGATCCAGACACACTAAGAAGAGTTGAAATCCCAAGTCGCGGAGAAACAAGCCAAAATACAGAGGAACTAAACTACGTACAAAACTATGCACTTGAGGATGGAATATTATACCGGGTGGAGAATGAAAAGCATTTATTTGTCGTACCAAATTGTATGAGGAAAAGTATTGTCGTCCCATTTCATGATATGTCGGGACACTTTTCAACAGAGAAGACAGTGCGAAAAATAAGGGAGTTCTATTGGTTCAAGAGTATGAAACATTACGTGAAAACTCATTTAAATATGTGCTTAAATTGTATATTGCACGAAGTCCCTAGTGGTAAGAAAGTAGGCTTGCTAAATCCTATTCCGCCAGGAGAGAGACCATTTCAGGTTATTCATTTAGATCACGTGGGCCCTTTCCTCACGAGCGCCAAGAACAATTCTTTCGTATTGACTCTGATTGATAGCTTTACGCGATTTTTGATATTATACGCAGTAAAGGGTACAATAGCAAGAGACTGTGAGATGTTTACAGAAGTTTGTCACTGAGTTTGGATTACCAGAAAGAATAATTAGCGATCGTGCTACTGCTTTTACTAGTAGAGAAATGGCCGAATTTGCAGAGTCCAATGCAATTCGACACACGCTAAATAGTACAAAGCATCCTCAAGCAAATGGAATGGTGGAACGGGTACATCGAACCGTTGTCTCCAGGATTTCTATGAAAATGACAAATACTTAAGAGAAGTCGCCAGAGATTATAACAATACCGAAGCTAAAAGCACAGGGAAGACACCCTTCGAATTGTTGCATGGTTATAAACCAAGGTTTAGAGATGGAATATTGCGTATTGTAGAAGACCGGGCGAATACAAAAGAAGAGAACCTCGAACAAATGCAAAATGAAGCTAGAGCAAAAATATATTCGTATCAACAATAGAATAAACGGCAGTATGATAAGCGTCATTGCTTAGCACCTGTGTATGACGTGGGTGAGATAGTATTCATGACCGGACAGCCAACAAAAACCGATCCAAAATATAGAGGCCCCTTGATTGTGATAAAAGTCTTACCCTCCGACACATACCGAGTAACTAATCTAGTAACCGAGGGTCATAGAAAATATATAACTACTGCTCATGTAAGTCAACTTAAGAGTTGGAAATACGTAGAAGCAAATGAAGTAGCAAGTGATCTGGATGAAGACGTAGAATGCGAAATGGAACGAGACCTAGATGAAGACAGAAATCCCCTGGAAGAAGATAAAGATAAAATAACCGAACAGCTGAAGAAAGATGGCGAACATTCGAAACGAAGACGCGCGAAACCAAGATATTTGGAAGACTATGTATAGATTATAATACTTATATTTTTGTATCACAAAATTATGTCGGATGGCCGAATGTAGGAATTTTAATATTATTAGGTTTTGACAGTGTAGGAATTTTAATATTGTTAGGTTTTGACAGGGATGGTAACTAAAGAGATGGCGGAGCGAGTGAGAGTGAGCGGCAACAAACGTCAAATGTAAAATATTCTTATTAAATTAAATTGTTATAGTCCAAGGTTCCAGGTCCGCCAGACGTTACTTATTTTCTGATTAACAAAATGTATTGGACAGGGTAGTGTTAGTATGTACTTTGAAGATATGCGTACCTGTTAGCTTGAACCGGTGGCCAATTTGCAGGTACCAGGTGCTAAAGATACATAAAAACAGCGGTAACTTTTCTTATAATCTGACTGTTGATTTTTACATATGCTTTACACAACATCATTAAAAATTAAAAATCAATGTTGCCAGACAGTTTGGGTTGGCCATAATTTCCGCCAGGCACTTTAAAAGCCTAAAAAAATAATGTCAGTTTACTTATAGTCTGAGTCTTGATTTTTATATATGACGTTTTTAGAACTATTTCAATACTATTTGTAAGCAGCTAGACAAATCGTAGGGGCCAAATATCTACCAGACATATTTAAAAGCTTACGGTGTGTATGATCGCGTGCATAATAATATTATAGTTTTTTGACATTCGTCCATTAACTATGTTTGTTTTAGATTTTGTAACATATTTCAATAAAAATTAAACCATATTTTATTGTTTAATAATAAATTTTAAAAAAATTATTGTAGAGTAAGCAAATGTTGGCTATTGGACGAAAGTGTTATACCTATTCAGTAATGAATTGACACTTCTTGTGATAATATACTTTTAAACCTGGATACTTTACTGCTTTATTCATAAACTCCGGCAGATTTTGATCTTCTTTATTTAATTTAGACAGAAAATCTTCTTTATCAGATGAAAATAACGACAGTCTTTTTGAACGATGTTTTTTGGTCTTCTGATCACAAAATATGCAAGTACCATCATTTGGATCAGTATTTACATTACCTTTAGTCGAGATATTATTCTCAGGGATTGGTTCAACTTCTTCAGAAAAAATAGTTGGCGCGGGTCTTGTATGAGAATTATCATCAATTATAATAGGATCTGCTGCATGTAGAGACTGCGAAATGTATGGTGATGGGTCAATACATTGTGATTGTAAGTTGGCTGTTGATGAACACACTAACGATGAATCGCCTGTACTTGCAGATTTCGGCAAATAATATTTTTTCATAAGTCCTGTGAATGACTTGTAACACCCTCTGTGATAACCACTATCAAATGCATCAATTGGCAAAACAATTTCCTTAAATTTAAGATTATGTTCTTTTCTATGTTTCAAAATTATTTGACACTTTTCTAAAGTGTCTTCTGTAAATAATCTTAAATTCACGTCAGAATTACCACAAAAAACACAATTTAATAGATCTGCCATGATATGTTTTAAAACACTGCAAATAAATTTAATTTTCTTATTCACTTTGTAATCAAAATGACAGCTGCATCTACTTTACACTTCTAATCAAAACGATTAGGAAATACGAACACAGTTTGCGTGACGTCATGCGCAAATCAAAATAACTAAACTGACATAATTTTTTGTAGGTTTTTAAAGTGTCTGGCGGATATTATGGCCAACCCAAACTGTCTGGGTTGTGTAAAACATATGTAAAAATCAACAGTCAGACTATAAGAAAAGTTACCGCTGTTTTTATGTACCTTTAGCACCTGGTACCTGCAAATTGGCCGCCTGTTCAAGCTAACAGGTACGCATATCTTCAAAGTACATACTAGCACTACCCTATCCAATACATTTTGTTAATCAGACAATAAGTAACGTCTGGCGGCCCTCTATTACTAAACTTTTACAAGTGCGTTTCATTAGAGAGAATAAAGCTAACATTACCTTTACGTCGGATAATACTGTTGGAATATCCTATATTTATGTAATTTTTCATGTTGTAGGTTGTATTACATCATGGGGTGCCTGCTTTATCATTATTTTTACATTATTGTTCCGGGTGATTTTTATGATGAACATATCCTCTTCAAGTTTAAGAGAATTGCTGTTCAGATGCGCATGGAAACAAAGGTGTCCATTGTGTAATGTAGCCGTCGGTAAGGTTTGATCGCGGCATAGAAAATCTTGTCCCAACATGCTATTCGCCGGATGGTTCGTTTTACTTGGTGGCTGCTTCTCTTCTGAAACATCTCGTTTCTTGGTTATGGAATCGATATTATGCGTTTTCTTATGTCGAGACAGACTATCCGATTTCGTAAGGATTTCCTCACATATGGTGAAGGGATGTCTGTTCAATCCATCTTTTCTTGCAAACGTTTTGTGACATATCTCACACTCCATCTTAAACTATAATATTGCAGTTTATTAGGGAAAGTATGCGGTGAAATTTAAATAACTTGCCTAAAATATGCCTGTCCAACAACGATGAATACTAAGTGATAATAAAACGCTAAACCAGTACTGACACAAATATCACATCGGTAAACTCCTCACCACACAATTGTTTATAATAAAATCGGTGACACGTGTTTCGCTAGCTCGAGGCAAGCATCTTCAACAACCGTATAAACCAAAGTGACAAATTTCTAACATTAAAAATTCTACAACATGCATTTTTACCCCACTTTTACTGTGACCATGTGCATGCACAAATATTTTCCCTCTCGGTGACGGCTCCGTTCACCCCCGAAAATTGAGGTTGATGTTGAAGTTCACGACCTAACTGTTAAAAAGCTGTCGGTAAATTGTGAAGAGCACGGAAATGAACTCGGTTTTATATGATTTATCGATATTCAATCAGAATGCCATATTTCATATGTGCGATCAATCAAACTTTTTAAGTGTTTTTCTACATGTATCTTAATATATTAACCTTCCCTTAATATATTAACCTTCCTATACTCACGCATACGGTCTGTGAGACCGACTTATATAGTATAGTATACGTCTTTCATTTTGACGTGAGTATAGGAAGGTTAATAATTAATGGACTGGGTTTCACTAAATTTCATTTTATATTAACTTACACATTTAACACAGAACTGTCGTTGAATTCTGTTTGGACGTTACATGCCCGTATCAATAGACAAAGGAGCCCTGTATTACGTAATTTTATTAGATGCCGACTGTATAGGATCGTTATAGAAAATCCACATATCTTACTGAATGATACTGACTTCTATCCATCTACGACCTGACGGAGCCTGATATGTTTGACTTTGTTGATTTACAATCGATTATTGTTGGTATAAGCGTTCCAGTTAAACATAAGCCTATGTGATAGGTTTTAATAATTTACTAACTAATTGACTTACGTTCCATTTCCTTATAATCGTATTAAAGTATAATATCTAAACCTATTTGTGATGACTAATGATGTAGCTTACTGTGATTAGTGGTCGGTCAATCGTATGAAGCAAGGGTCATCTCCCGATTTCTCCGTTTGGTGTATTTTACGTTCAAACGTATAAACCGATTCCTCACGTTACTGATGAGCGATCGAAAGTATAGTGTTCACCAGGACCAACTTGCGCATGCGCAGTGACGTCATCACTTACTGTCTGACGTTAAACACCTTGATCAGTGTTAAGGAAGTTGTTGGGGAACTCGTATGAAACTCGGGTCATCCCCCGATTCCTCAGTTTGGTGTAGTTTGCATTTAAACATATGAACTGGTTCTTCACCTTACTGATGACCGATCAATAATATGTAGTGTTCACCAGGACTAACTTGCGCATGTCCAGTGACTTTATTACTTACTGTCTGACGTTAAACACCTTGATCAATGTTAAGGATGTTGTTGGGTGAACTACCTTCCTATACATATCGGGGAATTTTGAATTTCGAGTTGGTAACCAATCAAAGCGTGGCATTGTATAGAATGCGACCAATCAGGACGCTGCATTTTATATATCATGAATGAGAACGCTCTTCGCATTTAACATTCACCCTGTTTATGCCATTATGGTATTACGTAATATCTTTCTAGGGATGTATACATAATTATCTGTTTTATCAACATTTTCTGACTAAGAGCAAAGTTCTAATATATTCCTGTCTTAATAAATAAATAAACAACTAATGTTTCCTTGCATCCAAGATTCTCGTCTAAACCTGTTTGTGATGTAATAGCATTGCGTAATATTACGTGATATATAGGAACATATCCGCAACAACCAGCATGTTGGCAATAGCGGCCCTCATGCGATCACCTAAGTCAAACAGTGACACGCGCGATCAGTACTTGGATGGTGTACCGTATGTGTATTTAAAAATGCAACAGTCATAGCACGTTGGCAATAGCCGTTCTCGTCCTTTCACTGAAGTCAAACAGCGTCTAGCATGGATGGTGTACCGTCGAAACCTGCTTGTGACGTCATGGTATTACGTATTACTTATCTTCTGAACAAAACCTTACCACCAACGCCTCCTGATCCTCCATCTTCTAGTGACAAGCCTAATTTCCTTTAGGCCTGTTAGCTCTATTATCACCTACAACCTGTACCACATTTTCCGACCAATGACACCTTTCGACCAAAAGCGGCACTACATACAGCCACCTGTATTACCGACACTCCCTAGGTATCTACCTTACCGACTAACAGCGACATCTACCGGTCAAAAGCGACGTTACATAGAGAAATCTGTATTATCGGCACTACCTGGGTATCTACCTCACCGACCAGAGGGGCGGGCGTTTTGAATTTTCCGGGGAGGGGTTGTCGCCCATTTTTAAACCGGAGTTGTAACCACCCTTCAAACACACATGCTCGGGGTGTTGGCTACCTTTCAGTATACCATGTAACCATGTAAACCATGAAACAAGTTCAGCTGAACCTA
Organism: Chrysina gloriosa; assembly: GCA_038088585.1. Classification (NCBI taxonomy): domain Eukaryota; kingdom Metazoa; phylum Arthropoda; class Insecta; order Coleoptera; family Scarabaeidae; genus Chrysina; species Chrysina gloriosa. Next base: position 33,782,153 of record CM076089.1, read on the forward strand.
AAGATAAACTAATTGATTCAATCCCCATTATGATGAATCATGTCAATTTAAAACGAATTCAAGCCGATGAGTTTCAAAAAGACAAACTCAATTAAAATGCGCGTATCCTTCAAAATGATTTTGCAATGTCCTTCAGCTGTGAATACCAGAATGAAGTTCAAAGCGCACTTTGGTCACGAACAAGTGTTCTTTTATTTACCGCTGCAAGTTTTACAACGGTAATTGGGAAACGTACCTTATATGCTCTGATGCAAATGCTAACGACAAAGATAGTTTTTGTTTTCTTAAACACGTTGTTTAACCCGATACATAAAGAAAGCGAAGATTTACCTACAACGGAAATCATTTGGAGCGATGGTCCTGCATTGGAATTTAAGAACCGTTATACGGCAAAACTAACATCAATGTCGAGCGAAAAGTACAAGAAGCCCTTTTTTGGAAATATTTTGCTACATCGCACGAGAAAAGTGTCATTGATGTAATTGGTGGAAACATAAAAGGCTAGTTAGAGAGAAAATGATGAGCCAAAATGAACCTGTAGTCGCCCAATCAGCCAAGGACTTTGCGGATTTGGCTTCTCAATTAGTTTCAACAACCCGTGTGATTTATGTACAATCCTTGGAAATTTCACAAAAAAATCAGTCTTCATCACCAGGGGACAACACCAAAGCGATAACTGGAATTTCAAACCTCCACTATATTAAAACTAATGAAAAGGTCGTGTAGTGCAGAAAACAGCTTATCTATAGACAAAACTGTATTTAACTATTGATTCTTATTTATTTTATAGATATAATTTCAACTATGTCCCGTACGTGATGCGATTTGTCTGTACGTGGCAAAATATAAAAACCAATTTTTAATTATAAATGTGTTTTATTTAATTTTCTTTCTCGCCAGCAGCAAGCTTGATTCTTAGTTATAATTTGCATCTTAATTAGATACTTTGTCTCTATACGTAATTGTTGAACTGCAATTTGCATTCAACCTTAACAATTTCAAATGTTGGTTGACTTGAACTGTCCCACACGTGACGGAATATATTTACTCTTTTTCTTCAGTATTTCATGAATTATTTAAAAAGATTCTATGTATGATTAAAGACTGATATGTAGTCTATTAAATTATAGAAAAAGATTACATATCTGCTGTATCAATTAAGAAATATATGTCACATAAGCGCTACAAATAGATGAATTTGTCTGTACGTGACCGTGTAATACTTCTGTAGTATACTTAGATTACAAATGCAGATTAACGCAACATAAGCACAGAATAGACAAAGTTAGAAAATCTTGTGGTCACTTTTGTATGCGCATGGCCGGCAAGTATATTTTAAAAACGATATTGTAAGATTTAAAAATTTGAATTTCCCGCTTCCCTGAAGGTTATTAGGTTGCTGAATAAGAAGCGGAGTCGAGGGTAGCGGTTTGGACATAGATAAAACACTATATAGCTGGTGTTCTGTAATATTAGATTTCATTTGCTCTAATAGCGCCGTAAGCAGGTGGGGTGAAGAACTAATCAAGATTTAAAATTAGGCGGGAAATGTAATTAATTTTCTCCTTAATATTTTATCATGTAATGCGTATATAAAAGTGTAATAAAGAAGTCATTAGGTTTAAATACTAGTAAATAAAACATTTTAAGAAGAATAACAATTTATGTACACATAAAAATATAAAAATTGAACCGATCATTGTGCAAAACCGATCGTTCTATTGTTGGCTATCCTATTTCGCACGAGCCATAAGCCTCAACGAGTTAAATCCTCTCCAATCCTCTCGTTGGCTTGTGCTTGTCCAAACCGTTCAAAGAATGGTTTATATTTTTCGTGAAATTATATAAATAGAATTTAATTAAATATGATGTAAAAGTATTAAAAATATCATGTTCCCTACATGTAAATATTTTGAAATCATTTGCATCAAACACTTTCGTTGCAATTGGAGCGAGTGAAGATTTTCACGAGTATGCCCGAATATTAATTAATTCACATTATTTACTATTACCACAGAATAGACACAAGCGACAAAGTGTGTCGGCAGCTTTGATGTTCATGTGGTCGATTTGAATGTCCTCGAAATAGCTCAGAACTTAGCTAACGCCATTTTGAAAATACGAAAGGTGCACATGTGTTCGTATTAATTGAAAAATATTAGAGTTTTAGATATGTAAAAAGAATAGTATTTGTTAAACAGTTAAATCAGTGATACACGACAATAACTGTATATTTTAATTTTAATGTGCACACACCATCCCAGAATAATAACATTAATGAAGCTAGCCAAATATAACACTTTCGTCGTATTTAAAACATGGTTCCCGGCCATGCGCATACAGAATTAACAAGATTTTCTAACTTTGCGCTTCTGTATATTCTGTGCTATTACTATCTCCACTCACTGACTGAGATTTACAAGCTTCACATGTATGAGTTAAAGCTACAATTTTTTTGCAATAAAACCAGAAAATTTTCTTTTTAATGGTGTTACCTCACTATATTGTATACCTTTAAAAAAGTAACATGTACATACAAAAAGTTCATACATTTACTATTACAACATACGCACCTTTTGATCACGATAAGGAAAACGATGCGTATACTATTTTTACGTGTTCCTTAGTAGAAACGCTACACACCTTTACCATTTATAAAGAAATAACACAATTTTTCTTAATTGAAAGCTAAATTTGCGAATCTAAGTGATAATTGTGACAATGAATGACACTAGTGACTCAGATTTACTGACATTCTATCATTCAAATATAATAAACATAACCCAACTTCAATTTGAGCATGAGCACCAACTTCCAAACATAACATTTCCCCTCTTACTTAAAGAACATAACATACTTTTTAAACATCTAAACATAAACAATTATGCACGTATACTTAAATTATAAATCCAAACGCTGAGGGGGTCTTCGGGCGCGGTCACTGCGTCTTACTCCAATTTCAACAGCTTTAGTGCTCTCGAGCACTTGAGCATTTGACCCAGGTGACTTCTCCACCCTATCACTAATCTTTTCAGGACTATTACATACAGGTATATCGTCCACTACTCCTGTATTTGAGTGCTGTGCCATTTGAGGGGTATCTATAACCTTACTTGGAATAGTAGGCAACGGAGGTATATACGTATGCAACTTTGATGCCACTTTACTTTCATCACCTATTTCGGGGTTTCTGATGGCTCTTAAGTTGTTTGCATCTTTATGCATTATTTTACCTGCCACTTCTACAAGATAGGTGACAGCACTAACATTCTTTATTATAGTTCCTTGTTTCCACTTATCGTCCGAATACGGTCCTAAATTACCCACAAACACTTTATCACCTACCGCAAATGTTTTAGATTTTATAAAATCAAATGTCTTGTCAAAAACTATTTTCCCTCCCTTCTTGGGTTTTAACAGATCTAACCTAGTTTTGGGTTTAGTCTTAAAAATAATTTCATTTGGACTAAGTCCGGTGCTTATACATGGAGTGTTTCTATAACTATATAAGAAATTTACCATTTGTTGCTGAGTTGTTAAGCTTGACTTCTGCTGTAAGTATTTGTTTAAAGTAGATTTAACATTTTGTACATGACGATCCGCCAGACCATTTGATTGGGGGTGATATGGGGGCGATTTTAATACATCAATACCATTCACATGGCAAAATTTTATGAAATCCTTAGAGCCAAACGGCGGCCCGTTATCACTCACAATCAAATTAGGTATTCCCATTACTGAGAAAGTAAGTTTTAATTTTTCAATTGTTTCTGTGACATTGAAACCTTTTGACATACAATGAATATCAATCCACCTAGACTTACTATCTACTATTAACAAGAAGTTTTGATTATTGCTATGGAAAAAGTCTATATGTAACCTTTGAAATACATTTTCTGTTGGGGACCAAGATATCAAGTGCCTTTCGTATGTTTTCTTATGAGCCTGACAGGCACTACAGCTGTTAACTGCATTCTCAATATCTTCTTGCATCTGTGGCCACCAACATACCGATCGCGCCAGCATTTTAGTACGCACAATGCCTACATGTTCCTCATGAAGCAGGTCTAAAACATTTTTACGTAAGGCGTGTGGTATTACTACTTTAATGCCTGACATCAGGCAACCTTCCTCTATTGACAAATCATTCCTCTTTACATAATAAGGTTTAAATTCCGCACTTAATTTATTAGGCCAACCAGCTCTAACAAATTCTATAACCTTTATCAGAATAGGATCTTTCAGAGACACTTTCGCGATATCTTGAGCCGATATAGGCAATTCTTCGGACAAGTTAAAGGAATGTAATGAACTATCAACTTCAGTTGGGTCCCGCATTGGTAGTCTGGATAACATATCCGCTTCAAATAACTGTGAACCCTTACGGTATTCAATTTTGTAATTATACGCGGACAATATAACATTCCACCTAATAATTCTAGATGCCGACATCACAGATATACTACGATCCGGATTAAATAATACTTTTAACGGTTCATGATCAGATACTAACGTAAAGGAACGACCCCATAAATACTTATAAAATTTTTTAATACTGAAAATAATTGCAAGTGCTTCGCGTTCTAATTGCGAGTAGTTCTTTTCAGCTTTTGATAGTGTACCTGAAGCAAAAACAACTGGTTTTTCTATACCGTTTATCCGATGACTCAATACTCCACCTACCCCATATGAACTCGCATCACATTTAACTATGATGGGTTTAGCCAGATCATAATGTGTTAGCACTTGATTTTCTTCAATCAACACTTTGCTTAATTTAAAAGCGTCTTGACATGATTTATCAAAAACAAATTCACTAGATGCCTCTAACAATTTATACAAAGGTTTTAGATGAGATGACAACATTGGTATGAATTTACTATAATAATTTAGTAACCCCAGATACGCGCGTAGCTGCGTTAAATTGTGAGGTTCCGGCGCATCTCGGATCGCTTTTACTTTTTCCTTAGTTGGATGTAACCCTTGTTCATCAATCACATGACCTAAGTATTCAACTTTGGTTTTAAAGAAAGTACATTTGTCTAAATTTACTTTTACATTATAACAACTTAATCGTTTTAACACCGCATCTACCGTGATTTTAGCTTCTTCTAAACTACTTCCCGAAATTAGAATATCGTCCAGGTAACAGTTAACATTTGATATTCCACCGAGAATTTGGTCCATTACAGCCTGAAAAATAGCTGGTGTGGACGCAATACCATATATCAGCCTCGTAAACTGAAATAACCAGATATGTGTATTAATGGTGAGGCATTTTTAGAAATCAGGATGTACCCTCAATTGCTGATACGCTTCTGTTAAATCTAACACTAAAATATTTACCACCTGCCAGACTAGCAAATATGTCTTCTGGTGTTGGCAATGGGTATTGGTCGACATTTAGTACCTTATTTATGGTAGCACGAAAATCTGTGCAGTTTCGCACATCCCCATCTTTCTTGGGTACTATGACTATGGGTGACGCCCATTCACAGTGCGCTATTGATTTTAAAATTCCCGCTTCTACCATCTGACTTAATTTCTTTTCAACTCTAGGTTTTAAAGCATAAGGCATGGAGTAGGCTTTTTTCATAACCGGTACCACCTTATCCTTTACACTAAATTTGACTTCAAATTTATTAATTGCACTACAGAGATTGGCATCAAAAACGTTTTTAAAATGATGTTTTATTTGACCCACTATATTTTGAATATTTTTGACACATGACTGGGTAACTGACTGACTATTTACAGAGAAATTTTTCTGCCACTCTGGGTATAAAACATTAAGCCAATTTCTGCCTAACAGAGGTACAAAATTCTTGCTCGATTCAATAACAGTCAATATTAACTTATACGACGTATTATTGTGATAAATATTTACTAAACATTCACCTTTGGCTTTGATATCTTGGCCCGAGACAACATTGAGCTTATAACATACAGGTTGTAAGTGTACATTTAAACATTCTTTAAATCTCTCAACAGACATTACCGATTTGCATGCGCCTGTATCGATTTCAAATGGTATTATTTGATCATTTACCTTTAAGTTAATTTGATGAGGTGACAGCCTAGCATATCCTATATTGTTTAAATTAAAAAGATCATTATTTACTTCTGTATGCAATGATGCTTCCCTCGTTGATTCCGTTACCTCTTCTTCAACAGCACCTACCGTCGCAGACTTCTTCATTGGGCATAACTGCTTTACATGTCCCAACTTTGAACACCCGTAGCACCTCCAGTTTACTGCAGGACACTTCTCCTTTGGATGGCTCCTTCCACATTTACTGCAATTCCCACCATGTTTCTGGGATTCCGGTTGCTTTGTTGCTGGTTTGGATGTTTTCGAATATTTACGATGCTTATCTATATAGTTTACATTTCCATTACCAGTATCACTCAGGGTTTTTACTTGTTTTTCTGTCAGAGCAGATTGACATGCTTCGGCAAAGGTTAACTTCTCTTGAGACAATAACCTCTTCTGTATACTTTCAGATCGAAGCCCGCAAACAAACCGATCTCTTAATGCATCGTCTAGAAATGATGTAAACTTGCACGTTGTAGCTAGTTTTTGTAACTCCACTATGTATTTTGTTACACTTTGGTCCATTTTCTGCTTACATTTGTTGAATACAAATCTTTCATAAATTTCCGACACAGGGGGCGAATAATGCTTCGACAGTAAATCCTTGACTTGCACATATGATAACTCTGTTACTTTCTTGGGGGCTGCTAAATTCTTCAGGGTTTGATAAATACTTGTTCCCGCCACTGTTACAAACAACGACACTTTCATATCATCCGTTACTGCATTTACCTTGAATAGATGCTCTACTCTTTCTAAATACGTTTCAAATTCCTCTGGCCTCCCTTGAAAAGGTTCAATACTTCCAATTAACGCCATTTTGTTTTCTTCACCGTAAGAACTTCTTACTGACCATTTACTGACGTTGATAACTAATTCATCTACTCTGTTCCCCAAAAACCACTATTCGTCGCCAATATGTTGTGTATTAAGCAATAAAACACTGAGGAGGGTTCGGTTCAATATTATATTGAAAAACAGGGGGTACAGTACAGCGGTGTCCAGAAGACTCACTATATAGACATTGTGCATGAGCACCAACTTCCAAACATAACAATAACGTTTATTTACCCAACAGGAACCATTTACAGGATAAGTTAACAAAATGAATTAAAGAAAATAATGCACATACATACATATACACAACATAAAAATAAATGTATGTGTATACAAATAACAAAATATTGAAACAAAACAACTCAAAATTAATTCTAAACATTATCAAAATTAAACCTTCATACTGATAAATATGAATAGAATATAAAAAATTAAATAAACAAGTCCTCATAAATTCTATCAGCAGATCAACTCATACGATGAAGAGGAGAATTGAGTAAAATATTTGTTCTGGGCGTTGAGCACATGAGGGAGTTGACAAATCTGGAAGACTGACGTGGGACATAAAATTGTAGTTGAGATAGCAAGGGCGAACAGTCAATTGTTCCATGATGTAACTTCCAAACAAAGCGCCCCCATGAATATCACGGCGCGCAGCAAGGGATTGTACATTGTGCCTGACAAGCAAAGAATCGTAATCAATGCCTTTTGGAGAGTATATACCGTCAACTTTATAGGACATATATTGGAGAAGTTTTCTTTGCAAACGTTCAATAGAAAGCTGATGGGAAATGTAGTAAGGTGACCAGCCATAGAAAACTAATAAATATTTTGTAAAATATAATAAATGGAATAAATACATATTGCACCATCAATAAAAACAACAAAAAACAAGAATACATATATAAATAAACAAAACAAAATTATTCCTTCTCCAACCTCTTCATCTTGCGATAGTGTCCATCAGCTCTTTGCTTGTGCCTGTGCCTGCAAAATTTATAGACTAGAAAAGGGACACACTTTTCTAAAATTGAATTATCGCAGTTGTGCTATGTGCAATGACAGTCTTGAAAACCGTTACCAAAATTACTTATTACCTCATTATTTTGTAAATGTGAGGAGATACTTTATTCCAAGCATCCACAAGTAGTTGTGGATGCTTGAGGTTATAGCATGAACAGGAAGGTTCTTTCCTTTTCTGGTAAAGTAAACAGAGCATTCTCTGTACTTACCTTACTATTCTCATAGGGAAACGGAAGACCTTCCAATAATGCAGTATGGAACTGCCCCAACTTTCAATCGGTCTTTCCCTTCATTTACAAAATCTGGATCTACAAAATGATCCTCATGCCAGAATTTTTAATTTCGAGAAGAGTCTATGTTGCAAATCATTTTCCACAGATCATGGCAGTATGGATCTGCCGGGAAGCTGAAGAGATACTTTTCAACAAAGCCTTCGGACGCTTTGCTCTAGTACCAGTTATGCAGCCTGAATACTTGCAACAATCCTTCTTACAACTTCTATATTAAAGTTAACAGCTTTCACCAAACAATCAAGCAGCACAAGCAAAAAACATTATCTGATGTGACTGCTACTACAGGCTACAGCACTAAAAAAGAAAAGGAAATTACAACACAGTAGTATCTGTAGTCGGGTTGTGTTCGGGTGGCCAGAAACAGCCTAGTTCAGGGGAAGAACTTCTCTGAAGGCAACAGTGCGAAAATAAGAAAAAGTAGTTTAGAACTAAGTAGAAACCGTCAATATGTAGTTAACTTTTAGTTTAAATTAAAATTATGAGGCAGTCAGAAAATTCTAGCTTAGGCCGGCGTTCAAACCACTGACAAAAATCATTGCGTATACGAATAAAGTAAAACGTTTTTAACATTTTCTACTTCGTTTTTCTCCTTTAAAATTTATACTTACCAAATTATTTACACTCCATGGAATCCAATTCCTCAATCAGACCCTTACAAACAACACAACACAGAACGAATGTCGCTTTTTCCTCTAAAATTAACGCGGCTTTTTCAAATATCTGCGACAATTTAAAGTAGGTATGGGCAACCTTTGACGTTGTGGGCCAAACTTTAGTGTGCAAATACGTTCGCGGGCCGCGTTTAAAAGTAGTACATTTTAAAGTAGTGTTGTAGTGTTCATAATTTTTGTGATAGATATCAGACATGAAATAATACGACAATGTTATTATAATATCAATTTATGAAAATAACAAAATGAAATAATAACATTATAAATCGTTAAATTTGGAATTGTTACAAACTACGAAAGTTAAATAGCGATACCGAAATCAATGAGACACTTGAGCTTGAACTTGGAAAACTAATCCATCGATGTTTGGATTAATTCCACTGATACAAAGACGTAAAGAATTTTCCAAATTATCGTCAGTCAGCCTTGTACGATATTTCGATTTATTAACTTTCATCAGTGAAAAGAACTGTTCGCATTTATAAGTACTGCCAAACGCACAAATCAATCTTCTTGCGAATTTTCTAAGCTGCGGAAAATAGTCTTCTTCGAGGTATTTTTTGTAGAAATCACACAACTCCACGTCTTCAAATTTAGATTTTAGGAGTGAGTTTTCTTGAATCTCGATCAACTCCATTTGCAAGTGTATTGGAGCATTTTGTACATTACTTTTTGTTGGAGTAGCAAATAAATTGAAACAGTCTTCCATGTTTCTGAAATCGCTAAATCTGTTCGAAAATTGCTCCGACAGTACCTTGAGTTCTTCAGCATATTGAGCATAAGCAATATTCTCATACGCAGAGAGCGTGGTGAAATGGTAACTGTTTCCAGACAGCATCTGTGCCTCCCACAAGCGGATATTATTCTGACACGCTTTCAATTGGCTGTACAAATCATTAACTAACTGTCCTTGTTTTTGAAGTTTCAAATTTAAATCATTCAAATAGCCAGTAAGGTCGACCAGAAATGCTAAATCACATATCCATTTTGGGTCACTCAATTCAGATAGTGGTATATCTTTTATTGGCATAAAGTCTTTTATCTCATTTATAAGCTCGTAAAACCGTTTCAGCATTTTCCCTTTGCTTAGCCATCTGACTGCAGAATAATATGTTACGTCGTCATATTCGGCTGATATTTCATCCAAAAACGCCTTGAATTGACGATGATTAAGCCCTCGGGATCGAATAAAATTGATGGTTTTTACTACCACATTCATAACATTCTGGAATCGAATGGACTTAGAACACAAGTTCTGTTGGTGGATAATGCAGTGAAGGACTATCAAATCATCTTTTGCACATTTAATTCAGTTGCTTTTTCGTTCAAAATTCCGATGAAACCTTTACGTAAGCCAACCATAGAAGGTGCACCATCTGTGCATACCCCAACTAATTTTGACCATGGCAAGGCAAAACTTGTAAATACCTTTTGAACTTCATTAAAAATGTCCTCTCCTGTAGTGGTTCCTTTTAGCGGCTGTAAAGCAAGCAATTCCTCAGTAACAGTGAACTCTTTATCAACACCTCGAATAAATATAGCCAGTTGAGCTGTGTCCGATAAATCGGTGCTCTCGTCTAATGCTATGGAAAATGATTCAAAACCAGCCATACGGTCAGCCAATGTTGTTTTTATATCATTAGCCATCATTTCTATACGTCGGACAACAGTTCGTCTTGACAAACTAATTTTTTCAAATTCATTTTTCTTTTCAGGACACAAAACACTGCAAACTTCTAACATACACTCCTTGATAAGTTCGTCTTCGGAAAATGGTTTTAATGACTTTGCCAAGTTTGAACTAAGTATAAAACTAGCTTTCACAACATTATCAAGTAGTGTTCTTTGTTTATGAAACATTTGCTGCTGCTTTTCCAAATTTGCAGTAAGCTTCTGGATTTTGTCTTTTCTTATTTGTTCTGTCAGTGAGTGCAGCGTAGGATGCTTAGTTGAGTAATGCCTCTTTATATTGAATTCTTTCATCACTGAAAGGGGTTCATTACACAGCAAACAAATAGGCTTACCACTGTGCAAGATTAAAAAGAATTCTTCAGTCCATTTTTCTTGAAATTGGCAACCCTCTGCATCTGCTTTTCGTTTTTTTCCACCAGACATCATTTTCGTATACAAAATATAATTAGAAAGCACCCAAGATGCACACAAAGTCACAAAGCTAATTGACGGCACTAGCAGTTCGCTAGGATATCGCTCGTCGAAGTTATCACCTCGGTAGCTCAAGTAGAACTGAACTAAAGTTCGGGCCATCCACCATCAAGCCGCTTATATAGGCAAAATGAAGGAATGATCTAGAATCGTCTAGTGTAGAACAGTTGAGAAGAAATAATCTTTTGTTGCGCCGCCAGTGAGGCGGCAAACATCGAAGGCTTTGATATTTGCCGCCTCACTCTTTGATGACCGCCGACACTCGGCTTGCTCGCTTACTGGATTCCGTGAGTTTGAGTAAGTAGTGTAATTTTAATTTTTTTTTAAATTAGGTTTTTCAAAATGTCTCGCGGGCCGGCTGTTGCCCACCGTGGATTTAAAGCATGGCTATAAAACATAGACCTTATAGCACATGGACTGCTACTCCTATGCTTCCCAGCCAAAGCGAGTGGAACCAACATACAAGTATCAATGCGCCGACTCGCCGAGTGCCCCGGCTCACAAACCGCGTATAATGAAATATATGGTCTCGTAGAAAAAAAAAATTGGAAAACCGTAATTTTTAGATAGTTAAGTTTAGTCAATAGTTTTTAGTTAGTTAAGTTAATTATTAGTCTAGTGTAGTATCATTTCACTAGTTTGGTTCAGGTAAATGTAAGGTGCTGTTGGAAAAATTAAATTGAAAGAATGTCAGTATTTAATTTTAATGTATAATTATACATACATGAAAAAGTACATTGGAGTTATTGGTGCTTAAATAGAACAATTTTGGTGTGACAATGTCTTACATGTTTATACCGACTACCGTAACGAAAGGATTAAGGTTATATAATTTAATACCTGTGGTAAGATAGTCCTTGCAATTTACTATCCGCTATATGCCCACAAATTACCCAATAGCGTGAATAGTCAGCCATATTTCTCACCTCTTAGAACAGCATTAATCACATCAACATTCAACAATGGAACAGTTCCGAGTTCGAAGTGATACGATTGTCATAATTTGCCTAGCGCGTAATCGGACGCGACTCGTCATACTGGTGTCTCATGTTGGTGCCGCTTTTTCGCTTGAAGTAGCAGTTCATGTACTATAATGTCTATTCTATAAAAGCATCCACTCTTATCGGTTGTTAGATCCCCTTATTCCGGCCCGCCGAGGTGGCCCTCCTGCTATATTTGTTGTCCGTTTCATAATCCTAGTTTCATACCCCTGTAATTCCACCTCTAAACCATTACCCTCGACTCCCTTCCATTTATTCCGCTTCTCATTTAGACAAGTTACCAACCTTCAGGGAAGCGGAAAATTCAAATTTTTAAATCTACTTACTACAATCTTTCACTTTTCAAATTTAAGTTTTTTTTAAATTATTTTAACGCTAAAACAAAATGAAATTACGACGCCTATTATTGGCCACGGCCACGTTGATGGTGTCTCAAAACGGCGATGACGTAAAGGATCTTTACATTTGAATAAAGCTGTAGTGGCACTCAACAGCCTTTGTTCGTAAAAAGATGTCATGGACTTCATGTTGTATTAACAGAGGTGGCGTAAGGCGTGGGCGGTGTGGGCCATTGCCCACGGCCTCGTGCCTCAAAAATTCAATTTCAAGTGTTTTCTGTTTTAAAATTGCTCTTCTTGCGCCATCAGAGGGCCTCGCGAAATGTACCTTGCCCATATTAAGTTTAGGTCTCGCGCCGCTTCTGGTTGTATAGTTCGCGTATTCAATTTAAAGACTTTAGGAACACTTGATGTGAATTTGTTTTGTTTTGTTTTTTCCTTGTTTTGATTCCGATATATTTTATATTTTATTAGTTTGTACCACAGATTACTATAGATCTCCAAGTAAATACGGAAAGTTATCCGCTATAATTATCATTGTTTACTTAAGTAAAAGATCATATGCTCCTTCCTTGCCAGTATGAATCCAAGATTTGGCAGGTGGCGCGATAATTGGGCCGCAATCGTACTTACTGCTATTAATCAGAGATAACTAAAGAGGAGAAGGGAATCAACAACGTAATTAAATGATATTCAATTTTGCCCTCTACCATATAAAGCAGAACCAATAATTAAATGGCGGGCTATATAAACTTCTGTGTTATGTACCACATTACATAAAATACAATTATTTGTAGGAAGGAAGGTGAGGAAGTGTATACGTAATGAAATGTCGTGTAATGAATTGCACGTTTGAATACAGTATTGTGCATCAATTTCCCGAAGAAGAGCAGGACTATGTGTAAAAGCGTGTGGGAATCCAAACTTGTTCAACGTGGACAAGGAGAAACTCAAGAACTTCCATAACGGCAAAGCCATTATAATCCTAAGTAATTAATGATTCAAATTTGCTCATTAAAATTATATTTGCTTTGTAATAAAATAATTGCTGACAAGGAATCCATAACATATTCAAACAATGATTTCCGAAGAAGTCTCTTCTGTCCAATAACTTGTACATATTTATTTTTTATATACTTGTTTATTTTTATTTGTATTTGTAACTGTATTTTTATGTCTTGTTGTTTTTTCTTCTATATTTATATGTTTAATTCAATTTTTGTACGTATGTACATGCAGTTGATGCGGCACATTTTGCACGCTCTAGACTCATGGGCAACCTTTTTTGTAGAAGTTTTATGCTGCGAGTAATCTTGAAAAATATACATTTTTGTGGTATCCTTATGATTCATTATGAATTAAGTTTAGACGGGCCGTGCTAATATGCAACGAAAGAATTCAGTAGCGGGCCGGGCAAATCTTACTCGAGGTCGCATGTGGCCCGCGGGCCGAAGGTTGCCCATTTATACTCTAGAGTCTACACACTCAATTTGTAAAAATGAGTCCCTGTGTTTAATTTTCTGTTGTAATAATGGGCGGCTAGAGCGTAGTTCTTGGATACACTACCTACAATTCTTTAGTGAGTCTGCAACGTTTACTATAACTGATATTTTTATTTTTCAATTTGTGGATTTCACCACTTTCATTCATAGATACTTAGTTCTTGTATTTCATGTATCTAAAGTACAATTTCAATATTACACCGAACGATACAAATTCCTTTTGCTTTAATTATCTTCTGTTGTTATTAGATATGCTATTATTATTGTGTAATAAATACCTTCATTTTCAATATTTCCTGTTTTTATTTGTCTTAAATATATTTTGTTATCATTAAATGTATCATGTTTATTGGTTTTCTAGCAATTAGTTTATATAAAATTTCAGTAATTAATGTTGCTGAAATTTTATCTAAATTACATGTTAGAAAACCACTAAACAGATAGGTAATTTCCATACCTACATATAAACTATTTCACACGTCGCGCGCTTGTCACTATTTCAAACGACCACCGTAGAGGGCACGAGATACCGTTTTAATAGTTCTCAGATTCCCCAGGCTGGCTATTTAACTACACATGAACTACACACTACACATCCGAATTGAACCTTAAGGTAATACGTACATAAAATTTGTTTAAGTAGACCAAATCCCGATCTTGGAAACCGTTAATATGACTGAAACAATACCATCAGCTGTGGATAACCTGGTAAATATGTACGACTAATAAGTAATATCATTCTTGTTTTTAATTCGTGTTTTAGGATTTTCAGTTTAAGTTACAATGTCGATTAAAAGTATTTGAATATGAAAATACTGCATTTAATAGTCCATGTAATCTCATGGCAGTCGCTAATAGATATGGGTTGTTATTCGTGGGATCAAACAACCCCCATTTTCAAGGTATAACGAAAAGACGCAGACAATTAACGCACTAAGTTGTGGTTTGATTTAAGTGATTCATGTTGAAACAATTCAGAAATATAACTGTAAGGATGGTGATATAGATGATTATTATCGACGAAATATATTTTTACCCTCCAGTCCTAAACATTTATCAGTCAATTGTGATTCCACAAAATTAGGAGTTGTTGTTAGTGATAACTGTATGAAAGTTGTTATTTACGATATTTTGTCATTTTTACATAAGGTAAATTATGAATATTTTTTGACATGTTATGTTGCATAGCTTTTTTATAGACTGTAATAATTATTCAAGAAGTGAGACTGTCTTCTACACCTGAGGTGGATATATTAGATACAGTGTGGAATCCATCAGTGCCAACTTTATATACAGCATGTAAAAGTGATGGATCTTTAGGTATGTACATAGTATATATACACAGTTACTCACATAAATATTCATACCCGATGTATTATTGTATGTCAAATGGTATCTACCCCATTTACACTTGAAGAAATTCTCTTCATATTATTAAAGAATTAAAAAATTCTTTACAGCAAAGTTAAAAAATGCAGATATATTTTACAGACTACAAATTTTTTTATAAAGTCTATACAGTAAGTAACTTTAATATGCAGACACTATGATATTTTATGACGCTGAAGCTAGCAGAACATTTGCGGCAGCACATTCGGGAAAGCAGAGTCGATCAATCTCATTACTATCTTGGTAATATAATGCCGTAAAACAAGAAATTTAAGAACTAAATATACAGGCTGCGATCAGTAACAGGTAATAAGAAGTAATAAAGTATAAAATTGCACAATCACTTGCACAAATAACAAATCCTTCAATATAAACAAATAAATAAAACACTGTATACAGCACAGAACACGAGGTAAATGTCTAAAACTTCTTAGGTGTCTTAACAATCCTCACATGTAACCACCAAGTTTCGTAGCGAAACACGCTATAGTTGCAAAATAGGAAATGTTTAAATAAATACATGGTGCATCTTTTCTAACGCATAATATTGTACAAGCTAGAGAACACAGGCAAACTGAACAAAATTTTGTACACACACTCTCTAAAGATCATCTAATACAACTAAAACGAATTCAAAGTGAAACGCGCCATAGTTGCAAAATTAAAAAATGTTTAAATTAATAGTCCTTCATCTCTAGGATTAAGGTGTTGTACAAGATACAGAACACGAGTACACTGAATAAAATTTTGTACACACACTCTTTAGAGATCATTTAATACAGCTAAAAAGAATTCAAAGTGAAATTCAGTCCCATTCTTCTTTCAAACGATCTTTTAACATTTCTTTAGAAGATATTGGAGTTTTTCGAATTCGACGCTCCAGTTCATCCCACACATTTTCAAGAGCGTTAAGGTCAGGTGACTGAGGTGGTGGTTGTAAAACTTTTGGGCAATCATATAACAAATATTCCTGCACAATACGTGCCTTATGTTTTGGATCATTATCCTGGTAGAACTTGAACGTATTTAAAATACCCATTTTTGTGCCACTTTTGTGTAAATTTTTTTTTTAATATGGTCAGGAATAAATTTTTATCCATAATCTTTTCGATGAAAACTAATTCGCCCGGTCCGAAACTCGAAATACAGCCCCAGACCATTACGCTGCCACCTGCGTGTTTTACGCTCGGCCGAAGATTAAACTCTTCGTTTTTTTTCGCCACACCATTCTTCGTCCATCTGACCCAAAAATATTAAATTTACTTTCGTCGGTAAAGATCACTTCATTCCACCATGTTTCGTCCTTCACAATAAATTCTTTGGCATAATTCAGTTCTTCCGATTCTTCTCACTTACGTAGGGCCACTCTTCCATTGTAGCCGCTATTTTTTAAGGCTCTGCGGATCGTTTGAGGATGCACGTTCTTTCCAGTCTCCTTTAAGAGCTCTGATGCTAATTTTGGTGCACTGAGGGTAGGGTCCTTCTCTATTTTTCTGATCAATTTTCTCTCATCGCGAACGTCTCATTTCTTCGGTTGCCGTTTTTGGGGTATAGAATCTATGCGATCCTCACGTTTGAACCGCTTCATGATATCTCCCAGTGTACTCTTGCTTATGTTAAGGAGAGCAGCGATGTTTCTGTACGATTTTCCTTTAGCATTATGCTAAATTACAAGTTGCCGTATATCAAAACTCGTGTTCGCTTTGCGAGGCATTGCACAAGTGTATTGCGCGATGACCGACAAATAATTGATGAAATACGGCTTAAACTAGTGGCGCCGACCCTTGACTAGATTTGTAAAAACATTGTCCTCTAAGACTAGATGCACACGCATCGATTTCGATCGTACGATATTTTCCATACGATCGAAATCCATGCGTGTGCATCTAGCCTAACTCGGCCGTAGCTCGGCTTGAATATTGGAAAAAGCACTACATTGTAAAGTGTCCGAATAATATTAAAGTAACGTGAAAATCAGACAATGTTTTATTTAAACCGTATTATTGAACAACTATTGTAAGTTATGTAAATAAAATTTACGCTATTGTTCATTTTCAAGGATTGTGATGACGTATACCCTTAATACGTCATCATAATTCTTGATCACTTTTTTTTATTATTTTATTAGAAATAAAGATATAACGTGATATAGGAAAAATCTCATAGTGTCCGAATATTAAAGTTACTCACTGTATGTCATCTACATTTTACTTTATGCAAGTTAACTCAGGGAAGACCCCAGCTCAAACTATTATTTTTGTTGTTTGTGAGGAATATTCAGTGCCGTGGTAGCTTTGTATGTGATAAGTCTGACACATCAGTACTTATTGGCGAAATGGGGCGAGAAATAAGGATACAAGAATTCATGAACGTGAATTAGTGATAAAATGGCAAAGTGAAGGAAAATCTTATATGGAAATAGCTAAATTAGCTAATCGATCTAAAGCTATTATAGAATCAATTATTAAAAAATACAAAACTCAAAATATTGTTGTTAATAAATCTAAGATTGGTTGATCAAAAATTTTAATACCTAGAGAAGAAAATGTTCTAGTTCGTGATGTTAACAAAAACACACATGTTAATAATAATAGTGGCTGGCCGGGAAGGGGAAGGAAGAGGGCTGCGCCGCTTCTGTGAAGCTTTCTAGATCCATTAGCCGGGGTGGATCAATCCCCACTTCTCAAGGTTCCGACTTGCCTGCTGATGTTCCGCTGCCAGTTCTCTATTTCAGTCCTTTCCAGGTCCTCTTTCATTTTATGTAGCCATCTTGACCTTGGTCTCTCTCTTCTCCTCTTACCACTTGGCTCCCATTGTAATATACAGTACAGCTCTCGCAATATAAGTTGGCGAGCGGTGGGGATGCGCCGTAAACGAATTTAGGACACGTACGTCGCACCTGTCTGATTCAGATAGTGCATAGGAATTACCATTGTCGTATCAATACGAGTTCCGTAGGTGAAGGAAAAGTGATAAATAGACAAGCGCGGGAAATAGTTTTTAATGTGTATAATTATTTTTTTGGTTTAAAAACCGCACAACAGTCCTTATCAGATATAAAAGAATGTGTTTCGAATGCAACCGGTGTATCTATAAGAGGTATCGAGCGAATTGTTCAGGAAGGCAAAGCCGAAAGTACTCCCGGAGAAAATAAATTTCGCAATCCAGGAAAAAAGCGAGAGCGGCGTTGCTGTTACACAGTTGCCGGAATACAAAATTAGAGAGCTGCGACACATAATTTATAATTTTCACCGTACAGAAGACTGCCGTGTTACTATAAGAGCTTTACATAAGAATGTGAGTAAAGAACTAGAATGGGAGGGTTCAGAAACTTCGCTGCGAAAAATTGTGAAAGATAATAATAATAATATCTTTATTAAGCTAATTTGCTTATTATAATACGTGTACTATGTTAATAAACTAAACTAAAAACTGTGTTCTTAAATATTTGCATAATAATTTCTTGAATAACTTAATATTTGTACTATTTTTAATTTCATACGGCAAGGTATTATATAATGTAAGGCCACTGACTAAAACATGTTTCACGGTTTGAGTTCTCTTATATGTATCAACATAAAAACCGTGATTGTTTCGAGTACTATAACTGTGTATATTTTGTACTTGTGTAATGTTAGTTATGTAATCTGGCAAATTATTATTTTTTATTTTATATATAAATATTAAGCTTCTAAATACTATTCTTTGGCGTACATTCATCAAACCTAGGGTACCTAACATAGTTGATATTGGAGTATATCTGTTACATCCCAAAATTATTCTCATTGCCCTATTTTGTATTTTTTGTAACTGTGACATTTCATTTTTGTTTAAATTAAACAATATACTGGAACAATAATCTATATAAGGTGCAATTAAAGATTTGTATAATAGAAATTTAACATACATACTCAGGTTTTTTCCCACTCTCCGTAAGAAACCAACCTTTTTTGACATTTTATTCATTATAAATCTAGCGTTTTCTTGAAACGATAAATTTTTATCTACAAGTATTCGTAAGTATTTTATACTGTCCACTCTTTCAATTTCGTTCTTGTCCAGATATATTTTAACGTGGCTCGTATCAATACTATTTAATTTGTATCTACTACCTATAAGCATAAATTTGGATTTTTAATATTAATACTTATAGGGTTATTACATATCCATTTGTATAATGTTACCAGTTCTTCATTAATTATTTTTACCATATTGCCTAGATCATTACCACATACACCCTCTGTCCCAAAAGTAACCGCAATGCGTCTATAAATCAGAAACCAGTGGCATCATCTCTTGATAGTTGATTGATTATTGTAGTGGGACTCTTCCTTACCAACCTGACAAATTTTCATGACATTTGGTGCATAGTCAGCTGATACATCACGCATCCTGTGAGAGTGTTTTTCGTAAACGGTCAGAAAATGAGTCACGAACAACGAGTCAATATTAAGTTTTGTTTTAAACTTGGAAAAACTGCAACCGAGATGTATGAAATGCTGCAAATTGTTTATGGCGACGATTGTTTGTCGAAGAGGTAAGTGTTCGAGTGGCATCGACGATTTCGTAAAGGCAGAGAAGATGTTAACGATGACGAAAGAGCCGGTCGTCCTTCGACAACTTTGGCCGAGGCAAATGTGGAAAAAGTGCGCGAATTTGTGAAAATTTCGAAGAAATCGTCAGTGAGATTTATGGAAATGGAGCTTGGCATTCCTAAAACAACTATTCAGCGCATTTTGACTGAAACCCTTGGTTTGAAGAAAGTCAATTCGAAGTTTGTTCCGCACAAATTGACCGACGACCAAAAACGCCTCGAATCGAACACTCCAAAGACATTATTGCACGAGCCCGTGCAGATGAAAACTTCTTGAAAACGATTGTGACTGGTGACGAGACGTGGTGCTTTCAATACGAACCAGAAAGCAAACGTCAAAGCGCAGAGTGGAGGTCACCAGAAGAAGGAAATCCGAAAAAGTCACGAATGGAGAAGTCGAAAATCAAGTCAATGCTGATTTCATTCTACGATTCGAAGGGAATTATCCATAAGGAGTTCGTTCCATACGGCTCAACGGTTAATGGTGCATATTACCTCGATGTTATGAGGCGTTTGCTGGGTCGCATTCGTCGTGTTCGGCCCGAATATCGCGAGCCAGGCAGCTGGAGATTACTGCACGATAACGCACCGTGTCATCGAGCAACGATTGTCACCGATTTTTGGCGAAAAATTAAATATATTCGATACAGCACCCACCGTATTCGCCTGATCTGTCCCCATGCGATTATTTCCTGTTCCCTCGTCTTCATTTGAAGCAGAAAGGAGTTCGTTATGCATCCGTAGACGCCATTCAAAGATCGACGACCGGCATCCTAAAAGCCATCCCAGAGATCGACATGAAAAAGTCGTTTGAAGCACTCGTTGACCGTGCAAATCGATGTATTGTAGCACATGGAGAATATTTCGAATAAATACAATGATTTTTGTGGACATAACATACATAGCGTGCTTTATTTCGAACTATTGCGGTTACTTTTGGGACAGAGGGTGTACATACAGCATAGTATCATCCGCAAACATGTGTATATCGCAATTATTATTAATTCTAAAGATTAAATCATTTACATACAGGTTAAAGAGTAATGGTCCCAATACAGTTCCTTGTGGAACACCGTAATAACTACCATGCTTTCCCGAAATTACTCCATTATATTTAACCACCTGCCAACGATTACTTAAGTATGAACTCATCCATTCTTTAGCTTTATCCCTAATACCTATGCCTTCTAATTTTTTTAATAATAACTTCCTATCAATAGTTTCAAAAGCTCTACTAAAATCAAGAAATACCGCTAAAACTAGTTGTCCATTGTCCATTTTCTTTAACCATTTG
The DNA here is from genome assembly GCA_038088585.1 of Chrysina gloriosa. Lineage (NCBI taxonomy): Eukaryota > Metazoa > Arthropoda > Insecta > Coleoptera > Scarabaeidae > Chrysina > Chrysina gloriosa. Next base: position 33,803,352 of record CM076089.1, read on the forward strand.
TCACATATGGCAACTAACACCGTTTCACAGGAATGTCCCTCTCGAAACCCTGACTGCCTCTGGGAAATAACATTGTTTTTCTTGCAGTAAAAGCGCAATTGATCTCGTATACATGACTCTAGAACTTTTTCATAGCATGGCACAGTATTCATCGGCCTAAATTCTTCGCAAGACTGTGTTCCACTAATTTTTGGCACTGGCACTATGTACGTCGTCTTCCAATCCTCGGGAAATACGCCATTTTGTATTGATGCATTGATTATATCAAGCAGTCTGTTAGCCGTGTTCATACAGACATCTTTTAATACCATTGCCTGCAACATCCCCACAATTTTTCATTTTTTAAGTACAGCTTTTAATTCGGTTATAGTAATACTTTTGAATTGGTATAGTTTCTCTTTTTCTGTAATTCCCTGAACAGCATTTTCAGTAAAATCAGTTGGCCTCGGTATACTTTTTACTATATTCTCTATACTAGATGTGAAGTATTGATTGAACATGTGCGCTATATTGTTATCTTCACTTATTTTTGCTTACTGAATATGATCTCTTTTTGTTTAGGCGTAGTATCTGTCACTAATACCTTCAGATTTTTCCACATTTCCCCAGGGTTTGACTTGTGACCATCAATTATCATTCTGAAGTAATCCTCCTTTTCTTCTCTTATTAATTTGGTCACTGTATTCCTACACTTTTTATATTCTTCCCAAGCTTCTTCTGAGTTAATGGTAGTAGCTGTCTTATATTTATCATCTCTAATCTTCATTTTTTGTATAATTGTTGGTGTAATCCATTTGTTTCTTTTATACTTTTGTGGAACTAACATTACGGTCTTAGGACACATTATGTCAATTATATTTTGTACTGAGCTTTTCCATCTCATAGTCATTTCATTAACATCTTCGGTATTAATCCAATCTGTTTCATACATATGCTTATGTAAAAAAGTAACATCATAGTTCTTAAAATTATGCTTTACTATCTTATATTCAGTTCTGTTTACATTAACCATTTCGTTAAACTGCATCGATAATATACAATGATCTGCTATTCTATAAAATAAATCCTTAATGTTACTGCTGTAGTATGTATTAGTGTTGTAGTTTATGTTAAAGTCTCCGGTTAAAATTAATTTCCCGTTATAGTCCAATAAGCTGTCTATATGTTGTTTTAAATATTGTAAAAACAAGTTATCTGCCGTTTGTGGAGGATCATATAGTAGATTGAACATTATATTTTGATCCCAAATTTGAATTTCGACATATATTAGCTACAGATAATTATCAATAAAAGTTTTAATTACCTTATAATGGAGATCTCTTTTAAGTATATTAATACTCCACCTGTTCTTCTATTAGTAGTTACTGCTTTCACAACATTGTAACCTTCAATTGCTAGTTCGTTATCAGTTACTTTTTGATGTTATTCTCTCCAGTATTCACTTGTAACAAGGACAATTTTTATCTAATGCTGTATGGTTATAGTCAATATTTATTTTTAATTTTTCTACATTTTTATAACAGTTAACACACTTTTCAATATAGTTATCACATTCGTCCAATCTATGCTCACCAGCACACTTGCTGCAAGATTCCTTGCTAGTACATTCTTTCATGAAATGATTAAATCCAGCACATTTGTAACACCTAATCACATTAACATAATCATATATATCGCATTTTCTCCAACCTATATTAATTTTTTCCAATTCTATAATTTTTTTATATACGTCCGGATCCATAGCTAGCACTATGTTTCCATAATTCCTTTTCTTCTTATTTATAAATTTCCTTTGGACAATTAATTTTGATTTAATATTTTCGTCTATAATATCCAAGTCATTTTGTGATATAATACTTTCTAATATATTATCGTTTTCCCAATCTACAGTTTCAGATTCCGTACCTGTTAATATTAATTAATAATAACTTGAGGATTGTATGGTTTCGACTCAATTACCTTATACTTATTTCCTAACTCTTTTGTTACTGTATTTAGTAATATCTCCTTAGAATGTTTGTTACTGCAATTGATTATAACACCACCGTTACTAGTGTTTCTAACTACATCCACACCAACTGCAAGTTTATTTAGATCAATTTTATCCTTCATCTTTTTTGTGTATCCTGACACTTTTGTTTCTCATTTTTCGGCTTCACGATAATAACTTCATTTTTCTTCTTGGCTATAGCACTGTAAGTTGGCTTAATCATTTGTTGATTATTTCATCCATTAACAAGGGCTTGTAATAACTTATTCATAGCGTTTATATTCGTACTTTGCTCCGCTATTGTTTCAAGGCAAAGGTGTACTTTATCATTCAAATCATTTATTTGTTTACTAAAGTTTTTGTCTTTTCGTTTCTTTTGAAATCGTTTTTACAACCACAACACTTATTCGATGTCATGTTTGCTATATCACGCTAATATGCTATACATCTACGAGCTAGATCGGTGCAATTTAAAATCGCTAAATTTCAAGAGCTCTTCACTACGAACAAGACACAACCGACGCAACCGACGTCGACAACCGACCTATAGATATGGGATTCAAATTTAGGTGTACACAAAATAACAGAAAAATATTAATCCAACGAATAGATATTAGGTCAGGAAGAATAGATTATTTACAGAAAATAAATTTTTTAGACAAAACAAAAATCCCATAGTGTATATTGACGAAACATATATTCATAGTGGTCATACTTCATCGAAGAATTGGAGCGATAGAAGTGCATAAGGTCTTGTAAAAAATATATCTAAAAGACTAAGAATAATTATAATACACGCGGGCGGTAGTATGGGTTTTCTTCCACAGTGCTTACTAATATTTAAATCTGGCTCAAAAAGTGGTGACAAATCTGTGGTTGTCATAGATAATGCCCCCTACCATAATGTTCAAGCAAACAAAGCACCTACATCTATCAGTAGGAAAACAGAAATGGTTCAGTGGTTGACAGCTAAGAGGATTCCCTTTGACACCAATATGTTGAAACCACAATTATATCATATAATCAAGTCACATAAAGAGCGCTATGTTACTTATAAATTTGATAAATATTTTGAACATTCCAATTGAGATGCTATGGGCACAGATTAAGAATAATGTGGGAACAAGGAACGTCACATTCAAATTAGAAGATGTAAAGAAATTAACAGAGGAAGAGTTTTCAAAAATATCAATGGAGGACTGGTGGAAACGCTGTGAGCATGTCATGAAAGTAGAAGAATATTAACAGAATCCAACAACAGAGATCCTGGTTGACGAACCCTGTGAACAGCTTATTATTAATTTAGATGAAGATAGTGATGATGAACTATACTTCGATGACAGTGATTAGTTTAACTTTCTTTTAATTCATTCAGGTCGTAACTCCATTAAATTTTCATTAATAGTAACTAATAATTATTGTACTTTCAGATAACTCTCTTAACGACATATAACATATATATATACATAAGTTCATAAATCAAATTACCTGCATATTATAATTACGGATTAGGACACAAATTGTTTTAAAAATAAACACATTACGATCATAGTAAATTATAAAGCAATTATGTTTAAAAAGAAATTGTTTGTATTTTTAAATATAAATTCAATTAACTATTAGGAACCTTCAGGTACGCCACTGATACGGTAACGTTGCAGGACGATTGATAGGCAATCTATCCCTCCTCTGTCTGCGCGAACTCACTCCCACCCTTCGCCAACTTATATTGCGAGAGCTGTATATTGTTGAGGATTCTCCCGCTCTCCATATGTGACCTACCTACTTCACTCTTCTCTCTTTGATTTTGTTCACAATGTCAATAACCTCCATTTCACTGGTCCCAGTACTATTCTTGGTATTTTCCTCTCAGATATTCTCAGTTTTTCCTCATCCTTTTAGACATGCTCTTGGTTTCTGCTGCGTATAGTATGGGGTCATTATTTTGACCATATCCATCTCGCCGAGATATCGACGTATCACCTGGAAATGTTTATTGTGTCACTGGCAGAACGATATACTGTACTGACGAGTCCTAATGAGGACGAAACTAATTAGTCTGCAGTTGCGTTCTGGGATTGACATAGTCAACATTTCCTACAGGATTATTGGCATATGCAAATTGTGCTTACCTTGTAAGCTTTTGCACGGTAACTTGTTAACTGCCCATTAACGAACTTAATTTTATTATTAGGTGGTTTATAGAGAGTCCTCTACATTTTATTTTACTAAAATTTTGGCTCCCGAAAATACACCGCTATAGTTCATTTGTGTTAAAAAAACAACAATTACGGTATGTAGCAAAAGTAAATATTTATCTATGTAATAATAACTTGCTGACTAACCACTTTGAGACACAAACTCTCCCGAACGAAGCATCACATTTCACGAACACTGAGTTTCGGTGCGGCCGAAGTTTCTGCTGATTTTTGGCCGAAACTGAATGTTCGGTCGGCAACTAGTTTTTATACTATCTGCAGTTCTCTTCATCGTCATCATTATTAATCTCCTCAGTTTTGGTGTTATTTGTAATTTCTTTAATGCCAGTAATACTTGCGTTCTATTTATTGAGTCAAATGCTTGTCGAAAATCTATGAAAAGCATCTCGATCTCTAATTTGTATTTATGTGCCTTCTCAATTATTTCTTTTATTGTGTGAATTGCATCTACCGTCGATCCTCCTCTCGTAAATCCGCATTGATATTGTCCTATAATGGTTTTATTCTGAGTTATCAGTCTTTTTTGTATTATGGTGGATAGTATTTTATACGCCATACTCAGTAATGTAATTCTCTTGTAGTTATTACATAATTGTTGGTTTCCTTTTTTATAAATTGTTATAATTTGTTCATTTTCCCAGTTTTCCGGCATCTTTTCTTCTCTTGATATTTTTTGTATTAGTAGATGCAAGCGGTTTTGTAGTTTATCTCCTCCTCCTCAATAGTTCCATGTTTATTCCGTCTCTTTCCGGTGCTTTTCCATTCCGGCTATTTTTATAGCTAATTTAATTTCTTCTAGAGTCAGTTCGGGTATTGCTGTTTCTTCTAAAGTATGTTCTGTTTCCTCTTCTATTCCTTCCACGGTTTCCTCACAAGTAGTTAATAGTGTCTTAAAGTGTTCGCTTTATATTCTTCTTTACTTTTTGCCGCCTTGCCCTCCTTGTCCTTAATACCTGCTGTCTTACTTTTGTACCCTTTACTTTGCTCATCAATTTTTCTATAAAATTCTTTTGTGTTCCTATTAATTCTTTCTTTTTCAATTTCCCCTAATTCATGGTCTATCCAGTCTCTTTTGTTCTTTGTTATAAGTTTGTGACGTCGTGTATTAGCACTCCGGTTTTTATTGACAAAGTTCGAAATCGCCCCAAGCCAGCAAGTCGGCGAGGGAGTGGGGAATTAAACGAAAAAGAAAACTAATTGAGGGCGCCACCTGCTTTACACCTCCTTGTGTAGCCCTTGGAAACCCAGGAATCCTGACGGCGTTCAAGAAGAAAATGGGATTAAAAATTGGTTGGCTGTGGTAAGGGGAAAATCCCATAAAAGCAATATTTTAGGCAGAACAGTCAAAACAAATGAACAAGTTTTTCAGATACGAAAATATGTAAATAAAGAATTAATTGTATAGTATGAAATTAAATTAAAGAATAAGTAAATAAAATGATGCTATTTATATTGTAGATGAAATTTAAATTTTCTACGTTATTAGCGATTCGTTTACAAAAACAAAACAATCAGCCAAATCTCTCTCCCAAATCTACCTATTCAAATGTGGTAGACTTGATGTTTACAATTATTTTTCTTCTGTTAAACTTTAAATGGTTTAAATTGGTAACTTTGCTGACTCTAATATTAAAATTAAGAAAAAAAAAAAGAAAACAGAAAGAAAAGAAAACTGAGCAACAATGGAAGTAGGAACTTAGCTGCCGCTGCGGGTGCCGTGGCGATTGTGGACGGTGTCGGATCGTTCCTCCGTTTTCTCGTCTCTCGTTCTTCCCAGGTGAAACTGGATCAGCCCGGAGGTTAATTAACCGGATGAGCACTGGCCAGGAGTGGTACAGCCAAGAACTACTACTACTACTAAGACAGATTACCAAAACTAGTAACGGGCCACGACTCAAAACGGTCCAATACTAAAACCCCTAAGGAAACAGAAAATTCTAAGAATACAAATTGAACCGCTTACTGTTAGAACGGGGTAAAACACCCAAAATGGCTACGGATGTCACACGTGCTTCAAGGAATCCGAAGTAAATCGGTTTTCCGATCCTACATCAAAATCCTACGCCTGTTTGACGATCCAACAATGAAAGTAAGGCGATGGAATTGCGAAATGTTTTCCTCCCAAATACCCAACGCAACGTTGAAGTTTAACACGAACAACTCTTGGAAGATAATTCACTTTACGAAACACGTATTTACACTGCCAAGGTTTACGATCTTCTGACCTAACCTCCGAATAATAACGGGAAACGGATGTTAGTTCGGCATGGAGATTCACTCTATCGGGAAAATCCCTGAACTCTAGGTAATGGATATCGACCGCAAAATGACTCCCAAGGCCACGAACAGAGATTAAATAAAACGATAATTGTAACGATTGAAATTACGCGAAGGGAGAAGAAAAAAAACGTAACAAGTTTTGTTTTTCTCTCCTAGTCTCTTCGTACTCTGTCCTGTCTATGTCTTTCTTCTTTCTTCCTCTGCTGCCTTATTTATAGAATTTTCAATTTTGTTCCACTCTGTCTCTATCTCAGTGTCATCTTTAATATTGTCTAATATTTTGTTACGTCGTGTATTACCGCCACCGTATCTAATTATTAAAGGCAACTCAATCCCGAAAGTAGGAAATCTTAATTTTAAAATCGCAACAGAGAGCTTACTGATTTCGCTCCAGGAAGGAAGTTTTCTATCACTCAGGGTGCCAGCCAGGTAGTGGGCGAGGGAGTGGGTTAAATAAATCCAAAGAGCTGTATATTAAAGGCGCCACTTGTATTACACTTATCCTGTCAACGCCTGGATAAACAGGAATCCACGAAGTTAGTGAAGTAAACCGGGTGGGAAATGATTTGCGAAAACAACCACAAAAACAAGCGAACCATGAGAGTTTATGAGCCTTTCATAATTATTGAATAGTCAACGGAAAGTAATATTCTCAGGCGCAATTCGACAAGGTATTCAAATCGTTATACATTTATGTCTATCGATTGCTTTGGTCAACTATATCGTTTACAGTGGTTATACCAAGTCTACTTAAATAAAATGATTGATAAGGGAGGCATGAACCTCTCCCGATAACTAAATACATATTTAGTCGGAATTTATAAATACTTCGCTAATTTACGAATTTAGTGATGAGTAAACGCTAAACAGGCTTCTAATACTAAAAAAATAATAATACGCAAATTATAAGGCAAAACTTGGCAAAAAGTTTCGACTTAGTTGAGTGTTCCCTCGGAGTCGTGCGACCCCACCTCACGGGTCGTAACCTTTCAACGACGCGAGTAGCACAACGAGCACACGCAGCTTCGACCCAGATAAGGCACCAGCAGTCGGCCAGAGGCGATAGAATGGCGGAATACGTCCGGTCGAACGGCAGTAGATCAGATTTGTCGACCAGATGACAGCGTTGTCCAAGAAGATGACTCCAAATGACCCGAAACCAAGATTCGGTCCAATAGTACAATAGCCCAAGACTACGACGCTATCAAACTATGCTATTATCTAAGATTAAACGGCTAGGACTAAAACCCCTAATACAAAATGTATACGAATGTAACACACCCTCAAACTGATACTGAATTAATCAGCTCCTTCGATCTTCAATCAACACTATTCACCGGTTCGGCGATTCAATCCCAAAATGAGGGATGGGAAACGAGTATTTTTCCACAACGTCCACAAATGTGCCTAGATTTCAAACGATAATCTCTCGAGGAAAACACTTCGAAGAGCAAGCGACTGAACTGCACCCAGGTCTTACACCGAAAGCCCCGGAATAATACGTCAATCGGAAAACGTATAGCAATTCCTTCCCAAAACAGGCATGAAGGCTCCCTCTATCCGTAAGAATGGAAATCAATAAGCAATCGATAATGTAGGGATGTACAAGTGTAACGACAGAAGTCGAGCTACGCGCGAAGAAAAGAGAAAAATAACGTAACAATTTGTCTTTATATTTGCTTCAAATGCTTTTCTTTTACCTGTATCATTTAGTTTCTCTATATTCCATTTTTTATGCTCTGGATCTTCACTCCTTTTTATTTTCTATCTCAACGTTCCGGTTAGTATATAATGATCGGAATCTGCACAGGCTCCTCTAAACGTTTGGACATCCTTTATGATGATTGCCTTCTTTTTGGAATTAAGATATGATCTATTTGTGTACAGGTTATCTTGTCTGGTGATATTCAGGTTAACTTGTAATGTTTTCGATGTTCATGCTTTGTGCTGCTTAGGAGCATATTTGTTCTCATTGTTAAGTTATATAGTCTTTGACTGTTATCGTTCGTTCTCTCAAGTGTGCTGTGTTTACCCGCTACTGCTTTTAAGTAGTCTTCTTTCCCTATTTGGGCGCTGAAATCTCCTAAAACTATCAAAATATCTTCCTTAGGTACCCTCTCTAATTGTCCCTCAACCTTCTCAAACAGTGCCTCTTTTTCGCCTTCTGTGGCATTTTAAGTTGGTGCATATACATATGTTTAGAAATGATAAATTAAAAGGTTTTGCTTCGATTCGTAGGGACACAATTCTTTCATTTATCGCCTTAAAGTATATTATACTGTTTTTCAAGTTCCTCATGATTACAAATGCTACCCTGTATTGCCCTTGTTTCTCACCTCCTGAGTAATATATCTCAAAATATTTTTGACATGTCTCCTCTTCCCTCCCATCTAATTTCCTGAGTTGCAGGTATATCTATTCTATATCTTTCTAGTTCTGACTTTAGTTCGTATAGTTTACTAGGTGTTAACAAAGTTCTGATATGCCAGCTACTAATTCTCATTTCTTTATGTCTTCTTTCTTTCACTCATTGATAAATTAATTTTTGACAACTGATAGTTTTTTGTTTTCGCTGGTTTTGTTGTCTTTTTCTCCAAGCTATCCTCTTCCTCATTCTATATCATTTCCTGTCCGTCCACTGTTATTTTCAAAAATCCTATTTTTACTATGGCTCCTTTTTCTCTTTTCTTTTTGCAATTGTCCTTGGACTTTTTGTATTTCTCTTTCTCTCTCTCGGTGTGTTATGTCGCTATCCATATAAATGTTTATGCCTTTATATTGATTTTTGTTTTCAAGTATCTTTAGTTTTTCTTTAAAATAATCCGTCTTAAGTATTTTTTTTTTAGAGACTTCTCTAGCTTTGTTTATTTGTGTTACTACTCCTAGCTCGCTTTTTATTCATTTCTCTAAGCATTCTTTTGTTTCTGCGCTTTTCCTTTCATTTCGATGCCTGATATTACTAAATTGTTTTTACGTTTCCCCTTATCCACATTGTTCACTCATTTCTTTCATTCGGTTCTCTAGGTTATTATATATTTTTTCCATTTTATGTTTGTGTTTTGAATTTGTTCTCTAAGTAATCTCATTTCGTTGTTATTTTCTTCCATTTGTATGTTCATTTCCCTTAGCTCTTTTAACTCCCCCAACATTTCTCTGCATATGTTCATCAAATCTTGATTTTCCCCATTTCCAGATTTAGTTGGCGTTCTAGCTATTTTTTTACTTCTGAGCTCTTTCTTCCTTTCCTTTTCGTTCCCGTGCTATTTTCTTCCGAATCAGACATATTTTAAGTTATTATGTGGCGTGCCTTTATTAACATGATCAAATACTAACATTACAACCCAAATAATAAATAATAACAGTAACAAAGTGCATTATCTTCAACATATTCTTGGAAGGACCCACGTGGTGCTTTCGAATTATACGTCGGCTTCCGGTAGTGGACACAATTTTGAGTAGGCTTTTGTAATATTAATGTACTTTTATTTGCTAAATAATCTATCATTAATTACAATTAAAAATATATCAAAAGTTACAGTAATTGTTGGGTTGAGAGTCATGGACGCCCCATGTTCAACGATATCTTGGGTAATTTTGGGTTCTATTTATACTTTTCAAGTCTAGCCAGAGACGTTTAATGGGAGAAAGAAAATGTAACTAGAAATAAAAATATCAATCATTATAAAAAGAAAGACAATGTAACCATTTAAACACATACATTCAACACTTTCAAGTCACAAGAAGTCCTAATCACCACCGGATATAACAAAATAAAGGACACTGGGGCTTCAAAAATCTAGATCTTTGTGACAACGTCATCTGGACAACGGAGAACACTGTACTAACTTTGGATGGGGAAAGCGTCCTGGTTTCAGAAAAAGATGAAGGAGTGTTTGGTTGACGACCGAAAAGCAACAACACGCAAACTCGTCGAAATACGATTTTACTAAGTTAAAATTAAATTAAAATAAAAATTTCAACTATATTTAAAACCAGTGGTTTTTAAAAGAAGTAACCATTAAATAAACAGAGCTTCACCTCACCAAAGAAAGAATTTAAGAGGGTATCCATAGAAAGAAATTCATCGAACAGAAGAAATTACACATACACACACACAACACACATTAGTTAACTACATTCAATTTATATAAAATATTTAAAAAAGTCTTGTAAATACAATTTGTTATAATTCATGCTTTTTATGATACCGTTATTAAGAGCTAAACCGGTGCCATCTTGTTTATTACATTATCTAAATTCTCAGTACACTCTTCTTACTTCTCCGCTGTGAACTTTACTCTGCTTATTCCGTTCTCCCCAGCATGGGGTTGGATGACTCGGCCAATTTTCCATCTAAGTGGCGGAAGATTTTCATCTTTAACCAATACAATGGAACCAATTTTCAGCTCTCCTTGCGTCCTCTTTCATTTGGTTGTTTGCTGTAGTTCTGCTATGTATTCCATTTGCCAACGATTCCAAAAGTGCTGCTGGTATTGTTGTACGTGTTGAAATCTTGTCAGTCTGTTCACTGGAATTTGCCTCAAATCTGGATCTGGCATCGCGGTTAGTGGTCTTCGTATCACGAAGTGAGCCGAGGTAAGAGGGGTAATGCCGTTAGGATCGGAAGATAAAGGAGACAACAGTGGAGAATTTAGGATCGCCTCCACCTGTACTAGTACTGTGTTTAAGGTAAGGTGAGCGTTGCCAAGAACTCGTTTTAAATGAAAGTTGGTTTTCTTGATTCCGGCCTCCCATAATCCTCCAAAATGAGGGGAGTAAAGTGGAATGAAATTCCACATGAGCTGGTGCTTCGAATAGTAGTCTGCCAAGTCCTGTTCATGTTGGATTAGAAATTTCGGTAGTTCTTTCAGCTCGGAACGAGCGGATGCGAAATTAAATCTCCCCTAAATTTTGCTTGGTCTTCGGCAACGACTTTCAAATCGTCTTAGAGCCATAATGAATGATTCTTTGGTAAGGTCTGATATGAGTTCCAAATGCACAACCTTTGTACCGAAGCATATGAATAATCCAATGTAGCATATAGTAAATTTAGGTCCACGGCTTTTTCGATCTTTAATAAGGATTGGACCGGCGTAATCAATACCTGCGACATTAAAGAGTGGTGCAGGCTGAACCCGCGCTTCTGGCAACGGACCCATAACTGGCTGAATGAACTTTGGTTTATTTTGAAAACAATTTAAACAACTTCTTACGACCTGTTTGCTAAGATTACAACTTCCAATTGGCCAGATTGCTTCCCTTATAGAAGCTAGCATTTGTTGTGGGCTAGCATGTAATAACCTGGTATGTTCATTTTCGAATATTAATCTGGTTAATGTGATTAATGTTTTTGACCTTAATATAACGGGATGTTTTTTATCCTTTGAAAATTTAGATTTCTGCAAGAGACCTCCCACTCTTAAGATACCGGATTCGTCCGAAAAGGGATTTAGATTTAATGTTTTTCTTTGTTTATGAACTTCTGCTCCTTTATTTAGCTTCTCTATTTCGCTATTAAAGCTTTGATTCTGCGCAAGTTTAACAATTGCCTCAAATGCGTGGTTGATTTCATTTGTAGATAAATAACTAAATTTAATTAAACTACCTTATCGCTGCAATTATTTTTAAATCTGAACATCCAAGCGGTTACTCTTTTAATCTTATTTAAATTTGAGATAATTCAACCGTGCCACCATAATTCACAAATTTTCATTTTGTCTGGCATGAGGCCTATCGACTGGATATCGGTTCGGTTGCTTCCGCTTGGAACATGCTTCCAATTATCATGTGAGCTTAATTGTTGAATCTCACTGACTCGGTTTCGTACGAAGATTTTTAGTTTCTTGGGTGGTAGTTTTATCCATCCTAACACTATGGTCGAATCACACCAAATCCAGCACCGTTCAAATTTTATGTGTAATGCGGCTGAAATTTGGTCTGCAAGTCTAGGGACCATCAGTGCGCCTAATAACGCCAAACGCCACGTGGTAAGGTAATGGTTTTTAATGATGTTACTTTGGTCTAGGCACACAACAAGTTTACATGAACATTACTGTCTAATATTATTATCTAATATTACTTAGTAACATTATCTGTAGATTATTATATATATATATATATATAGTATGCTTGGTGTTTGTACATGTGAGAGATCCAATCAAGGGGAGGTGCCTGACTAGATTTTTCAAAAATCAATTTTTTTAATTTTATTTTCTTGTAGTTTGTAGTTCAAAGAATATTGTGTATAAATTTCATGTAGAAATTCGCAATATTGAGGAAGTTGTGGGTTATTCTGCAAAAGACGGCAGAAGGTCAACCGACCTGTCGGTTGGATCGGCTTCAGTCTATCATTTGTACTTTTTGAAAAATCAATTTTAACTTCTTTTTTTTAATGTTCGAAGTACGTAAAATATTGTGTGAACATTTCATGTTGAAACTCCGCAATCGCTAAAATTATACGGAGAATTTACAGAAAGATCGTGCAGCGTCCCAACGGCCGAGCGCGTCATTTCTTTACCCACTTTTCAAACGCGATTATCTCGAAACGTTGTTTCCAAAGTCGGTGCCAGATGTATCTCGAAAACAAAATAAAAATCGTCGGAAATTGCGAACGAAAAGCGAATGTTAAATTAAAGTGGTCGCAATTTCGTCAAAAATGAAGATTTCAAAAAAGAATCCTACGATGCGAGTTCCTTTCTATATTATATTTCCAGAGTCCGTTGCGTTTTCATGTTTCGGATGAACCGACTGCCCGAAATCCTGGGCACCACAAATCATGTCAACGAACAACACGTCTGATGCTGACCACAATAACGGCGCCTCCAGTCAACGACTTTCTTAAAAAGAATTCCTAAACATACCTCAATGTACATATTTTCTAATAAAAGAAACCTTGATCCAATCGAAACATTTGTTTTTGAGATAAAAATTCCAGAAGTTTACGTGTTTTTCTCACCGTTTACTCAGGTACCTCCCCTTAAGGAATTCCCCAATATGTATCAAACGTGCGTATTTTTGCAGCTTTTCATTCTACACGAGTGTACAACTATTTTTCGTACATCCTCACGCAGTAGCTGCTGTCGCACTATTCGGATAATCCAGCGTGGAAAATGTGATAAGTAATAATGATTAGAAAACTACCGCCCACCATTCGCAGACGCGTTTCGCGGTATACCGCTCATCAGTGCGACTTTGTGAGAAGTAGTTTTCATTATCGGCTTGCGTCTATATATGGTAGTATGCTTGATGTTTGTACATGGGAGAAATCCAGTTATTCCAAATTCTAACCAAAGTTTCTGTAAAAGAAACTTCGCCTTTATTATGCAAGGACTTCATAATCCTAGAGGATCGAAGATTGGCGAAACTGGCAATAAAATTGAACGCTTCGTTATTTTTCGAGACTTTCCCAATATTATATTTTAATATGTCACTCGCTGGGCACTAAGTTGGCCCTAATGTTTTGGCATTTTCATTCATGTTTAGCGTGAGTGTGTTTTCGTGGCAATCATCCGTTGCTATATACTTCAATATCTCGCTGCTATTGGCATCAAATTTTCGAAGATTGAACTGACCTTGTCGTTGTATGTTGGATATATCTCTCGCCAATCAGACTGGTTCTTCAATAGAATCTGATCCTGTAAGGAGGTCGTCCATGTAAAAATCTGATTTTATCCGATCTGCAAGTCTGTATTCGGCAATACTTTGTTCTGCGAGCTCAAACAAACAACGTACTGAGAAGAAGGATGCGGCTGTGGTACCGTATATTACGGTATTCAGTTCGAAAGTATCTAAGTGCTTGTCTGGACTTTCACACCACAGTATTCGCTACAGACAATGCTATGTTGGTTGTACTAAAATCTGGCGATACATTTTCTAACATCTGTAGCTACTACGTATTGACGAAATCGCATTAGTATCGAGAAGAGATCACTTTGAATTGTAGGCCTTTTTCCGGATATCGTTTAGAGATATTCCAGTGCTTGTTGGAGCGGAGGCATCAAACACAACTCGTAATTTAGTCGAGAGACTCTCTTCTTTGACTACACCATGGTGAGACATATAATAACAAATCTTGCTTCATTGTCTGTTTGAATTTTAGTCATGTGCCCGAAAGTTTTATACCCATTGATGAATGTTATATAACGCTCTTTAAATTCTGGTTTGTTTTCCAATTTAGCGTCTAGCAACGTGCATACGTGTATATTCATAGGAATCGCCTAGACATTGCAATATATCTTTGAAAGATATCGTGACTATAAATCGTGCGTCTGTTAAGGGGTAACACCACTGAAAATTCTTCAGAAAATCGAAGTCGTTAAAAAATGTTTATTAAGAACTCTTTAATTTTCAGACCCCCTCCCTTCTCCCCCTCTATATATGTATATATATATTTAATTGTATAGTTAAGATTTACATTATTAATTCTTCAATACTTTATATTTTATATAGTTGAATCATATGAATGTTTAAGTGCTTCGGAATGAGGTAATGAGGTTTCGAAGACGTTATTGGAACATTAGTGTTCAGTTTAACTAACAAGCTTATGTAGTTAAATGCGACAAAAAGCTTACCTCTGCTTTTAATTACGGTTTCACTTCCAACAAGCAATTACATATACTTAATGCTTCTTCGTCGTAAGGGAAAGTTTCCCTGTTCAACAAAATTCATTAATTCTAAATTGAACTATTATATAAAAAAGTCTTAAATATAGCGACTGATGTTGCTGTGTGCAATTTTAATGATCGTCTGACAAATATTCTACGAATCATGAAAGTATTGGAGATGGATATTGGCGTCCAATCATACAATTTTTGTGTTGAAGCCGGATACTATTCGAATCAAACACGCCGGGCTGTCTTTGACAGATGCGGTAAAAGAGGCGTGCTCTAGCATACAATCTTCGAGGAAAGAGAATGAGGAAGAATGTTTGAACCTGGAAGGACAGCTTCATGGTCCTGCGATATCAGATTAATGGGAAAAAATTATAAACAGTCGAATTTTTCATTTATTTACGTCTATTATACATTCAAAACTTTAAAGGCGTTTTTCTCGAAACACGATTTTTCAAGACGGCACGCAGCATAACTACAACAATTTTTATTCTATCCATTCCAATTTTTGACCATATCTGTAACATAAGAATATCTAGTGAAATACATATGGGATTTTTGATAAGTTAATTTAAACATTAGTTATTAACAAATGAATGCCTTTTTTGCCAAAAATTGAATGTTTTACTTCAAATACTCGTCAATCGTACAAAAATCAATATTTTAAAAATCTCCTACGTATTTCACTAGCTATAGCCATGTAGATTGGTCTTAACCGGTCCTGGAGCTGAATCCAAAGGTTGTTTGATTTTCGCTCCGTAAAAAACCCCGGTTATCTGGGAAGCTATGAGTAGTTAAATCAAGCAAACGAGGCGGAAGTGTACAGATGTGAGAAGAGGAAAGTGGAGTGCAGTGAGGGGGAAAAAGAACTAAAACGTAGGGGCAAGTACTGTTATACCGGAAATAAGTGAAGACACGTGGCGGGTAGACGATAAGAGCCAAATAACAACAAAAGACAGGGCAGGTTCAGTAAATTTGGGTATAGTGAAGTGAAGCAAATAAAGCATAAGATGAGTGCCGATAGAAGACAGAGATACGAGGGTGATACATCGGGGGATGACCGGAAGAGAGAACGGGAGGAGAGCTGTGAGATCTTTGGGAAAAGCAAAAAAATGGCTAGATCTCCACACAATCTCCACACAAAGGACAACCAATAACGGAGATGGAAACGCTGAAGGAGATGATGAAGGAGATACTGGGAGAAGTCGAGGGAGTGAGAAAGGATCAGCAAGAATTTAAAGCAGAAATAAAACAACTAGAAAAAGAAAATGAAAATCTAAGTAAAAAGATAGTGGTATTAGAAAACAGAATTAGGACGATGGAAAATGAAAATCGGAAGAATAATATTGTAATAAAAAGTCTTACGGCAACAAAAGAAGATCAACTGCAGTGCGAAGATGTAGAAGTCTTCATAGAAAACAGCCTGAAGACTAAAGTCAAACTATTATCGGTTAAAGAAATTAAACGCGAAACGAGACAACGAATGGTAGTAGTAAAATGCGAAACCTTTGAACAAAAATGCAGGTAATGAGAGCTAAAAACAAACTAAAAGGATCGCAATGTTACAT
This sequence comes from Chrysina gloriosa, assembly GCA_038088585.1. Taxonomy (NCBI): domain Eukaryota; kingdom Metazoa; phylum Arthropoda; class Insecta; order Coleoptera; family Scarabaeidae; genus Chrysina; species Chrysina gloriosa. The sequence goes on from CM076089.1 coordinate 33,820,018, forward strand.
GGAGGATGATTTAACAAGAGAAGAGAGAAAGATACAGGCTATACTGAGAAACAAGGTGAGGGAAGAAAGAGGAAAAGGAAAAATGCTAAAATGGGATACAGAAAAGTAGTGATTAACGGTGACGTTTGGGACTGGAACGAGGAAGAGAAGTGGAAGGAAGTGGTCAAGAGACAACAAAAACTAGCAAAAGAAAGCAGTGAGGAGGGGGAAGTGGGGACGACAAACGCGAGAACAATGGAGAATGAATACGGAAATATGAGTAAAAACCAAAAATTGACAGTGATAAAAATAGACACTTGGAATGGAAGAACAACATTTGAGGAAGGAGCAGTAAGAAATTTATCCGAAATAATGGAAGGCTATGGACTAGATGTCGTGGCACTACAAGAAACGAAACAAGTGGGAAACGAAGTAACAACCATTGGAAATAAAACATTCTTCAAGAACGGCGGCAGAATTAGACACTTTGGCATTAGATTTCTAGTTAATCAAAAAATAAAAAAGAAAGTAATCGATTTTAAAGCAATATCAGACAGGATCTGTTACATAAGGTTTGGCGGACACGCTCCAACAGGAGACAAAGATCGCAAAATAAAAAATGAATTTTATGAAAATCTCAGCGAATTAACAGAAAGTATACCTAAATATGATGTAAAAATAATACTAGGAGACCTAAATGCAAAAGTAGGTAGAGAAGAGACCTTTCGAAACGTAACTAGGGGAAAAAGTCTCCACAAAGAAAGCAACGATAATGGCAAACAGCTAATTGAATTTGCAATAGAAAATAAAATGAAAATAGCCAGCACACATTTTGAACGTAAGAATATACATAAAGAAACTTGGATCGCGCCAAACGCAAAGGTAAGAAACCAAATAGACCACGTATTAATAGAGAGCATACATTTTGGGGATATTAAAAACTGCAGAAGTTACAGAGGAGCAGACGCAAACAGCGACCATATCCTAGTAATAGCAACATTTAATCAAAGTCTACAAGAAAACAAACAGAAAAAACAAGACAAACAACAATATATGGCGACTACAATCGGAAAATATGGTAAACCAACTGCAAAAAGAAATAGAAAAACGCCTGGGAGTAGACACAAACTGCGAAACAGCAGAAGAAGAATGGACCAAAACCCAAATGGCAATGATAGAAGCAGCCAACACTTGCCTATGAAAAACCGAAGCCCTAAAGAAAAACGACTGGTTCGACGAGGATTGTAAGAAAGGCTTAAAGGCAAGAAATAGAGCAAAGATAGAGAGGGACAAGAACATGACATAAGAGACAAAGAACAATTATGAAGAAGAAAGAAGAGCAGTAAAACGAATTTGCAGGCGGAAAAAGAGGGAAAACTGCAAAACCAATTACAAGTAATAGAACACTTCGTAAACAAAGAAATAAAGAACTTTTACCAAGAGACAAAAAAATCAAGCAAACTGGAAATACCAAGGCTATCTGTTGTAGAAACAAAGAGGGACTACTGATAGGGGAACTAAATAGATGGGCACAGTACTTCGAGGAAATACTGAACGAAGAAGAAGATACCTCACAACAATTGATCTCAGAGGGGATGACAGACCAATCAAAAGGGGATGAACGAGAAGAGAGAACACCAACAGAAGCAGAGATAAAAGAAGAAATAAAAAGACTCAAAAATAACAAAAGTGCAGGAGAGAATGGAATACCAGCGGAAATCATTAAAGAAGGGGGAGAAAGACGCCACGAAAGAGTACACTACTTAATACAAAAAATATGGCGAAAAGAGAAAATGCCAGAAGGATGGAATAGTGCCGTGATATGCCGTATCTTTAAAAAAGGAGACAAAACACTTAGCGAGAATTGTAGAGGAATTGCGTTGTTGGACAAAACATATAAGATCTTAGCAAAAGTAATACGCAACAGACTAAGTAAATATGAGAAAGAAATAATTGGAGAGTATCAGGGAGGTTTCAGAAGCGGAAGATCTACAATAGATCAAGTGTTCACGTTGAAAATGTTACAAAATGGAAGCTATGAACATAATTTGAGCTTACATATGCTCTTCATAGACTTTAAACAAGCATATGACTCCATAGGTCGTAGAAGGTTGTATGAGGCGATGGAAACACTGAAAATACCACAAAAATTAATAAAGCCAATAAAAATGACGTTGACCAACATGAATGGTAGAATTGTGTTAGAAGGAAGCTACTCAAAACAATTTAATATCAGGAGAGGGTTAAGACAAGGAGACCCGCTGTCTACGGACCTATCCAACCTGGTTCTCGAAATAATAATGAGAAAAAGCGAAATCCAGAGGACAGGATGGATTTTGCACCATAAACACCAAAGCATAGCATATGCTGATGTAGTTTTACTAGCAAGGTCAAAGAAGGAATTACAAAGAGTATTCAAAAAATTTGAGAAGGAAGCACAGAAGTACAGCTTACTAATAAACGAGGCGAAACCAGAATATATGGAAATGGGAACAAATGTATCTAAAGAAAATGAATTCATAAAATTTCAAACGGAAGGAAAAGAATACAGAATAGAAAAGGTAAACCATTTTGAATATCTGGGAGTAACCATAAAAAATAAAGGACAAGAAAGCGAGGAAATAGAAAAAAGAATTTTAAAAGGGAGCCGAGCGACGGGGGCACTTACAGCAGTGCTGAAATCAAAAAACATATCAAGAACAGCAAAAATAAGAATATACGAAATACCAACAGTCCTGTATGCGTGCGATACCTGGACCATGACAAAATAGGATGAAGTTAAATTAGAGATGTGGGAGAGAAAAACGTTATGAAAAATTTTTGGAGGGATTAAAATAAAAGAAGAACTATGGCGCAGACGAACAAACCAAGACATGATGGACATGTACAATAGACCCAAAATAACGCAAAAGATACGGGCACAGAGAGCCAGATGGCTAGGCCGTGTAATGCGATTGCCAGAACAGAGATGGGAAAAAGGGTCTTGTTGGAGGGGGAAGATGGAAAATGGAGCAGAGGACGACCAAGGAAGAAATGATTTGCATCTATTAAAGAAGACGTAGAGGAATTGGGAGGGAACAACTGGAAAGAAAAGACGAAACCGGAAGAAGTGGAAACAACTAGTTAAGAACATAGAAGCCAAGGACCTATAAAACCTGTAGCGCTCCAATATATATATATATATATATATATATATATATATATATATATATATATATATATATATATATACATCTTTCTATCACTGTTAAGCCAGCTGAAGATTCATACAATCCTAAATCATGCTTAAATAATAAAGATAGCCACTCAGTCGAAATATATATCAGTATACTAGAGCCTCAGTTGGCCTTGTGAATGTATATACATTTAAAACTTCCTAAAATTGAAAAGATGTATATAACGCTATTTTTGTATATAAATAGCATAATCCTGAACCAAACCATCCTTATAGCAATCTTGAGCCAAATTATACATGAATCGGTACATTCATTGACTATTCTAAACCAATCCAGTGTTGCCAGGTTTATCGACCATCTTTACGATTTTCATCTACAATACTTCTGCCAACCGGCGCGAAGTTAAGTGAAAACTTAATGGAGTCCCAATCTTAACGAAAGCATTATTTTGAAAAATTTAGGAAAAATGTAATAATTTAAAATTGACAGTCTTTATAAGAAGTAGATACGGGAACAAAATGAGGTAAATACGTAATAAAAAATTTAATAGTAAAAATAAAGTATTTCCAAATACACAATTTTACAACTTAAAACAAATTATTACTAGTCTCTAATTTTCTTAATTCGAATTAAATTTTTATTTTTATAGTGTAAATATTATACACCACTTCCTTTAATAGATGTCCATTTACGGTTTTTTAATAAATTGGGGTAACAAGACACTAGCCTCTCAGATTTCGTTTTTTGTTGCCAAATCATGTGTCCGGTTCTTCGTATATCCTGCTCCACTTCCTTCAGCCATGTACTCTTCGGTCTTCCTCTCCTTCTTCTGCATCCCGGTTTCCACTCTGTCACGTTATATATTACCGCTCCTGCACCCGCTCTCCATACATAACCGAGCCACCTTGCTCTTGATTGCTTAATTTTTCTCACTACATCTATTTCTATTTCTTGTGCCAATTCCTCGTTTGTTCTTCTTCTGTATTTCATTCTCGTTTAGTCTAATTGGTCCCAAGATAGTTCTCATTACTTTTCTCTCCACTATTCTTAGGTCCTCCTCATCCTTCTTTGTCACGGAAAGCATTTCTCTGGATACAGCAGTGTTGGTCTAATTATTGTTTCATAGATCTTCAGTTTGCTGTTTTTGCTTAATGTCTTACTCTTTAATAGCTTTCTATTAGCATAAAAGATCCTGTGTGTTGTGATTATCTTCTCTTTGATTTCTGCTTCACGCTCGCACTTATTGGTGATTGTCACTCCCAGGTATTTGAATCTTTCCACCTCCTTAAAAGCATACTTTCGTATTTGGATTTTCTTCTTTTCGCATTCTCTATCTAGTCTCATTATTTTGTTTTTTTCTTCTTTGATTTTCAATCCCATTTTTGCGCCCTCTGTGACTATTTCTTCCAGTACCTCCTTCATTTTACTCCTGTTTTTTGTAATTAATGCAATATCATCAGCGTACGCAACTATCTGCTCTCCTCTTGTCATTAATGTCCCATTCTTTATCCTTCGGAGTACATATTGTAGAGCCAGGTTAAATAGGGTTGCTGATAGTGCGTCTCCTTGCCTTACTCCTTTATTGAAATCAAACTCTTCTGTCTCCCCTTTCTGCGTTAAGACACTCGCTGTTGTTTTTCCCTTGTCATCATTATTAACCTCCTCAATTTTGCGCCTATACCCAGCTCCTTTAGCGCTCTTTTTAGTTCATTTCTATTAATGCTATCGAAAGCTTGCTGGAAATCTATGAAAAGCAATTCTATTTCTATTTTGTAATGCTGAGCCTTTTCCATTAGTTGTTTTATTGTATGTATTGCATCTATCGTTGATTTTCCTTGTTTAAATCCGTTCTGATATTGCTCCACTGTGTCCTTTGTTACTTTTGCTAATCTCCTCTGCAGCAGTGTGGACAGCAGCATTGTTTAATATAATTTTTTTAAAAATTTACAATTATTTTTTCTGTTCTGTCGACCATGACTGTCTCAAATAGTGATGGGTCGTTATTGAACTATCTGTTATTTTAGAACCGTTCTCGATCCAGAACGGTTGAAACTGTTATCTCGCTGGGCAAAGAACGGTTCCTTTCGGACAGTCTCCAGCGTACGCGGTTGAAGAAGAAATTACACATCATCGACTTCTTTCCTATTAAATATATCTCCACGATGATTATTTTGCGTGGGAAACTTCCGAATGAATGAATTGTGATTACTTGATGATTGTTCCTATTTCCTAACTATAAAACTGTTGTTCGATGGGTCAGCTACGGATTGTAGCAAACGGATGTGTCCACAATGAAAACGGACTTAAATGTTTTTGTTATATTTATTTTACACCATGTGTGTAAACTAGCGTTGAATCGTGAGAAAAGAAAACTGTATAGGAACTTCTAACGAAAAACTTAATGTACGTAGGATACAGTTACATCATCAATACACAATCATATAACTCGGGGAATCACCAAGATGTTAGAACTAGTAATGGGAAAGTATAACGTCGGGGAAAAGCAAACTATATATCAAATCAAGCAAAGGCCGCCAAAGGCGATGTACGCATGACATATTTTATTGATTTTATGATGCGTTATCAAATAGAACTGTCGAGTACGAAACAACGATGACCTGTTATATTGGAATCGATACTTCAAAATAACGAGGACGGTTGGAACTGTTCTTTTAAAAGAACGGGTTTTCCCATCACTAGTCTCAAATATTTTTCGCGAATGCAGAGAGAACCGCTATGGAACAAATTCAAACTACTGTGCAACAAAAAATGTCAATCAATTTCTTCGAGAATCGCTAGGCTAATTTTCCGTTAAATCAAAATAGATTTGATACTGCGCTCAAAAAAAAAAAAAGGCAGTTTACAGTAGTTACTTGGCTAGAGATATCGACAAAATACTTATTAGAATTCAAACTAAGAGACAGATAGACAGACTTCATTGACCTTAATTGCGATACAAACGCGCTACAAAAATGTTATAAAAGCACCCGTCTATGGAAAATCGAAAAGCATAAATCTTATTTTTAGCATGTACAACATGATCACTTGCTTTATATCAAAAAGTATGTTAAAACTACCTATTAGGAATTTTGAAAGAAATAAACAGGTACGTAAGAAAAGTCGAATATTTACAAAATTGAATGCGGAGGAAGCAATTATTCTTATATCGGACAGACACAGTGTACCATCGTATCGAGACTATTCAAAGAGCACATGGCTGGTTAGCGCTATAGAAAACTAGGATCCTCAAGCGTAGGTCACAATATTAATGATACAGGGTATAGTATCCAAAGAGAGAATTTAAAATTATACATAAGACGACAAACCTCCAAAATAGGGAGTACAGTCTTTTGGTCGGTCTGTACTGTTAGATTTATTATAAATTTAGTAATGAACACTAACAAGAAACCACTGGTAAGTGTGTCTCATCAATTGAAATGAAACTCTGTGGGTTTATAGACAGATGTAGTGTAACAACAACAGTAACATTTTTAGCTGCCCGGTCTCACATTACCGGGCTGTATAGCACCCTAAGCTCAAAACTGCCCTTTCCTGTATGACTCAATAACTCAGAAACTATCAGAAATATAAAAGAAAGTTAAGGCAAGATTTAAACTGTTTTACAAAGGAGAAGATGAGTTTATTGAGAATAAGAAAATCTAGTAGACTGTGAAAAACAATCTCACAGTGTTTACTTAGAGCAACTTTTTATCTATCATTTGATGTTCAGTTGTTGAAATTACGTTCGCTACAACTCTCTGCTACTTATTTTTGAAAAGTAAAATAAAATGGAATTAGCCAGAGAGCACTTTCGAATCATAATTTATTATGATTTTAAAAGAGGTTTAAGCGCTTATGAGTGCAAAGAGAGTTTAGATTCAGTTTTTAGTGAACAAGCACCTTCCTTGACTACAATTTACCGATGGTATAAGGAATTTTAACGCGAAAGGAATTCTGTTCAGCATCAAAAAGGAGCAGGGCGTGCTGCTGTTAAAAAAATAATTGAAGAAGACAATAAAGCCACTAATACGGTAATAGTACGTAAACTGAAAATTGGATCCTCAGCTGTTAAAACAATCATACACGATCACCTGCATTTAAAAAAGCGTTAAGTCGTTTTGTGTCACATTACCATTCTGACTTCCAAAAATCAGAGGGTGAGAATTCGCCATGAAACTTTAAATTTATTAAATAATAGCGCGAACCAAATTTTTTCTAAAATAGTGACAGGTGGTGAAACTTATATTTCCCTTTTCGACCTTCTTACCTCCCAAGAGAGTTATGTATGGATACATAAAGATGGGAAAACTCCTACAATGACTAAGAAGCAGCGAGCTATGAGAAAGGTTATTTATGCGGTATTCTTCAGAAGTACGGGCTTAGTAAATGCAATTAAGCCAGATGGACAAAACACAGTTACAGCTAAGTGGTATACTGAACAATGTTTGCCTGAAGTGTTCAATAGAATTTCAGACCAGAGCATTATGACCATGACCACCATGACAACGCTGCAGTTTTTGGCTGAAAAGAATATAAAAGTAATAGAACATCCGCCGAACTCACCTGATTTAGCAATGTGTCAGTTTTGGCAATTTTTTTAACTTAAACAAAATTTGCGAGGTTGAAGGTTTTCGTCTAAAGAAGAGATTGATACCGCAGTTCACGCTTATTTTGAAGGTATTCCGAAATAATATTCGTTGGGAGCTTTTAAACAGTAGAAAGATATAATGATCAAATGTATCATTGCTGAAGGGAATTACTTTGAGCATATTTAAAATAAAATCCTAGAAAATATTAACCGCGTTCTTTATTCTCAATAATTTCAGCTTATCCCTCATATATGCTTGTAACGATAATGTGAATATTTTCCCTATAACAAATATACATGCATATGTTTATGGAGATTACCCCTCACCATCTTATTATAGGGAAAATGTTTATCATTGTTAAGAGCATGTAAAACAGTTTGAACCTTCCCTTAACTTTTTCTGATTTCTCATATAGCTTCTGAGTATCTCAGTCTACCAGCGAAGGGTAGTGTTAAGTTTAGAGCACCCTCGCTAATGCGAGATTGGGCAGCTAAGAAAATGACTGTTGTTTTTACACTACATCGGTCTATAAACCCACAAAGTTTCATTTAAATCGGCGAGACACACTTACCAGTATTTTCTTGTAAGAGGACAGTTTATGAATCGGTTTTGCTTAAACTGTTTGCTATATATTATTATTATATCAACCAGAATAAGTATTTATATAGGTTAACACAACCTCAATTGTATTCTTTTACTAGCTATGTAGAATATTAAACTCATGCAGTAACTTCTGGTTGAAATGCAAATTTAAGTAAGCAGCAATAGAGAATTACTATGACTTAAACTTCCATCCTTAATTGAAATTACATAGTGGAAGTTACTTTCAAAATTAAATTTTAACAAAATTTTGATATTTTATAACCGCCAAGTTCAACTTCAGATATGTATGTATTTGGTTTGGAAGCCGTTACTTATCGAATATAATGGCATATTTTCTATTGTCTATCTATATACACTTACTTTAAGTAGATAGGCATTTAGGTAATCAGAACATTCTACTTCATTTCTTAGTCCTAAATTAAAAATATATTTTGTTCTTCAAGATATTTTTTACCGTTACAGACAAAACTCTAGCCCTAATCTAATACGAACCTAATGTAAATACAAATCTATTAGCGTACAGTGTTGCTAAATAGTCTGGTTCAGGGTTGTGCGTAGGACATTGCCGAAGGATATAGGATACATATACAAATATCCGAGGCCAGCGCCGCCAAACGAGAAAAGCGATCTACTACTTTTTTGATATTTGTATCAAAACTGAACCATTTCGATACTTTACCAGACATACATTGACGTCACTTGGAGGCGTTCTAACACGTTAAACAATCCTGCGCCATATATATGGCCCAAGATTGCGTAGCTGGCTCAGGATTGTACATTCATATTACTATTCATGGCTCAAGATTGTATGGTTACTATATATATATATATATATATATATATATATATATATATATATATATATATATATGTGGATCAGGATCAATATTCATCGATGATAAATTTTTTTCAATACTTAAATATATGCTTAATAACTTCCTCGAATATTATTATCACATTATCTTTTCTTCCATCCAGAATAAATCGTCAAAGTAGCGTATTTTTTAGACTGTTACAGTGGTGTTACCCTTTAAACGCGCTGAGTGCTCTTTGAAATGTTTCGCATTGCATCTCCTCCTCTGTCCAAGGGGCTGCCAACTAACAGTCCTCGACCTACCAGAATTTTGAAAGCTGATTTTGTATATCAATATATTTACTAAAGTTGCAAATAACTGAGGAATTTAGAATTTTCCCTAAAGATCCTGACACAATCCAACCGAAACGTGTATTTTGTAAAACTGGTCTATTTGACCCTCAAGATATTTGTCCAATACTTAAAATACTCCAAAATAAATTTGCCCCTATTTACATGTCTATTTTGCCTGGTTAAAAAAATGATGATCAGCTAACTTTATATTTCTTGGTATTTTGGGGTCAGAAATATCCAATAATACCCTCGGCAAATTCGTCGTGATTTGAGGGATGACAAAACAATTTGTTTGGGCTGAATATTAATTCTGCAACGAGCTAATTGTAATTTCGCATTCAAGGTCAATGTTTGACTTGCTGTGATTTAACCCAAGAATTGTAATATTTGCATTTGACGTGCTCAGGTTTAACCGCTTGCGTAGCTCATCTGTCATATAACTGGATTGAGTGCCAGAATCGAGCAAAGCCCAGACGGTGTGCGCATCTTTCTTAGCATCCATGATTTCCACATATGCGGTGGACAGCAAAACAATTGTTCACTACGCCAGCTGATAGCTGGTGGAAGGATTCACATTTTCCCTTGATATACTGACCCGTGGATTTGGATTATGCAATAGGGTATGATGCTTCCCGTTACCTTTCTTGGACGTACCACTAACAGTAAGACATATCTTACTGATATGCTCTGGTCGCAGGCAATTTAAACAAAGTTTTAAACCTAAAACCTCCTCAACCCTTGTTTCGTTTTCCACACTCAAAAACTCTGAGCAATTTTGTATGTAATGATTCTTAATACATATCTTACATTTGTCATTAGCGACTAAAAAACTTTTAGTATTACATAGTTGTTTCTTTTCGGATTGATGTAATTCCAATGTCTCCAACAAGTCTGCCCTAGCCTTTAAAAATGTCTTCAAATCGTTTAGAGTTGGAATTTCTTTGCCAGCCTTTGCGCTTTCCCATTCTCTTAAACTAGCTACTGATCAAGGACTTTTCTAAAACCTTCGGCTGTTTCCTTAGCAACTACTTCAACATTGAATAAGGCCTTCACGTGATTATGAACTAGTAAACCCTTCGAGTGATGCTCTCAGGAATTTTTGTATGTTACTTCACACTTTGCCGCCGCTGTCATGTACGCGTGACTTCTCATCGCCAACCGTTATCGGCCGCTGTCACGTAGTCACGTAGGTTTCGAAAAGGCGTATAAACCAAATACAAGTTATTAGAAATTAACATGATACAACATGAAACCGATTTAGAATATTTCACACCAGATTCAGAAATGGGTTTAGATCAGACTTGCCAAACCTCAATGCCTCAAGCAAATGAGCTTTGCCACAACACAAACACAGAATGTGAAGAAACAAAAATTAATACCACACCTGAGAGACGCCGTAAGCGAAATATACAACTACCAAAAATATGATGAGTTTGAATTGTAAACTATTTGTATATTTCTTAGTTCTGTGTTCTTCAAGAATGAGGGGTGTTGAGTTGCCGTATATGTGAATAACCCGCCTATAGTTAGTGTAGGGTGTTTGGGGTTAAAAGGATATAAGGTGGTAGCAATGACAATTGTTTTATATATATATATACACAGTGTTAGCTAGTATAAAAGATGTATCCATGATGTATCATTGTTCGTATTAAGAAATAAAGAGTGTTTGAAGGAAGTTTACGCATTCATAGCAGCTACTCCTTGTTTACATATATACATACACTACACCGTATAATTTTCTTTGCTATCGCAATGAGACTATAATAATTGTTTTCGAAATTCTTTCTTGTAGGTCTACATCGCCTGTATTTTCGATGATATTTTGAATCTCATCGAAGTCGTTTATTAGCAACTGAATTTTATTTAACCTTTCATTTAATTGTATTATATTCGTGTCATTTACTTCTGCCTGTATCTCTTTAACGTATTTGGAAAACAATGTAAGTTTTGCCTTATATAGGCATATATATATATATATATAGGCTCTTATCTTAATTGGTTGTCATTCTTAATAGAATAATCGACTAAATAAAGCTTGATCTTGTTTGTGCATGTGCTAGTACAAATGGAGATTTAGACTCGGATAGTAAATGGATAGTAAACTTAGGGAAAGAAGGAGACTCACCAGAATTGTCGCCGTTGATTTTCGAGTTTGTTCGACTAGTATAGGTTATGATTTTTGTGACTAAAACTTGAAAAACTACGCTCTGTTACCATTTTATATTACGCTAATTAAGTTTTGTTCTGTGTTTGAAGCCTTTGCTTGCGTAATAATAGTAATATTTAGTAAACCGTAATACTGTCGAACTTAGCTCACTGCACCATCTTGTGCTATCTTTTTTACTACTCGTGCGCACAGTGAACCAGATGCGGCAGTGACGTGCCTTTATTAACATGATCAACTACTAACATTACAACACAAATAGTAAATAATAACAATAACAAAGTGCATTATCTTTAACAATAACGCCATTTGTAGTAAAAGTTTCTTCGTCTGAAAATATAATGTTTTTATAAAAATTTCGTTCTTCAATACATTTCTCCCCGATGGTGTGACAAAATAATAATCTACGGCCTTCATCGCCTTCTTCGAAAGTGTGCACAAATTTTGGTTTGAATGCCTTTACCTTATTTGCTTTATAAATTACGTGCACGTTCCCTCAATGATAGTGTAGGATGTTTTTTCTACCGAATCAAGAGCAACAATAATTGCGGCATCATTTTCGTCATATTTGTTCTTTTCTTTCTTAATGTTAAGAACGTTGTCAGTTGCAAGAACTTTTCTAACTATTCGCATGGCAGTCATACGTTGAAGCTTGGTGTTGGAAAATCTTTCGTTAAACTGCTGCACCAATTCTGTGCTGTAAGGTTAAGATAATCTAGCATTAATTGAAATCTTAAACCTTCGGCAAATCGGTCACCAAGGTTAAAGAACCAAAACGAGAACAGACAAAATAAACTTAAATAACTAAAGTCAAGCGATGCATATGGATGGGAAAATTGATCGTTCATATCCGACGTCCGGAACAAAAAGAACGCGAATCGAACCTTCCGAGAATGTTAATATCGGTAAAAATATCGGAAACTCAAAATCTGGAACGATAACTGAAAATCTAAATCGGAAAAGATGTCGGAGAGTCAAAGGCTTATGCAATTAAAACTACTTAATCTAAAGTAGAGTTTTGGCTAGTACGACAACCGCAAAAACCTAACGGAACGCTTTCTCCGCGACAATCCACCGACGAAAAGTGCAATCCATAATGAATAGAGGACTTGTACCACCACGCTCAAAATGGAAGCGGTAGGACTATTTCTCACCATAAAGGGCGTAAAATTACTTCCGTCGGGAAGCAAAGGTCCCAGTGAACAACATGGAGTAACTCAAGCGGTTGATGGTGGGAATTCACTAAAGATCTTCTGGCGTATTATAGCCCCAACCAGGTGGGTAACTCTCACTAATCGTCTGACGGTTGCGATATTATATTCCTATCATAATCTATCAACTCGTAAGTGGTAGGAGCAATACGACGATGAACTAAGAAGGGACCCAAATACTTATCTGCTGATTTTGCGGCAAAATATTGTGAAGCATAATAATTTTTTTCTCCATACCACTTGATTAGGATAGAACGTAACGAGACGATGACGTAAATCATACCTAGCTTTAGATATTTCCTACGCCTTTTGTAGACGAGTTCGAATATCTTTTTAAATAGTTTGGTGAAACCTGCGGAAAGATCTATCGTATAACTAGGATCTGGTATATTGCCTTTAAAATATTGATAGTCAGAGCCTGCAAGTGTTATATCTCGGCCAAAATTTGCGAAGTAGGGAGTCACACCGGTAGTTTCATGTGTAGCAGTACATAGAGGGCACGCTACCTTTGGTAAATATTTGTCCCAATCACGATGGTTGTCGGAAACATAAACTATGAGCATGGTTTTTAAAACACGGTTGACTCGTTGGGTAGGATTAGCTTGTGGTTGGTAACAAGACATATAAGCTGATTTTACCTCGTATTGTATCAAAATACATCGGTACTCGTGAGATTTAAACTGACCACCATTATCCGAAACTATCTTTTTGGTACTCCAAAGATCATATTGGAGATGTTCGACAATTTTGTTTGCATTAACCTTCCGCAACGCAAAGCAAAGGCTGAGTTGCCGGAAGAATGTACTGGAATCTCTGCTTAGAGTGTGACTAAGGACCTAAAAGATCGATGCTGATCACTTCCCGAGATCGAAATATCTGCGAATGACCTCCCATGATACCTGTAGTTGCATTTTGCTCAGGTTTAGAACATAAGCACACCTGACATCTTCGAATGTAACAGGCTACGTCTGCCTGCATTTTAGGCCAATAATATCGGGACGAAGTTTTGCATACACCTAAATGACCACAAGTTGGTGCATGGTGATATTTTTGTAATAACCCGGAATGTTTTTTTGGCACTACCAACTTTGAGTTATCTGTCTCATCAGTTAAGGGGTTAGACCGGTGTAAAATTTTAAAAGAATCGAAATTTTTTTTTATTTAAAAAATAGTTTGAAGCCTGTAGAATACGGATCTGAAGGTCCCAAGTATAAATTCTAATTAGTTTCTGAGTTATAGAGCCTACAACAGACTCGTAATCGCGCGCCAGCCGCTCAAGATTGGCCGTGCGCCCAGAACGAGCCTGTTGTGGGCCTGAGTATTACGAACTTGCTATTAGGAGACGTAAAAATTCAATAGAAGAAATGAAAACTGCAATACGGGCAACGTTACAGCACAAATCGTCAACTGACGTTAAACCCCAACATAAAAACTGTCCGGCCGGCCAAATTCTTGGTGTTCCTAGCAGGTGACAAAGGCGACAAGTAAATTAAGTGAATACTCACAAATCTGCTCTTCATCCTAATGTTATATAGGCAATCGCTCCTATCTACAAGGAACTTAGCAACAATGATTTGTTGGAGTGCTGCTCAGGTGCTTACACTCAAAATTCGAACGAGAGTCTGGACGCGTTAATTTGGATCTTCGCTCCAAAAATAACATTTAGTAGTGCTAGATGCGTTAAAACTGCCGTTAAAATTGCTAGCAGTGTATTCAATAGTGGTTATTCAAGGATTCTTTTAATAATAAATACCACGAATATAGTCATCGGGCCGGTTACAGCAAGCATTCACGAAGTCTTGAACGAAGCTCGCATTTCGATCGTTGAGGCAAGTACGTTCGAAGCATCTAAAGAAGGTCGTATTTTAAGGCGGCAGAGCAAAGCAGGAAATTATGATTAGGGAGATAAAAACAAAACAGTCTGCACTATATAATGAAGAAAATGTATTGTAAAACTTTAAATGCGTTTTTCTTAAAACTACGTTTTTCAAACTGGTGTCGAAGGTTTCTCGGGATTTACTTAACGGATTAACTTGAAGTTTGGTTTTATATTATTTCTCTAAGCATTGACCGAGGAAAATATTAACAAATTAATTCCCAATATTGCAGCCAAAAATCAAACCAAACGTTCGGTCAATGCTTAGGGAATACAATATATTGAACTAATATTTTTTGTTTTTTTTTGGTTCAGACGTTCCGCCATGGCGGAATCATCGACACCGATAAACGCTGCGAAAAAGAATTACTTTTTCTAACATGGTAATAAGTGGTATTAAAATTATTATTTTTCTTTTGCTTTATATATTTTATATCGTCATAGTGTACTTAACTAAACTACCAAATTGCAAGTGTACAGCTTTCTTATTTCTTTGGCAATCCACACTTGAAAATTACCTACTTTGTCGGCCGGTCGCACCGGTCTAACCCCTTAATTTCAGATATAAGTTTCGCACAGATTTATATAGCTGATCATTCTCAACTCGAAAACCGGGATATTTAACTGGGTTTGCTAACATTGATTGACGTAATTTGTTATACCAAACGTCGTTAATGGGTTTGACAGGTGAGTTATTAACCGTATCAATAACGGGAACCGACGGAGATAAAGTGTCCGGGATGAGGTGTTCCATACCCTTCCGATGAATCACTTCGAAATCATATTGTTGAAGTCATAGAGACCAACGAGCCAAACGACCTGCCGGACTTTGCAATTTGCTCAACCAAAGGAATGAATAATGATCTGTTATAACCTTAAAATGTGCCTCTTCAATATACGGACGAAGTTTTTCAGTAGCCCACACAACTGCGAGACATTCTTTCTGGGTAGTCGAAAAATTTCCTTCGGTACGAGTTAACGATCGGTTTAAATAACAAATGACCGTTTCACTCTCAGTTTCCTGCGATAAGACTGCACCCAATCCAAAATTAGATGCATCCGTTTGGAAGACGAATTCTTTTCTAAAGCAGGACACGAAAGTATTGGAGCGGTCCTTTAAAATTGTCCACGATTCTTCACGACTATCATCCCACACAAATTTAACATTTTTCTTCAACAAACGCGTCAAAGGGGCGATAAGGGTAGAAAATTGTAGTACAAAGCATCGATACCAAGATGCCATGCCGATAAATCGTCGTATATCCGATACAGATTTAGGGCTAGGATACGATAAGATATAATTCATCTTCTCAGGGTCTACCTGAAGACGATGCTTATTCACGACATAACCTAAATATTTCAATTCGAACTTAGACAACTTTTACTTTTATATTTCTATGAGGGATATGTATTTCTGATGTGAACATGTCGGAAAAATACCGTTAAAATTGAGTGATCTATAAACATTTTATTGTCATACTGTTACGATTTGTGTGACGACATAAAAAAATAACAGGTTTTTCTGTTTTTATGCCGGTTTATTTAGACAGATAAGATTGACATATTCGCCATATAAAAAACTTCGCAACTTATGCTTATAATGTGTATCACGTATTTAGCGTGTACTGTGTTGTACATTTGACTTAACGCTGGCATTTACACCTCAAAATATACTCAGTTTTATGCACATTTCGATACACTTTTTGGGAGCCAATTTCAAAGTTGAAAGAGTGGACGAATTTTTTTCGAATCTATATTTTATCTGTCTACTGACACAGCGATTCTTTTATTTTTTTAAATAACGTTTGGGCAATTAAAAACGTACAACTCGATTTAATATCAAACTTTTCAAATAATATTAACCGAAATATAAATATCAAAAATATCTCCACGTTGGTAGCTTGATGTGACCACTCTCTTTCATATGCCACTTGTAAAATTTTTCCAAACTGTCTATGAACTCCGAAATAATGTAACAAAATTATTCCAATAATCGGAATTTTTCAAAACTGTAAAATAGCATGTAGGCAACACAAATAGCTCACTACCGGTAGAAAAATAAATGCAATATTCCTTCTGCGTCATATTCCTAAACAAGAGATAATAGATTTCATTACGGGAAACGTTGCGGGCGGAATTCAACAGAAATAAGCAAATGTGAATTATTATTGGAACTATTTATGGAAAAGTTTTTGGCATATATAGTTATTGTTAGTAATATCATGAATAAATCAATTTATAGTATACAAAATTCTTGGGAATTAGTAGATTTTTATTTATGTATGTACCAAATTTAGTGTAGATGTAGTTTCTTTATTTACAAATATTCCGACTGAATTAGCAATTACAATAATAGATAATAAATGGGAGTTGATTTCAGATTTCACAGATTTATCGACAGATTATTTTATTGACATATTCTTAGTTGTCTATAATGACTAGAGAGTATAATAGTGTGCAGGTAATAAATAATAAACAAATAGTACAATAGGTACAGAGGTAACCCAGTACAGATAAACTATGAGTGGAACACATGCAGCATTAAAAGAAGTATAGCTCGTTTCAACTTGTTTTATTCTGACTAAAGTGTTTATAGATGTACAACGCCTCCTGCGGTGGAAGCTTTATGGACGGTCTGCTTATCGCACTCTTATCCTGCAGAGTAAACATAATATACTAACACAAATATACCTGTTGACTATTGATAAAATATAGAATTTTTAAATATAGATATTACGTAATTCCTGGCCTCTAACTTTATGGAGATCGATTAATTCCGGCAAGAGTGCCCTTTTATACAAAGTCATAAGTTTGGGAAGTTGCTTCTTCCGAAAATGTTCATCTTTGTATATAATTTGATAAAACAACCCTTTTGGCGTCCATACAACAAAATAGCATTAATTTTTATTGGTTATGTTCAATTGACCTTGTACTTGGTGCATGTAGCTGTGATTATTTTTTAATAGCAGGCCACCGCTGTTATCAATAATCAAATATTTTATAAGTTTATTTTCTGTTGCTTCTTTCGGTGTTTTTACATCCTTGAATTATAAGGGTTTTTTATTTCAATAATGGCGTCGTCATCTACTAAGCGATCAGGAGATGCGGCTAAAAACGGATATTTCTGGTCTATAAAAAGACCACATCTTCTTATTTCTAAGCCAGAAATTTTTTCAAATTCGGCCAATGCTCTGCTTTCATTTTGTATGCCGTACTGAGTTGCCGCAGATCCAAAAAGTCTTCATAAAGGAGAGCCTTTACTGTGTTCGCTGTTGAAGTGGTTTTTCTTAGTTTTGCAACTTTACCAAAATTGGATGCAGTTAATCGTTTGATCCTCATCGTTTCCCATAAAGTGTTGTCTCTTTGGCCTACAGTTAATTTTTGTATTTCTGGATTTCCGGTTTTCAATTTCTCAAGGAATGTTGCTTCTTTTTTCCGAATAGGTCGTAATCTCCATATCGTTCACATTGGTATTTCTTTCAACTACTTTTTACGCCCTGCTTAACGCGCGCGTTTCAACTGTTTCTTGTGACTTTTTGGTCTGGACAAATACGCACCACGTTTGCGATTTCCCATTTTTTAAAATTTAAATGTAATAACAAAAATTACGAACAATCAAGACTGAACGAAAATTTGCTAATGAAGTTATAGATAAACAACTTGCGATTTTATACTTCAGTTTTCCTACAGTAATACTAATTGGTAATTTGAGGAGAGGCTACAGCAAACACCAATTGCGGATACGCATCCCACTAATTAATATTTCGATGAAGCTAATATGGTAATCCTACTCACGATTATTGTCCCCATTTATCCATATGATATCCATAGTTCATGATACATATAAAGAAATAGAACTATTTTTTCCAATAATATTTACAATTTCCAAAAAAAAATTTTATCTCTAGGTTCATAACTTTCGAAAAAGTTCATAGGTGCTAATCTGTATGTTGCTGGCGATCAAGCTTTATTTAATAATTTAATAGAACAAAATTTGTTTTTTACTTGCTGTAGTACTGTACTAAATGCATCTTGAAAAGGAAAAATTTACTTCCACAACTTGCCGGCTGTTTGTCCAACACGAAAGACGTGATGTATTTATTGAGTGCAAAACGAGATTTCTTTAATCAAAACAGACCGTGTTGAAAATATATTAGGTCAGGGCACGAGTAATTTGGCAAAACCATTGAATTAGAGAAGATAGTGGAAGGCGCACGATAATGCTCTTATCAACGAAAACCGTGCCCTTTTATTGGAAGAGTGTAGGTATATACACAGAGGGGGTTTGTACCTTTCTCTTGCTCGTTGGCTCTTATGAGTCTGTCAAACCACGCGTTCGTTTTTAACAACATTTATTGTTTAATAGTGAAATCTTTCTATCAGAAAGGGTACAAACATCCATTATATTTGAACAATATAGATTATTAGGTAGCCATATATCAAAACAGTTTTTGCAACATAATAGAAAAGCATTTGCTATAGATTTCTTGATAAATCTATACAGTTAAAAATTTGGCGCTTGAATTTTTAACGTGGGTCGAAAATCCAGGTATTTTTTAATATATAAGTGCTCGCAAGACCGCTTGAAATTTTTGTGTATTAGAGCTTGCGGAGAATGGAATAATAATCCGAATGGTTTACTGTTGGGCCCTTAGAAAATTATTAATCAGCAACATTGTGCCACCAAGTATAAATGCTAACTGCACCAATAATGACTATGATACAATACCGATTTTTGACCTTGAACTTTCAGAATGAGATATTGCAGACTTTCCACATTTCAAAAGTCACATTGCTAATGACATAACAGGTTTAATTGACGTAGATAATTTAGTACTTTGTCCAATTAAAGGAATTAAGGAAACTATTACAGACATATTTTTTTGTTTTTACATAATTATTCACTATTAGATATTAATTATTATAGAAATTTGACTAAATTTGTTTGTAACGCAAAATTATATTTTTTGCCCAGAGTTCTTTTTCAAATCGTCATATTTTCAGAGATATCCTTCAGAGCGGAAGTTATTTTGAGACACATGCAAAGATCTTTATTTAAAAAAGGATTATGAATTTAGTTCAACAGCAATTCATAACTGAAATAAAAACATTATTTTATCCTTCACATCCAGTTGTCGATATTTCATATTATATATTTCATAGTATTTACGTATACTTATACTTATATCTTATGTCTACAATAGGTAGAAATGGCCTATTTTTTTATATCTTGTAAATAGTTAATATTTCTATTTGCCTTGTATTCCCTTTCAATGTAATTTTACCCGATGCGGCGTTATTTCAGATTATCACGCCAGCTAAGATTAACTTGCATATTTTTGAATGAGTCAAACACGGATAGCCATGCCATCCACTATGTTTACCCTTTTCTAGCAAGAACGCCTCGTTTTCTCACACTGTAGCGTTATTGAAAATGAGCGTAATGTCACATTTTGTTAGTAGGCAACTTAATATACAAAAATTAGAAATTTATTTTAGGTAAACTCCAGCCTTAACGCATACATCTTGCTTCCAAGTCGGGCGGTGAACAACGGTCTGTTACTTGAATCCGAAGAATCTGATGGTTCCCGCTTCGGAGAAATTAAAACACGTCTGTGGCTAAACGTTTTAAAATACGTTCCGTCCAAAACAGTTCAAATATATTGTTTTTGCGCTTGTTCTAGACGTTATAAATACGCCATTCACAAACGTTTCGCGCCTGGCCGGAGGTTGGTTTCCCGACGGCCGAGCCCGTTTTAAAAATATATCTCGATTGAATAGAAAACTACCTCCCACCAGTCGCAGACGCGTTTCGCGGTTTACCGCTCATCAGTGCGACTCTTGTGAGATGTAGTTTTCATTCTCGACTTTACGTCTATATATAGTAACATATATGATGTTTGTACATATGAGCAATCCAATTAAGGAATTGCCCAATATGTGACAAATGTGCGCATTTTTGCAGTTTCTATTCTACACGAGTGTACAACTAATATATTTCTACTTATCATATTTGCCACGAGGGCTTATTCGTTCAGCGCGACCGCAGCTTCTGCCCGAGTATGTACAAATATTAGTTGTACACTCGTGTAGAATAGAAACTGCAAGAATGCGCACATTTGTCACATACTGGGCAGTTCCTTAATTGGATTGCTCATATGTACAAAAATGCAGACCAGGGTCCTTGCCGTTGAGAAACAAATGTGAAACGAAGGTTATTGGAGAGTTCAGCAATCATACATTCAATAGTAGTATGTTCAATTTATTTTTATACCGATATTTCGCATCTGATAGTATGCTTCATCAGGGTTAACTGAAGACAATAAAAGTACATTAGTTGTTAATTCTTTACAATAGAAAAAGAAGAAGTACTTACAAAAGTGAACGAATCGAAAGATTCGTGCAAAACATTTTAAGTGAAAGATTACATTAAAAAGCAGACCATGAATCTCATGATGCAGCAACGTGCGTAGGGGATGTCAAAAGATAAAAAATTAATTAATTAAAGGTGTCAAAAATATTAAACGAGCCAACCGTAAACCCGGACAGAACACCATTTCACCGCGCGATCATGACTACGAATGAGGAATTTCCGGTCCAATTGGTGTCAAAATAGGTTGACGGATGAACTTTGACCCCGAAAGAGATACCAACCCAAACGCTGGAGGAACAAAAGTCTCAAAAACTGACGGAGTGTGCAGTTTATTTAGTTACAATTTTTTTAAATCAAGAGCGGGTAGTGAAAAAAGCAGGAGAGTAAAATTTTGAATTGTAAAGTTAAATAAATGATAAAAACTTTTTGTTTTTAATTTGTAAATTCAAAGCTCCCCTTTTTACCCTCTCGATAGGAGGACTAAGGAGCAAGAAAGAAGAAAAGATTGAAAATGTATAAATGTATTATAAAATGAAATATAACGAAATAATTAAGTATGAATTTGAGCTGTTCTACTATTGTATGTATCAACAGTGTATATTGAAGTCAAACTATCAACGTCGGATCTGAAATTCATAGTGTTGTGGCATTTATTTATTTCTATCATCTCCAAGAACTCCCTGCTTTTCTTGTTTCTCACAGTCCACAAAATCCCGGTGTTCTCAAAATTAGGTGGGTGATGATTGTTAATCATATGCAAAACCTAGGCACATCGCCGTTTGTTGGTATTTATGTCACTTTTGTGTAAAGTGATTCTGGTCTTAAGCCAGGTTGATGTTTGCCCGATGTAAACTTTATTGCACTGATTGCAAGGAATAGTGTTAGCTTTATAGTTAGGAAATAGGAACAATCATCAAGTAATCACAATTTATTCATCCGAAAGTTTCCCAGGAAAAATAATCATCATGGAGAAATATTTAATAGGAAAGAAGTCGATGATGTGGAATTTATTCTTCAACCGCGTACGCTGGAGACCGTCCGAAAGGAACCGTTCTTTGCTCAGTGAGATAACAGTTGCAACCGTTCTGGATCGACAACGGTTCTAAAATAAAAGATAGTTCAATAACGACCCATCACTACTCGTAGCTTTAAAGCTCAGATATTTAAGCAGACGACGCTGACTGCTTTCTAATTTCAATTTGTGACAGGTGCAGTTCGGATGCCATCTATAGACGCATACTCCAATCTACTGCGAACTAATGAACAGTACAAATATTTGGTGGTGCAAGGATATAAATAATATAAAATATTTCGAATTTCGCAGAATAAAACCAAGGGTGGCCGAAGCGGATCGCCAAGTTTCGGTAATGTGTTCGACGAAAGTGAGTTGGCTATCAAATAACACTCCAAGATCTCTGATAGTTTGCTTCATCAATAATGTTTGACCATTTACATTGTACCCAAAATTCAGTGTAGTTCTCCTACGAATGTATCTGACTACGCTGCACTTCTCAATATTCAATTCTATATGATTCCTCTGACACCAGTCCCATACAATCTCGAGATCTTCCTGAAGTCCACATGTATCCTCAAGCGTTTCAACACGACAGAATATATTCAAATCGTCAGCGTAAGCTAATGCCGAACACGTTAGTAAGTTGAAGAGGTCATTAATAAATAAAAGAAACAGTAACGGACCCAAGTTCGATCCCTGAGGCACACTGGATGTAGCCAGATACTCAGATGATCTTAAGCCATTATACTGGACATAATTATACCTATTAGTCAAATATGAAAGGAATAGGGCAATAGGGAATGCACTACGATGGGGGGCGGAGTGGGGAGGAATAAATTCATTTAAGATGTTATAGAGTATTTCATAAAACAAATCAACACAATCATCCACATTACTACAGTCATTCAAGCAGGACCAGTCACTCAAAAATAGGCAGTTGTATAAGTTTACGTAATCAGCTTTGCGAAAGTTGTAGCGGACGTTACTATTTGAAGGAAAAGGGAATGAGTTAACAGAGACAGGGAGATTTAGAGTTACATAGAGTGCTGAATGATATGGGTCCCCAGGTACCACTGAGCACAGTTCACGGCTAACGACAATTTGAAGAGTAACATTGTTTAAAAGAAGATCTAACAATTTTCCCTGATGATTAATAGTGTTGAGATAAGTTTAGCGAGTAGGAGAAGCAGTTAATTGCATTGACCTTGGCATCAACAGAAGCAGGACAGGCATAATTCGGCGTATTGAAATCTCCAACTATTAAAACGGGACAATCTAGGAGCAAAACTTCCAGTGCCTCAAAAAACAAGGTGTAATTCTCCGCGGCAGCACGTGGAGGAATATACAAACCAACAATATAAAATTTATAAGTAGAAGAAATACATTTGCAGATGACAATATCAATAATTGGAACAATATTAGCCGGAGCGGATGCATCCACTAGCTCAAACTTAATATCACTATGTAATGCAATTAAAACCCCGCCACTAGTGCAAAGTTTTACTATATTAAATATCCTGTCAGCACGACAAACATGAAATTTATTGGTAAAGATTTCATCATTTGTTACAGAGACGTTCAACCAAGTTTCCGTTAATATAAAAATATCAAAAATTTAATTCAAAACGTTGATATAAGCTTCATGGGTTTTGGAGCGAAGACCGCGGGTATTTTGATAATAAATATTTAGAATTATGTTATCATTACTGTTGGGCTGGATTACTTTCCCGATTTAATCTTTGTAATTGTCGGTACACCAAAATGATATTTAATGCGCAATTCCCTTTTCCGCCCTCAACGCGATGTTGTCTTTCAGCTTGACGCTCCGATATAGTTCGCGTTGCGTTGTAGTTTGATCCCGCGAAAGAGAGACAAATGACCAAGTAGAACTACGCAGTCGTCCAAAACCACACAAAAGTGATAGAACATTCTCGTCAGCAGCCATTTTAAGTCTTATCGGCCTTTTGCGATTTGCATTTGTGGGATCATACTTGCTCAGACGTGTAGGAGGAGACAAATTATTAGATGAAACCGACAAAAATGTAAATATATCCTGCACAAAATTAGTATCGCTTATTATCTGATGTCTCTTAGACTGAGCAGATTCAGAAACGCCGTAAAAAATTACTTTCATTACAATTACATTGGTCAAATATCCCAATGGATTAAATACAGAATCGCTCAGCATAAGAGTGACTGGTTCTGTGTGCGCTAAATACAAAGGCTGTTGGGATCGGAACAGTAACTCAACAGATTCGACATATGCAGTCAACTTTAAGAGCTTTTAGACCAAAAATCAGTCGAAAGAATGGTGTTTGAAACTTTAAATGAGGTAAAACTTGATATTAATAGATGGATGGCAGAGACTACGAAAATGTTCTTTATTCTACTATATTGTAACTAAATGAAATGAAAATTAACGAAATGAAGAAACTATAGCCAAATTCCTAGACCTTTGGAAACATCCCCCGAAAATAATTTAATCTACAGCGGATTAGTTGAATATTGAAATTGTTACACTTGGCGTACTAAAACAAAATAGTATATGTCTTAACTTATTAATTAATTTTTTTTTTTTTGCCTGACAATACGTTTATCTATTAATACTCGTTTTTTTGTAGTATGTAGAAAACGATAAAAATTGCGTTTAACGTACAATTCGTAAACCATGTAATAAAACCATGTAGTCTTTTGGAACTCGTATGAAACGTAATTGTATATAAAATTCTTTCACCAGTTTAAAACTCGTTGGTTATGCGACCCATTGTCGGTTTCGAAGCCGGTCCTTGTTATTTATAGCATACATTATCCTCTAGCAGAAACGGTGGACAATTTTCTTTGTTTTACGGGAACCCTTCGAAAATTTCAGTGCCTACCTGGCCTGCTAATTTGGCCACCTACTTGTGTGGGTTGGGGTTTATACGAACTTGAATATTATCGAGTCCTCAGTTAATTTAGTAGGTCTACCTTTAGGTGATCGATACAGCTTCGAACGGAATAAATCCAATTCCCTGACTTTCTCTTTAATAGTGCGCTACTCAAATAAACGCATCTTGGTCCGATGTAAACACCCTTGTTTAAGATCTCTCAACTTAACCGTTCTTTCTTTGATTAACATTTATTAGTGACGTGAATGACATACAATCAAAAAAAAAAAAACTAATAGTAGCTCGTTAGTTCTTAAAACTGAAATGTGATGAATGCGAAAATAATGAAAATAGAAATAACAAGAAAACTAATCTGGCAATTTCACTCATCCTATTATTTGCGGTTGTCCAAAAATTTAGCGAGGAATACCAATTCTAAAAGCCGGCGAGTAATATTGCAGTGGTCACAGCGGAGACACATTAAGGATCAAATCGATAACGTATGTGAAGAGTAGTCAGTTGTTGATAATGCTGTATTTACGATTGACATACAAGATTATCGATTTAATGCGTCCCCCTGTATGTCGAAAGTGTTTTTTAACAGTTCCTTTTTCATGCTTAGTATTTGATTTTATAGATTTTACCTTTCTGTGATTTTCCTTTCTAGCCTCGAACCCCGCAAACAGTCGCTTTATCCGATCCTCAATCGTTTCGAGATTCGTATTTCCTGCCATGTGCTCGACAAGGCAGGACCGTATCGTACATATTTCAAATTGGCAGTCAGACTGACATGGACTATTGACTTTTACTCCATTTTTCGTAGCGTTAATCACAGATTACCGACTGAATGCTAAAAAGTTATCCGGTGAAATAGATAGATGTACACGGTGGCCAGAAAGTTCGCGGACTTTTCAAACCGCCATCTCAGCGAAAAATGGTCGGATTTGCATAAAAATTTATTGGCATAGTGACAACTATGTGAAAAACAATAACATTACAACAGATGCTCAAAATATCCACCCTTCGCGACGATACAGGTTTCTAAGCGCTTCTTAAAATTCTCACACGATGGACGCGCATGTTGCTTGCCTGAATTCGTTCCACGCTTTCTTGATCGGGCGCTTCAGGGACTCAACGTTAGCGTGTTTGGTAGTGTTGACCTTGCTCTCCAAGATACTCCGCACAGAAAAGTCCATGGGCGTATGCAAGGGGCAAAATGTTTTGTCCCAAAACTTGTGGCAGATCTGGCGGCAGAGGGCCATCGATCAATTTGATCGTTGGGGCGGTGCCCAGTCTTGCATGAAGATCCAATCGCCGTCTGGGAAGTGTTCCGAGGCGAATCGAGTTACTTCTTTCTTCAGGACTTCATTTTGATACACTTCTGAGTTCATATTGACCCCCTTTTCGATGAAAACGAGTTTCGTTTTGGCCTTCGCGGATATCCCGGCCCACACCATGACGGTAGCGGCGCTGAAGTTGCTTCTTTTTACATCACCGCACCGAACAGAACCTTCTTTAACATATACGTCGTCCTTCTGCCGATTTACGACTGGCTCAAGAGTGAAGAGCTTTTCATGATTTTTGACTTTTTCAATGATTTTCTGGTACGGCAGGAGCTTCAGGTCTTTTCTCACAATGGTTTGGACACTCTATTGGCTGATATGGAGCGTCTTGGCAACGGTTTTGACGGACTGGGCTGGGTTTCGACGAAAGCGGCATCGGATCTTAATTTGCTTTTTGTTGCGCGCAGAACGAGCTCGGCCGCTTCTGGGTCGATCTTCCGTACTTCCCGTTAAAACGCTTCACAATGTCGGAGACCCGTTGTTTCTTGAATTTAAGCTGTCCACATTCTTCAAGCCACGAAGGTGCAGCGACGGCTTCACGGTCACGGATTGAAACCATTGCAGTTTGGAGAATTCAACGCTGTTGACTTGTATTAACAGCGGAACAGCATTAATACGACTGAAACCACCGTGTATATCTATTTCGCACCGCAAGATTTGAAGGTTTCAAAGAGGTCGCTAGATATCAACTAGCCGCAAAATTTAAAATTATTGGCGAGAATTTTAAATTAATATTAAATGTGCTTATCGTAGGTTTGAAGGTAAGACTTACTAAGTGACATTTTAATCCAAAATAAATTATTAACACGTAAATACTTGCATGTATTTCACAAGTATTTACGTGTTAATAATTTATTTTGGATTAAAATGTAACTTAGTGAGTCGTACCTTTAAACCGGCGATATATGTAGGTATAATAAGTACAAGATGGAAACAAAAATTTGAAAAGAACGTGTTTATTATAAAGGAAAAGAGAAATTAATTACAGTTGAATTTTACATTAAATAATGAGTGAATATTAAAAGAAATATCTAAAAAGTGGAAGAATCAAATAATTAAACGCCAAAAACAATATGAAAGAAAGGGAAAAATTAATTACGTTAAAAATAGTGAATAATTAAATCAAAGATATTATAAATACAGGAATGAAGTGATTAAACTCTCAAAACAATATGGCTTTCTTCTGAATGTTTGCTACTTGTAAACTTTCCTGGTTTGGAAAATTCATGAATTCATAAACCCGCAAGTTATTGTCATTATTCATAACAATGACGGTCAGTGCAATTTTCTAATATTGACAATATATCATCTCGATAACCTCTCAGTCACAAAATTGTGTTATAATAAAACATATAGGCATATATACATAACACTACTTGATAATTTTGTAATTTATGTTCTAATAACATTTTTGCATGACCAACAGGCATAACTTACTTCTCCGAAGGATATGTTAATTTATTCTGCTGCTCAAAGAACTCTCTGAAAGAAAGAAATTAATTGCATAATAGTGAACAACCAGAAGTTAAAGCACTCAAACATCAAGAATCCATTTGGCAATAAAATCGCTGATAAGCCGCTGATAAAATGTTCATATTGCCAGAAGAAAAACTTCATGTATTTCTCGGTAATATAATAGCTTATGTCATGATCGCATGTATGTATTCATTATCATTTACCAGATTACTTCTCTCAATCAACTCAGCCTCGTTGCGAAAAGTTTGTAAATTACTTGACTCTCATTATTTTGCTCACGAATGGTTTCTTGCAACCTTAGATTTGTGAGACCATTAATAACTTGAGTCCTTCAAGAAGTTAGAAACTGTGGTATTGTTGGGTGACCAATGCAGTCACAACTAAGACGATTTGCACCTAATAAATTTTCAGTATACTGGTAAAAAGTTGGAGGTCGGATACTAGTTATTCCGCGAATCTTGTTTGCCATATTAAAGTAATAGCTTTAACCTTCGTTGGTCACACTTCAGTCCATTGGACCCCAGCCATTTCAATAAAAAATGCAAAAAGCTATCCGCCCGATATTAATGTAAAAATTCTGGAACATACTATAAACATTTTAGATTAAAGACGAATAATAATAATAATAATCTTTATTGTCCAACAGACAGAATCCATTTACAGGACAAAACAATATAGACATTACAGTACAGTGCAAAAGTTAATATTATCTAAATTAAGAGAACAATATTATCTAAATTAAGAGAGCAAGCTATTTATTAATTAGTGTAAATTAAAAAGGAAAAACAAAGAAACTAAATATAGATATCGAATATAATGTACCTATTGTAACATTACAGTATAAATACATAATAAAAAATAAAAATAAAAATAGTAGGGGCATGATGGCAAGAATGAAATTATCTCTGAAAAGGGTCATGAAAGTGAGCATTGGCATTTCTGGTCATATGAGTTATTGGTGCTTTAAACAAAATATTTGTTCTTGGTCTGGCAACTAGGAAAGTATCAGTAGAACGCGTAGCAGAGGCCGGGACCAAAAATCTATGGCAGATAGAAGATAGGGTGAGTCAATTTCATTATTGATTAGTTTCATTAGGTATCTTGCACTAGCCATCTCCCGCCGTGAAGTCAAGCTTATGAAATTATGCCGATTCAAAAGTGTTTGATAGTCAGTTCCACGGGGAGGATAAACACCGCTCATTCTGTAAGAGACGTACTTCAGGAATCTTCTCTGTACTATTTATTTTTTCGTCGTTCTTTAATAGTTTATTTGCAAGAAAACAAATGGCAAGATGATGAAAAAAATCATTTAAAAAATGTCGCAAAATTTAAAATTTTTTATTAAAAAATCGTAATGTACATATGTATGTATGTATGTATGTACCTATATTAATGAAAATGAATTGCCACATGTATGACGGAGCATCACTTGGGAACGGCTCAACCGATTTGGTTGATTTCTTTTTGCTGTGTTCGTAATTATCAGGTTTGTATGAAAGAAAATGTTTGGAAAATTAACGGAAAAGTCAGAAATTTTGATGGTATTTTATAAGAAACAAGCATCTTTATGTCAAATTTGACGTTTCATTACGTGAGATGAGGCACAGTTTGACAGTTCTGCGGTCTGGCTGTCACATATTTTCATAACAAAATGAGAGAAGGTGCAGGGCGTAAAGGTCTTGCAACCAAGCCATTAAAAAACAAAAAAATGGAAGTGTGACATTTTGCGAAGTGATTTCATTATATGAATATTGTGTTATCGGTGGTGTGCTGGGAAGATTAATAAGGTGTCTTTGGAAAAATGCCACTAATAAGACATATGGATAAATATATGGAAATATGGGTCGGCGTACTCGCAATGCAAGAGAATTACATGATCGTCAAGTCAATGAGACCAACGAAGAGTGTGGACACCGTTTAGACGTAAATCGAATAAGAATTTCTCAAGCGCAATGAATCATGACTCCGAACAACGGATGTGGTCGAGTTCGACTCGCTCAGTAGGAGATAACGTACAAAGTAATTTGGAACATAGAAAACAAACAGCCAAATGTAACAATCAGCAATAGCGAAAGTACTACAGAATTGCAAAATAATAATTTGGGATGAGTATACGATGGCGCACAAACGATCATTGGAGGCACTCGATCGAACGTTGAAAGATTTGCGCAATAATCAGGACCTCTTTGGAGGTACGATGATTCTGCTGGTCGGCGAATTTCGGCAAACGCTGCCGGTCATTCCAAGATCAACAGCTGCAGATGAAATAAACGCTTGCTAAAAGTCATCAAATTTGTGGAGATACGTGAAAACTCTAAATATGCGAATATGCCAGTCGCGTTACAAAATGACGAATCTGGGGAAGTGTTTTCCGCGCAATTATTAGACATTGGCAATGGAAAAATTCCGGTTGATGCTTCCACTGGCCTCATTTCGTTTCCACCTAATTTTCGTCAATTCACAACGTCGGAAGAAGAATTGATTACGAAAGTGTTCTTGAATGTTGATTCGAATTACAAAAACCATGTATGGTGGAGCGAACGAGGTATTTTGGCAGCGAAAAATAAGGACGTAGACGATTTGAACATAAAAATTTAAAGTCAAATCGCTGGCCAATTGCATTCATTTAAGTCAGGCGATTCCATCACCGATCCAAATGAAGTGGAAGTTGAATTTCTGAATTCATTGTATTTGCCAGGAATGCCGCCGCACAATTTGCAGCTCAAGGTCAACTCGGTGCTAATCATATGCAATCTGAACCAACCGAAACTATGTAATGGAACAAGACTGGCTGTTAACCTTCCTATACTCACGTCAAAATGAAAGACGTATACTATACTATATAAGTCGGTCTCACAGACCGTATGCGTGAGTATAGGAAGGTTAAGAAGCTGATGAACAACGTGATTCAAGCAACGATAATCATAGGAAAGTTCAAAGGCGAGGATGTTTTGATTCCAAGAATACCACTGATTCCAACCGATTTGCCGTTTCAATTTAAGAGAGTTCAGTTTCCTGTTCGCCTTGCATTTGCAATGACGATTAATAAATCGCAAGGCCAAGCGTTGGAAGTGTTTGGAATAAACCTTGAATTGCCATGTTTTTCCCATTGGCAGTTATACTTGGCGTGCTCGAGAGTAGGTAAACCAAACATATCGTTCATTACCAAGCGTTGCGATGAACGCATTGCTTAATTTTTTAAAATATTTTTTATATTCAAATATGGTTGTTCTGAAACATGGTCTCAACTTTAAATCATAATTCAAATAATCTATCTATCTATCTTCTATCTACATCAATTTTTTATAAATTAACAGGACAACGACTGGGGTCAGCTAGTTTATAATAATTTTAATTAATATTTGAAAATTATTAAAATTTGTGCTCAAAGTGAAAAGTGGGGTCTGATAGACCCCACGTGACCACGGAGGGCTAATGAAATGCGTTCAGCTTATTTGTGGTGGTAGGTTCCAGGTATGATATTGGGACGCTCGTACTTCCTGATACGCCTTACAAGTCGGAAAATGTGACAGATTATTTACTACTAACTGTTTTTCCCACAGCATCATATTACACTTGAAAGCTTTCACTTGATCATGCATATCTGTTATAGCTTGACGTGGTCCTTGCAATTTCGTATTTAAGCCCGACAAGTGTTTTGTGGGGTCCGGTCCTGGAGTGTTTGACGGTGTGAGTGTTGTCGGTCTGCTCCGTGTTTATACCCAAGGTTCTTGGAGGTTTGTGATCTTTTAATTGGTAACACAGTAATAAATATAAAAACAAAGTGAAAGTGATTATCTAGAAAACAAAATAACAGGTAAAATTAAACAGTCTAACCCAATATCATTGATAAAAGCCAGACTTCCGACGGGTCGACCGGGGCTCGGCTTTTGCGCGGTGATAAGAAAAGAAAACAGAAAATACATATCCGTAGAGAACAGGGGCGGAGTAGGAAATTGTATATATCATGGATACGGATGAATACAGCTCGGAAGATAGGAAGAGAAAAGGAAAAAGAGGAGAGGATGAAGAGAACAGAGAAAATATTTTCAAGAAAAGTAAAAAAATAATAAGATCGCCTATGAAGTCCCAGGAAAAGCTGGAAGAAAACATTGGTGTAATGATGAAGATGATTGAGGAAATGGGAGCGAAGATGAACAATTTATCAACAGAAATAAAAGAGATGCGGGAGGAACAGAGAGAATATAGAAAAGAAATGTCAGAGCTAAGAAAAGAAAATGCGGAACTCAAAAGGCAAAATAAATTCATTAAGGGGGTAGTTATGGATATGGAAGACAGATTGGAACGAGTAGAGAATGAGAAAAGACGGAATAATGTGGTGATTCAGGGTCGAAAAATAGATACAGAAGATAGGGAACAACTAAAAACGCAATGGAAAATTTCATAGATAAAGAGTTACAGATAAGAGTACATATAAAACAGGTCATAAAATTAGGTGAAAAACCTGTCTAGTGCAATTAGACAGGACAGAGGATAAGGTGGAGATAATGAAAAACAAAAGAAATTAAGAGCAAAAATAGGAGGAAGGATTTTTATTAACGATGATCTATCTAAGCGGGACAGGAAGATACAAGAACAAATTAGATTTAGAGCTAAAACTGAGAGGGAAAACGGAAAACAAACAAAAATTGGGTTCAGGAAGTTGTATATCGGAAATGAGGAATGGAGATGGGATAGAGAGCAGGATAAGTTGATACAGATACAGAGATCAAAAAACTAGAAGGCGTGAACGAGCAGGGAATAGAGAGGACGTACCTGGCAATGAGAGCGGATACAGAACAAACTCGAACACGAGAATACATGGATGTGAGGATGGGAAATAGGAACAACAAGGTAGAGACAGAGAGGAATGCTAACACGATGACGACCACAGCTATGAACACGGAAAATGGAAAGATACGCGTTGGAACGTGGAACATAACTTCCCTAACGGGAAAAGAATGCGAACTAGCAGAAGAAATTAACAAGTACCAAATTCAAATACTGGGAATAAGTGAAACAAAGAAAGCCGGAGCAGGAAGAATAGGGGTAGGAAGTGAATATTTTCTGTACTATTCAGGAGTGAGGCCGGATCAAAGGAAAAAAGAGGGAGTAGGGATATTGTTAACAAAGGAACTGGATAGAAGCGTAACTATACATCAGTCACTCTCATCAAGGTTGATGCGATTGAGAATAGAATTGGAGAAGGAATCGGTTGACATCATACAGATGTATGCACCAGTAGAAGGAACAGATGGAAGTACAACGGAGGAGTTCTATGAAAAACTGCAGGAACTGCTGGATGAAATAAGAGAGACAAACTCAAAAGTAATATTAATGGGGGACTGGAATGGTAGAGTGGGTAATGATACGAATAAGGGACTGGGCTGCTTGGGAGCATATGGAGAAGAAACGTTAAACGGAAATGGTTGCTGCCTTTTGCTGCAGACATAATTCCACATTCCGACTTTGGAAATGGCTGTGTTCCAAAAGTCCCCATGTTTGTAAGTTCAGGTGACGCAACACCAGACTGGCCTCTGTTTGGTGGTACTCGGGCACTTCCATTAAAGTTATCAAACAGCTCGTCGATATCACGGATGAGAGCAGCAATCCCCAGTGCGTTGTGGCAACAGGCCTGAAAATTGAAAATTTAAAAAATTATTAGATAGTATTATTCATAGGTAGTAATTCTATTGCGTTCAACAATTTTATTGATCGAAGAGTACAAAAGAGGGGTATAGGGGAAAATATATGTAGCACTGACTGCTAATAATAATAAGTGGACGCTTACCTGCCTGAATCCAAAATCTTCCTTTCTTCTTGAACGGGTTTAGGTACTGTAGTACGATAGAGCTTCTTGCTCGTATATGGCGGAATCAAAATGGCTGAAGCATGATCTTAAGTTCAGCCTCATTTTGGATTCCAAAATGCAGGGCATCGAACCATATTTTTACCCTAAAAACATATTTTATTATTATTATGATTATAACTCCGAAATTGACAATTAAACGGGTGAGTGGAAAAGCAGTATAAGACCAAAAAAAAAAACATTTATAGATAGTTCGCTGATTCAATTATATTTATCAATATATTTATTTTCATTAACCATATCTTTTATTCTATTGTTTTTCAAACTTCACAATCTCGAATGTTGATTATCTATACATTTTATTAGAGATACATAATTTTAGAACTTTCTTTAATTTAAGGTTATGTATATAAATCAATACGTACCTCTCAAAATTCCGCGGAAAGTAGCACATCTTTGCCACCTCCATAGATCTTTTCCCACACAAAACACATTTGTTCCTCATTTCGACGATGAAAAAAGGTGGAAAATAACGAATTAAAAAATCAAAAACAGCGTATACCAACGCTGATGCAGCGCCAGACCTTGGATTCATACTGACAAAGAAAAAGCATATGATCCTTTTAATTAGGTAAACAAAGGTAACTATAGCGGATAACTTTTCGTATTTACTTGGAGATCTATAGTAATCTGTGGCGTTGATCTACACTACTACCTTTCATAGCGAGTTTATAAATATGTACAATGTACATACTGACGAAAACTCCGCTAAATGCTATCAAATCAAATTGTGTAGATCGAAACATTTTTAAATCGTGATTTTTGAGATTCAATTTCTGATACTATCTAATTTAAAAAAGCCGAGCGTACCTGACCTGTAAACAATTTCTGACACTTAAAAAAATTCTCATGTTTCTATTTCAACACGGCGCTGCACGCTCTTTAGCTCTAGCCCTAGTATTGCATGACCTCATCAAGTGTCCAAACAAGACCCGAGCCGCGATACTTTACGAGGGTCGAGTGTAATAAAAAAATCAAGTGAACAAATAAGACGCGTTATTGGGACAAGATTTAAAGACAATAAAATCCATTAGTTCTCTCTTTCTTTCTATTATCTGTATGAAAGAATTGACTCTTCTAGCGTAGTTAAACATATGTGACAGAGCCTAAATCTGACTAGGCAATTTAACTAACATATTGGGTCGGTGCGTTCGAGGAACTCTCTCAGGATATAATTCAGCAACTGGAAGATCTTGTTCATTGTACATTCTTTTCTCTAGCTTTGGATAAATCAACGGATATAGGTGCTGCAATCCAGTTAAACATTTTTATAAGAGGATCATAATTTTACAAGGCAGCAGTTGTATATAGTCCTTTACCACTTAACTCCGTTCCAAAAGGTGTAACCTTTCCTTGTAAGCTGAACGCAAAATAGCTCTTGGGCTGTACAAATGTGTACTTATTATTATGTACCTTGGTGATGACCATCGTTTTGTATTCTATGATTTCATACAATGTAATTCAATTATTCAATTAGTCCCGTTTTTCAATAATTGGTCACGGCTTTCTCGTTTTCAACTGTTAATATATACAGCTGTAGCCTTGATATGGATGTTAAATTACGTATTTCATGGAGAAAGTTTGTATAAAATAGCATTCGGGTTATCTACTGTGTGCGTTTTAATTGCCTCTTGTGAAGGACGTTTTTAACTAATATAGTAACGTCTAGTAGTACTGTGGTATAATGTGTATATATCTTTTAAGGTGTATATGACTTGAAAGAAACTGGACTAGAAATCAATGAACTTCCAAAAAGTACGAGGGCAACATGTCTGTGTTGGAGCCCTAAAGGCAAGCAACTGGCAGTTGGTACTGAAGATGGAAAAATTACTCAGTACAAACCAGACTTAAAAATAGCGAAAGTAATAAATTCTCC
The DNA here is from genome assembly GCA_038088585.1 of Chrysina gloriosa. Taxonomy (NCBI): domain Eukaryota; kingdom Metazoa; phylum Arthropoda; class Insecta; order Coleoptera; family Scarabaeidae; genus Chrysina; species Chrysina gloriosa. The sequence goes on from CM076089.1 coordinate 33,855,582, forward strand.
GTCTTTGCAAGAACCTCAATTTCCAATTGCTCTACAATGGGTATCGAACTATCAATTCATTGCTATATACAGAACACACAATATAGATGGACCAGCAAGTTTAATAGTAATAAACAACTCGAAAGGGGGCGACATCTCATACATAAACTATGAAGACATCTGCTATAGTTATGGTATCACCAGGCCGCATCAGTTCTATATGATATTTCAAAATTTGTGGTAAGTATATAGTTTAAAATGATTTTAGTTAATAAATAAGATTGCGTGTTTTAAAAAGGAAACAGAAAGTGTAGGAATAAGCTATATCTTTTTGAGCTATTTTATACAAATGTTTCAAAAGTTGATACTTAACAGGACTCAACAAAATAGGTCATTTGGTAATATGAAAATATTAAAATAACCGAAATATAAACAATTGACATTTACAGTTCACACACTACATTATGAGCCCATGCACATGTAAAAAGTGAATAGTCGTGGTAAATCGCTGTCCTTTCGTTATATTCTCTTCAATTAAAGAAATACGCAATCACAACAGTCTGTTACGTAAGAGCGTAGCGGCTATTACTTGCACGAGATAAATCTAGGCATGTAACTTTTTTTTTCTAATATAAAGGGCACTCTTGCCGTTTTCGTAATTCCATCAGTAAGGCGTTCAGTCTCCCTCAGTAGCGATAACTGCCTGGCACCTCCTAGACATGCTTTCAACAAAATTTTTGGCGTATTCTTCCGGACAAAGACCTCCAAGTTTGGGATTCGTCGAGAGAGCTAATTCATCCTCGATGGGACTCACATCGTGTGGCTGAGACGGCCAATCCAACGTGACGGCGCCTTTTTGCTCTTTCCACCACTTGCATGCTTTACTCCGATGTTTCGGAGCGTTCTTTCCTTGAAGGATCCAATCCTCTTCCTTTTTCTTGTACCAGCGTTCAGCAGTCGGTAACAAAGCTTTGTGGTAAATTTTGTTTTGACACCTCCAAACATGAATTTTTAGAGAATGTTTTACAGTCCGTTGGGGCAATCTGCTTACAGCATTTGTTCAGGCACATTTGATGCTTAGAAATGGCCAAAAGATGCTTCATCGGTAAAGATGACATTGTTGTGATCACTCGTTCCTCGACGTCCACATGGTCAACATGTGCAAAGCTTCAATTTACGGAGAAGTTATCTTAGTGGTTTCCGGGTAGTATGTGTAATGAACAAGTTTTTATTCAATTTTATTTAATTACATGTAAATTTCGAACATACTTTGAATTTTGACTTAAAAATTTTTTACTTTAAATTTTAACTTATTTCAATTTTAAATATATTACTATAGATTTTTTTCACATCATTCTGTTCAGTTGCTGACAAGCTGTTTTCTCTCATGTAAGTCATTTTCTGTGATTAGTGCTGCTTTTGCTGAAATTGTTATTTTCTTTAGGACTAACTCTCCGATGAAGGATTAAATGAATTCGAATGCGTAGAGTTACTGAAAGATAGACTTTTATTTCTACTTATCCTTGGCCGCAATCCCGCAATAGTTTTTTCATCTTTAATTTAAGTATTAAATTTAAGTCTGCTATACACAACCGGAACCAAGCCGCTCCTTGTAGTGTTATCGCAACGGTCCGGCACTGGGCAAAATATTTTACCCAAAAAAAAATATCGTTCTGGAATGAGTACAATATTTTATTTATTACTTCGCTATTATTTACCTATGGATACCTTGCATATATAAAGCTGTTTACAACGTCGTATGTCATTTTAACTCTCTTATATCTCAATAATATTTTTAACTACTTTAAACGAAGTTTGTTAATCACTTTTATTTCAAAAAAACATTTAAACAGAATACAAAGAATTACAAATTATTTTCTGAAATAGAAATTTTAGTTTTCAAACTTTCCAGAAAAAGCAATAGGGAACAGGTTTTCAGACACTTATCTTTTTATTTACAATCGGATATGATAGTGTAGGGTTCTGATTCTTCATTAGATGTAACTTTCAAATTAGCAATACTGCTTGCCTCATTTTCATTCATATTTGGTGATATTTCTTCTTTAGATGACCTCATAGCGCATGTAATAATTATAAATGCGGTTTCTTAAATTAATAGCCTTTCATTTTCTATGCATTTTTTTTGCGTTTCAAAAGTCACATCTTTGTCAATTAGAAGAGTAGATGACATTCGACGCAAACAGTGACCGGTGAGCTGATAACGATTTCCTGTGATACTTCGAGTACACCTAATGCTGTTTTTACACGGTAGATTGGTTCCAGAAAAACCTATAAAAAACCGTGTAAAAAGACGTATGCAAAATAGGTGATTGGTTCTTTATCTCTAAAACCTATTAAAATTAGTGAAAAAACAAGGATTTTTTAAGGACAAGTATTCATGTTTATTTTATTAAGTCACATTGTATATAATGTGTATTTACACAAGCATAGTTATTAGAGAAAAAAGATATGCACTCTAAGCTTAAAAGTATGTAATGTAAATTAAATGTATGACAAGTTCAGGAACTAAAAACAATTATGTATGTATGTATAACAGCTATGTTGTTAACAAAAAGAATAGGTATAGGTTGTATGCACAAAAAGGTAATTCCCCTAAATTTGTGCTATTTACAATTGCTCTGACAAGTAAATTTGCTTGTATGCACAAAAGGGAATTCCCCGAAATTTGTGCTTGTTACAGTTGTTCTGGCCAGTAAATTTGCTTGTATGTATGTATACACAAAAAACACGAATATTTTGAATCGTGCTAAATGGAATAAAATCGTGTAAAAAAATTTAAAATTTTTTATTTTCAAACCGTGTTAAATTAAAACCGTGTAAAAAAGACCGTGTAAAAACAGAATTAGGTGTACCTGGCAATGGTACTCGAAACACTTCTCAATATATTTACCCCATTGGGTGAGATGTACAATGACGGCTTCTATAACTGAGGAATAATCGATACTTTGGTCTTAGTGCTATGTACATCTGAACTAATTTTAGAGCAGCTATTCTCTCTTCTTCTATAGTTGTGAAAACCTTGGAACTGTCTTAATTCATGGCGCTTTGACAATCAAAACAAACCGCTTGCTATTAACATTATTAATACACATTATTGACATTTCATCTATTCTTAAACCGCCAAACTCTCCCATTATCAAAACTATCTTAGGTAAAAGATAAATATGGTCTGAAACATCTTGTATAAACACCAGACACTGATCTAGTTAGAATTTGAGATTTTCTTAGAGTACATCTTTTGATTTGACTTTTGAAAAGCAACTAATTGATTGTAAGCGAAAATATCAATATTTATATTCACTATGAGGGTAGCTTTTAATTCTGAATATTTGGTTCATAATGAATTCGGTGTATATTTCTCAGAACAAAATTAATATTTTTATGCATTAGAATATGCAAAAATAATAATGTGCGTTTAAAGAAAGGGGCCTTAGCCCTTGAGACTAATGATGGGAAAACCCGTTCTTTTAAAAGAACAGTTCCAACCGTTCTCGTTATTTTGAAATAACGGTTCCAATATAACAGGTCATCGTTGTTTCGTACTCAACAGTTCTATTTGATAACGCATCATAAAATCAATAAAATATGTCATGCTTAATTAGAAAACTACCTTCACTATTCGCAGACGCGCGTTTCGCGGTCATACCGCTCATCAGTGCGACTGTGTGAAGTAGTTTTCATTTCTATAGAAGCTCTATATAAGCCCGGGTGTTAGATGTTCGTACATATGAAAGTTCAATTACGAAATTCGGCCATAATGTATTAATTGCGCATTTTTGCAGCTATTTGAAAATATGTCATGCGTACATCGCCTTTGGCGGCCTTTGCTTGATTTGATATATAGTTTGTTTTTCCCCGACGTTATACTTTCCCATTACTAGTTCTAACATCTTGGTGATTCCTCGAGGTATATGATTGTGTATTGATGATGTAACTGTATCCTACGTACGTAGGCGTGATCGGGGTACGCGGGGAGGCGGTATTGCTGTTTACATTAAAGAGGGTATTAAATTTGATATTATCGAACAAACTTATAACATTGAACAATTTTGGTTTTGTGCAAATGTATCGGGAAGCAGATTTGTTGTTGGTGCGGCCTATAGGCCACCTTCCGTAGATTACAAGTTGTTTTTGGATGAATTGGAACTTTCCCTGACCACTTGTTTGCAGTATACTGATAACATTATTTTTGGAGGCGACTTCAATATTGATTTATTGCAGGCGAATTCTGCACAGGTGAAGTATTTTGAGGATCTTGTATATGCGTTTGGTGGCGAACAATTGATTAGCGAGCCGACGAGGATTACTCGATACTCACAAACTGTGATCGATGTTATTGTGGCGTTGAATCCTACGATGTTGAGTAATTCTGGAATCGTCGATTGTTCTTTTTCTGATCATGACATAGTTTTATGTGCATTATCACTTGGTCGTTCATCTTCGGAGCCTGTATACAAGCATGTGAGGGATTATAGGGGTATGGACATGAGGCAATTCGCTGATGATCTAAAATCCACCTCTTTTCATCATGTATTTCATCTTCGGCCTCCTGAGAGCAAGATTGAGTATTTCAACGGCTTATTACTGTCTCTTTTTGACAAACATGCTCCTCTCAGGAGGCGTAAGTTCTCAAGGCCTTATATGCCATGGATCACTGATAATGTGAAGTTATTGATGTCGTTACGGGACAAGGCTAAAGCTAAATTTAGGCGGAATCATTCCCCTTCGAGTTGGGAGTATTAGAAATCTTTGCGTAACTTTACTACGACTTGTATTCGCAATGAAAAAAGGCATATTTTAAGTTTATTGAAAGATCTCGTGACCATTCGCTCTTGTGGAGGGATATCAACCGTTTGGGCTTCATTAAAAAGAATAGTTCGTCAATCCCCTTGCATTTAAATGATGTTAATCTTATCAACAGCTTCTTTGTCAATAGTTGTAATTACAAATCAGGACCTATTGACCTCTTATTCGGAGGTGCGCTTCTACAATAATTTTGAATTTCAACAATTAACACTAATGAGATGATTACGCATGTACAAAGTATTAAATACAATTCAGTTGGAGGAGACGGTGTGAGTATTTATATGATTAAGCTTTGTTGTCCATATATAATACCATATGTCACTCACATCATTAACTCTTGTATTGTTGAGTGCGTGATCCCATCTACTTGGAAGAAAGCTAGAGTGCTTCCGCTGCCGAAGAAGGTGGATATTAAGACTCTCGGTGATCTGAGACCTTTCAGCATATTACCTGCTATGTCGAAGATTCTGGAGAGGGTTCTACATAGTCAGCTGTGCAATTATATAAATACTAACAATATTTTACCGGGGGTGCAGTCTGGATTTCGCTCCGGATATAGCTGTACGACTGCCCTGGCGGCGGTTACTGATGACTTAATTGCAGCAGTTGATGCGGGTCGGATCGCCTTGCTGGTGCTATTGGATTTCAGCAAGGCATTCGATACGGTTGATCATGGTCTCCTGGGACGCATTTTGAGGTATATTGGGTTTGGTCCAGGTGCACTTAACTTATTCGGGGACTACCTTGGTGACCGATACCAGAGTGTTTTTGTAGGTGATAGTGTTTCGAGTGAGTTATTGGTTTCTGCTGGTGTTCCGCAGGGATCGATTTTGGGTCCCATTTTGTTTTCAATTTATACAGCCTTCTTACCTGATGCTGTAAAATTGTGTGATGTTCATGTCTGTGCGGATGATACTCAGGTATATAAGTGTTTTGCTCCCGCTGACTGGCAGGATGCCGTGAGCGAAGTTAATGAGGACTTAAATAATATTTATGTCAAATCAAGAGAACATTTTCTTAAATTAAATCCTGCAAAGTCTGTGGTTATTCTATTTGGTAAAAGGAAAATCTGTGGAAATCTGAAACATGTAGTTGAAATAAAAATCAATAATCAAACCATCCCTATTGCTGAGAGTGCTAAGAGTCTGGGCTTAACCTTGGACAATACCTTTAGGTACAGGAAACAAATAAATAATTATACAAAGAGGGCATACGCTAATTTAAAAAGAATCTACCCACATAGATATTACCTTAGTTTGAAACTCAAAAGGCGCCTTTGTGAACACTTTGTGCCCTCACAGTTTTCCTACTGCTCTCCAATTTACCATTCTGCTATAGACTCTGTGACAGCTCAGCGGATTCAAAGGGTTCAGAACTCTTGTTTACGTTTGATTTACGGCATCAGAAAATATCAAAGAATTTCTCATAAACTCAAAGATATAGGCTGGTTGAATATGACCAACAGACGTACTTTGCAGCCTATGAATTTTTATCACAATATTATTCTTACTGGAATGCCACCATATCTTTACCGGCGAGTACATTTTCGACACGATTGTCATATTCGCTGCATACGCTTTGGGTACATGATCTCTCCGCCTAGACATAGCACTGCGTTTTATGAAAGAAGCTTCTCATACCACATCTATAAGTCGTATAATGATTTGCCAAATAGCCTTAAGACTTTAGGCCCAACTACTTTTAACCTTCCTATACTCACGCATACGGTCTGTGAGACTGACTTATATAGTATAGTATACGTCTTTCATTTTGACGTGAGTATAGGAAGGTTAAGAGAGTATACCGCGAGCATTTATTTGCGAATCAATCATAATTATTTTAATTTGAATTTCTTGCTTACATGTCATTTGTGGCGGGCGCATCGTGGATTCTTTCTCCGTACTTCTTCCATTCTTTCTTTCGTTCATTCTTTCTTTGATTACTTTCCTAAAAGTTCTTTCCCTCTTTTTTTTTTCTCTTTTGTCTCCTTTATCTCCTAGATTTTAAGGTACTAGATTAGGCATTAGCTGCATTAGTTTGTATTTATTTTCCAAGGTTTAGATGGTAGAGCAGTGGTGGGACTTGAACTCACACACTGAATCTCGCCTTGCGATTGTAGCATAATGATTTAATTTATTAATTTAATTTAATTTATGTAATCGTGTTCTAAATTTTTTTTAATTAATTTTGTGCATTACATGTATGTATTTTTCTTTTCGTTTGATTCTGCTACAATAAAGACATTTATTATTATTATTATTAAGTTTTTCGTTAGAAGTTCCTATACAGTTTTCTTTTCTCACGAATCAACGCTAGTTTACACACATGGTGTAAAATAAATATAACAAAGACATTTGAGTCCGTTTTCATTGTGGACACATCCGTTTGCTACAGTCGGTAGCTGATCCATCGAACAACAGCTTTATAGTTAGGAAATAGGAACAATTATCAAGTAATCAAAATTCATTCATCCGGAAGTTTCCCAGGCAAAATAATCATCATGGAGAAATATTTAATAGGAAAGAAGTCGATGATGTGGAATTTCTTCTTCAACCGCGTACGCTGGAGACCGTCCGAGAGTAACCGTTCTCTGTCCAGCGAGATAACAGTTGCAACCGTTCTGGATCGAGAATGGTTCTAAAATAACAGATAGTTCAATAACGACCCATCACTACTTGAGACTGTCACATTTAATATATCGCTTTATGGATGTATTGTAGCGATGTATATAAAGCCGCCGTAACAGCACCAAGAAGGGCAGTAAGGAAATATACGTTTAACCAGCAAGTTGCTTTATTTCTAAGTAGTTTCCCACTAATATAACTGGCGCAGTCATCGCAGGTCTTTCGGAATAAGTCAATCGCGATCTTATGTTGATATCAATCATTAACAAGGGGAGGGCGCGACGTTGGGATCACGGATTTCGATGCCCTTCTGGGATAAGAAAGTACTTCATAATAGTTAACTACAGGCCTTCAAACATGGTGCCAATACTCAGCCGTTTTTGAGAAAAACCACTTTGAATAACATGTCGCAATTGATATACCTGGACCGTTGCACAGGTTTTAAGTAGCAGGGCGTGGCTCAGGGGCTTAGCGTTAAGATTAGTAATTGTTTGGTTTGGTTTCGATTCCCGGACCAGTTTTTTTATTTTTTTTTTTTCAATTTTTTATTTCAATCCTTTTTTGTTTCTGCGTTATGTGGCGCTGTTAGTCGATTCTTCGACAACCTCAAATTATCTTCACAATCAGTGAATTATAACGGAAAGTTCAGAGAGTGTGCTAATTGAATAAATATTTTGGTGTGTAATTAAAAAAAAAAGAAATGCAAGACGCCGGACCTTCCACTAGTATGGAAGTTGATTCGACTGCGTTTGAAAATGAAAAACGCAAAGGCGAGTTTACAAACGCTCTTGTTGCAGCGTATGCGATTTACCGTCAACACGGTCTTATCACAGACCAGCCCCCAAGTAAAATCAATGCTGTTTCCTTGGCCATGGTCGAAGAAATCAGCAAAGTAACAATAGATATATTAAACAAATACTTTATTTCAACTGAAGAAGAGTTGATTCTTCCGTGTGAATCAGATAGTGAAGAATTATTCGAGGAGGTATATTTCATTGTCTTACCTTGTGATACTGTAATAATTCGTCGTCGTTTAATTACCTAATTTCGTGAATCACCCAGTGTACAGATGATCCAAGTTTAGACGGATATAGCGAGAACTATTTCGAAGATCCTCCGAAGGAATATATTCCCCTGCAATGCAAAGCTAAAGTTGTTGCCCTTGCCGAAGCGAATCCGAAATGGAGTTTGGCTGCTCTCCAAAAACACGGATCTCGTCACTTGAAGAGGAAAGACCATCTTCAGCGGTGGAAAGAAGATGTAAAAAGTGGTGGTACGAGAATAGACAAGTTGCAAACTTTGGAACGTTTCGTAGAAGCAAGACGTTGTTTGCAATCGGTAAGCATATCCGTAATCAATTCTTTCCAAGAAATGCAATAGATATTTCTGCCGCGTTCAACTCACGATATGTTAAATGTACCCGAATAAGATATTTACAGGTGACGACGAGGACACTTCAGCAATGGGCGACCGTAACTGCTTTTCCTTATCTTTGTGATAACTTCCGTTTTGAAGCAAGCCGTACATGGGTAAAAGTTTTTAAGCGAAGACACAAAATTCGACAGCGAAAAATAACGAAGTATGTAAGCAGGAAAGACATTGCTACTCTGCAGGAAAGCGTAGAGATAGCAGAAAAATTTCGCACACAAACAAGGTGCCTAATTTCTAATTTTGATTTGGATTTTGTGATCAAATCACGGATCAAACGGGTTGCGAATATCAAACAACATATAATAGGTCGTTGGATTTTCAGGGAGCAAAAACTGTAATAGTGAAAAAGGAGATTTAAACAAACTTTCACATTGGTACACCGCACAGTATACTGTAACTGCGTCCTGAAAACTCCTGCCCTGTGTCTTCATCTGCCTACAAGAGAAATCGAATGCATTTGGTCCGATTGTTTCAAGAACCGTTGATAAGCTAACAACAGAGTTTAACAATGTTGTTGTAACTTGCTCAAAGTCCGGAAAGCTCACGAAAGATCATTATAAAGAATATCTCGAGACAATCCTTCTCCCTTACGTGAAGAATCAAGAATTCTTACTTCTTCTCGATTCCTGGAGCGGACAAACAGATTGCAGTATGCATGACGACGTTTTCGGCAATCAGCATGGAGAAGCGACGTGCACCCTTAAATTTATACCGCCGAAGTGTACGCCCCTATGTCAACCGTGCGATGTTTATTTTTACCGGCAGGTAAAAATTTTAATCAAGCGCATACAAAATGCCCCTGCTTTATTACAAGAACAAAGGGATATAGCATCACGCAATGATTCCATAAAAATACAGTCGTTGGTTCACAATCAATTGAGTGCTCCAAAATTTTACAATATGTTAAAGTATGCTTGGATTGCCGCCAAGTTGATCGAAGAGAGACCTGTATTTTTGAACGTGAACGAGGTGTGCTTTCCTCTGTCGCTCTTGAAACAACGTTGCCAGTGCCAGAACGTTACATTTATAAAATGTGCATGGTGTGAAGAGAATCTATGTTTCACGTGCTTTTATGATAAGTACCGTCCGCAAGGATGCAGAGGCTGTACTGCAGATAACTGTAGTGATAGCGACTAATAACGTCACATAATGCCACCGTTAAATTTTGTAAAATACATAGTGGTGAATAATTGAGAACAGTGTTACAATTCAACATGCGTCGATATGTAGCACAAGAAAGAAAAAAAGAACAAAAAAATCCGTCTAGGAATCGAACCCAGACCATTCGATAACTAGTCCAACGCTGAGTGATACCGATTTTTGATGGTACGGAACACAGAGTTAACACGTTTATTAGGGCATGCGACAATATGGTACAACCGTACGCAAACGAAAGCCGTGAAATTACGCAAATAATTTTTCAAACGATCATTTCTAAATTAAGAGGTTGCGCTGAACAACTTATTTGCGCTAGAAATGAATTAAACACGTGGACATTGGTCAAACAAGCAGTTTTACATTACTTTGGTAACAAACGAGATTTCACGCAATTAGCTTCCGAATTCCAAAATTAAAAAATTCTTCATCAAGAAAACCCCATTCAATTTGGCCATAGAATTCAAGAAGCTCTGTCGAAACTATTAACAAAAATGTCATGAAGCAACCACATAGATAATAAAAACCTTAGAACCTCAATTTACCTACAAGCAGCTTTAGAAATATTTCTTTTAAATCTACCTGACGGTATTCAATTTATGGTAAAAACACAAGATTGTTTAGAAACAGCCATAGGATTAACACAGGATGCAATTAACTTCCAAGATGGGGCTAACCAAGTTAAAAATAGAAATAATTATGTTCAGAAGTCTAGTTTCCAAAACTCAATACTAAAGAATAACATATATCAAAGTTCAAATCCAAATCAAGTTATTAATCCCTTGTTTAGGCAACCGACATTGCATTACGGCTACCCGCACCCAAATCAACAAATTAAGTTTCCCAGATTATCTCCGGTTAATCCACCAACGCCATACCGGACATTACCTTATATACCACCCCAGCGTTTTCCTAATAATAATAAGCGATGCTTATTCAATACCTATGCTTCAATTGAAACCACAGTCATTTATTATACCACCTAGATGTAGAGTCTTGAAATCTCTTAAAGTTAATCACATTGAAGGAGGAGTTTTTGTTCCATGATTAAAATAATAATAAACGATAAAGTGAGAATTCAATCTGCGATTTTAAACGTTAAAAATGGCGAGACAAATACGAAAATTATAAATTCAAGTGATAAATATATTTTAAAAACAATGATATCCAAAGCTAATCATTTTATTAATCCAAAGAACTTTCAATAACAAACTCAAAGTCGACATTGTTTCAAAATTTGTCAAAGACATAGAGAATGAACAGGAACAGCGTTAAAAAATTAAATATCAACACGAAGGTAAAGCTAGTCACAGAGAGATTACCGAAGTATCGTCAGCTTTAAAACGCAAATATTATTTTCCCGATTTAGATAAATTAGTAACTAAATATATAAACAACTGCGACACTTGCACTCGCGGTAAATACGATAGAAACCCCCAAAAGATGCCCCTGCAGCTAACTTACACTCCAAAAAACCATTTGAAAACCTCCATCTAGATTTATTATTCATATCCAAACACATCATCCTAACCATTGTGGACTCATTTAGCAAATATGCCCAGGCTTATATTATTCCAGATAGAAGTGCTCAAACCATTTTAAACACTATAGTAAAATACATGTCGCATCATGGAACACCATATAAAATTATAACAGATTCTAGTTCAGAGTTTCAAAATAAGTTGTTTCGAGAATTTTGCAAACTTCACAGTATAGAAAAACATGTAACTTCGGTTGAAAATTCACAATCCAATGGCTGTGTGGAACGATTACACAGTACGTTACCTGAAAATAGAAAATCCCCAAAATTCATTTGAAACCAATTTGTTGAATGTAATTCTAGGAGATAATAATAGTATTCATGGAACGACTAAATTTACTCCATTCGAAATAATACATGGCGAAAGCAACATTTAACTTACCTAAAGATATTAATGAAAATAAGATAATTGAAGACTTTATTCAAAATCGAGCAGACAATACTAAACTCATTAATACTATAGTCAGGAATAACATGAAATTACGAAAAATAAACATTTGCGAAAAAACGAACAAGACACGTAAAGAACCAGAAGATATTAGAAAAATGAAATTGTTTATGTTAAGCGTAAAGGCCGATGCCAAAAATCAAGACCTCGTTTTGATAAAAGTAAAGTAATTTCAAAAATAAGGTTACGTTCAAAATTAAAGGCAAAAATAGCAATACTAAGTTAAAACGCGGTACGGTAAAACGGAGAAAAAAATTCACTAAAGTCAATATTGTCGCAGAGGATGGAGATGAAGTTCCCGTTTCTACTCCTAATGATCCCAGTCGTTAATAGTTAATTAATTATTATTACCAAAAATTAAAAATCCAAGTTCATATTGATCAATTTATGATTTTGTTTAAAATCCACTCTCCGATTATGCTTAGGTCTGTACTTTCATTAATCCATATTTATCCTGTATCGTATCAAAATAACTTATCCTATTACCCGAAACGTGCTTCTGGAGCCTAAGGAATACGCCTACCGAAAAAACAACTGTCTGAGATTGGAAGTCAACTACACCCGCGAAGGGAAATTACAACCTCAAAATGGGGAAACCGCTTCTTCAATCTACACCAAAACAGCAATCGAAATTGCCAAAAGACACCAGTCCAGCCAAGTGAAGTAATAATAAAACAACGGACGAATGGCGACTTGTTATTGGTAACTTAAAGAAGTTAGTGTAGTTTATAATTGTGTTGAAACAGAACTTTAGCAAATATCTGAAAATGTAGTTTTTAAAGTGTTCCCAAATCGTAACATAAAGATAAATCACCCCCTCCCCCACCCCCAACATCCACTCTAATGGTAGAGGAGTCATATGTTAGTAAACTTTCTATTTGTGGATTTGTGTATGTACGTATGTATATTTCGTCAGTGACAGGGAACAGTACTGAAATATGTGCGTTTAAAGAAAGGGCTCTTAGCCCTTGAGACTGTCACATTTAATATATCGCTTTATGGATGTATTGTATCGATGTATGTACATAAAGCCGCCGTAACAGCGGCAAGAAGGGCAGTAAGGAAATATACGTGTAACTAGCAAGTTGCTTTATTTCTAAGTATGTAGTTTCCCACTAATATAACTTGCACCATGGAGTTACTATATGATACCCATCGAACGACATTGACCCGTCGCTCGCCGGAAGTTTATCGCAAGTCCCCTGCATAAATAGCTATTTAGAGTAGAACAGTATAGAATTTGATTTTATAATATGCCGAGACTGTCGCAATCAATTCTACCATATTAAATGTAGAATCGTTTGTTATTCTGTTATTATTGTTTTTATTAATCTGAGGAAGAAAATGTTTGATCGAGCGAAAAAGATCAACTTTTCTTCTTATTATCATTTACCTGGGAATTAATTGTGATAGATTTGTAAACACATTTTTAAGTTATGTAAAGTTGATCTTCGATTGACATGACTTAGAATTGTGCAATACTTTTATTAAAATAGAGAATAATTATGCACGTGCTACGTTGTGTTCACCACTACTGAATATCATCACCAAAAGTACTTTAATTAAACACTTGTTTAAATTATTTACTACATTATTACAAAAAAGAACAAACAATATTTGCATTAAAACGTATCAAAGAAAAGCCAATATTTGAATTAAAACATGTATACAAACGAAAACCAGTATTTGAATCAAAACATGTATACAAGCAAAAAGGAATATAAATCGAATACTTGCGAGGATATCATTTGAAGACCTATTTGGCAGACTACCTTAATTACTTCCCATTCCAATACAAGCTTAAACTGAATTATGGAAATACAGTAATTCCCAGTTTTTGCGTCTCAATGGGACGCTGGTACGGTCTGTTTCCATGTTTGGGATTGTCTCTAACAATAACAGATTGTCTCTAACATGGTCCTTACCTATCAGTATAGTACTATAGTATAGTACTACTAGTATACTATAGTAGTATAACAAATATACATATTTTTATGGAGGTTACCCCTCACCATCTTATTATAGGGAAAATATTTATCATTGTTAAGAGCATGTAAAACAGTTTAAATTTTCCATTAACTTTTTCTGATTTCTCTTATAGCTTCTGAGATACTCAGTCTACCAGCGAAGGGTAGTGTTAAGTTTAGAGCACCCTCGCTAATGTGAGATTGGGCAGCTAAGAAAATGACTGTTGTTTTTACACTACATCGGTCTATAAGCCCACAAAGTTTCATTTAAATCGGCGAGACACACTTACCAGTATTTTCTTGTAAGAGGATAGTTTATGAATCGGTTTTGCTTAAACTGTTTGCTATATATTATTATTATATCAACCAGAATAAGTATTTATATAGGTTAACACAACCTCAATTGTATTCTTTTACTAGCTATGTACAATATTAAACTCATGCAGTAACTTCTGGTTGAAATGCAAATTTAAGTAAGCAGCAATAGAGAATTACTATGACTTAAACTTCTATCCTTAATTGAAATTACATAGTGGAAGTTACTTTCAAAATTAAATTTTAACAAAAGTTTGATATTTTATAACGGCCAAGTTCAACACTTCCATCCTTAATTGAAATTACATAGTGGAAGTTACTTTCAAAATTAAATTTTAACAAAAGTTTGATATTTTATAACGGCCAAGTTCAACTTCAGATATGTATGTATTTGATTTGGAAGCCGTTACTTATCGAATGTAATGGCATATTTTCTATTGTCTATCTATATACAATTACTTTAAGTAGATAGGCATTTAGGTAATCAGAACATTCTACTTCGTTTCTTAGTCCTAAATTAAAAATATATTTTGTTCTTCAAGATATTTTTCACCGCTATAAACAAAACTCTAGCCCTAATCTAATACGAACCTAATGTAAATACAACTCTATTAGCGTACAGTGTTGCTAAATAGTCTGGTTCAGGGTTGTGCGTAGGACATTGCCGAAGGATATACGATACATATACAAATATCCGAGGCCAGCGCCGCCAAACGAGAAAAGCGATCTACTACTTTTTTGATATTTCTATCAAAACTGAACCATTTCGATACTTAGCACTTGGGGGCGTTCTAACAATCCTGCGCCATATATATCGCCCAGGATTGCAAAGCTGGCTCAGGATTATATGGTTCCTATATATATATACATCTTTCTATCACTGTTAAGCCAGCTGACTCAGTCAAAATATATATCAGTATACTAGAGCCTCAGTTGGCCTTGTGAATGTATATACATTTAAAACTTCCTAAAATTGAAAAGATGTATATAACGCTATTTTTGTATATAAATAGCATAATCCTGAACCAAACTATCCTTATAGCAATCTTGAGCCAAATTATACATGAATCGGTACATTCATTGACTATTCTACACCATTCCAGTGTTGACAGGTTTATCGACCATCTTTACGATTTTCATCTACAATACTTCTGCCAACCGGCGCGAAGTTAAGTGAAAACTTAATGGACTCCCAATCTTAACGAAAGCATTATTTTGAAAAATTTATGAAAAATGTAATAATTTAAAATTGTCAGTCTTTATAAGAAGTAGATATGGGAACAAAATGAGGTAAATACGTAATAAAAATTTAATAGTAAAAATAAAGTATTTCCAAATACACAATTTTACAACTTAAAACAAATTATTACTAGTCTCTAATTTTCTTAATTCGAATTAAATTTTTATTTTTATAGTGTAAATATTATACACCACTTTCTTTAATAGATGTCCATTTACGGTTTTTTAATAAATTGGGGTAACAAGACACAAGCCTCTCAGCCTCTAATCTTTTTCTTGGTTGTTTTGTTTAATATTATTATTGTTGTGGCTATACACCCCCGAAGAGGTTGAGCCTTCTATTCGGATCTCTAGATCTGATTATATGCTTTCACATAATTTCTTCCATAGTTTTCTGTTTTTCGTTTTTCGTTGCCAAATCATGTGTCCGGTCCTTCGTATATCCTGCTCCACTTCCTTCAGCCATGTACTCTTCGGTCTTCCTCTCCTTCTTCTGCATCCCGGCTTCCACTCTGTCACGTTATATATTACCGCTCCTGCACCCGCTCTCCATACATAACCGAGCCACCTTGCTCTTGATTGCTTAATCTTTCTCACTACATCTATTTCTATTTCTTGTGCCAATTCCTCGTTTGTTCTTCTTCTGTATTTCATTCTCGTTTGGTCTAATTGGTCCCAAGATAGTTCTCATTACTTTTCTCTCCACTATTCTTAGGTCCTCCTCCTCCTTCTTTGTCATGGAAAGCATTTCTCTAGCATACAGCAGTGTTGGTCTAATTATTGTTTCATAGATCTTCTTACTCTTACTATTACTCTTTAATAGCTTTCTATTTGCGTAAAAAATCCTGTGTGTTGTGATTATCTTCTCTTTGATTTCTGCTTCACGCTCGCACTTATTGGTGATTGTCACTCCCAGGTATTTGAATCTTTCCACCTCCTTAAAAGCATACTTTCGTATTTGGATTTTCTTCTTTTCGCATTCTCTATCTAGTCTCATTCTCTATCTAGTCTCATTCTCTATCTAGTCTCATTATTTTGGTTTTTTCTTCTTTGATTTTCAATCCCACTTTTGCGCCCTCTGTGACTATTTCTTCCAATACCTCCTTCATTTTACTTCTGTTTTTGTTATTAATGCAATATCATCAGCGTACGCAACTATCTGCTCTCCTCTTGTCCTTAATGTCCCATTCTTTATCCTTCGGAGTACATATTGTAGAGCCAGGTTAAATAGGGTTGCTGATAGTGCGTCTCCTTGCCTTACTCCTTTATTGAAATCAAACTCTTCTGTCTCCCTTTCAGCGTTAAGACATTCGCTGTTGTTTTTTCCCTTGTCATCATTATTAACCTCCTCAATTTTGCGCCTATACCCAGCTCTTTTAACGCTCTTTTAGTTCATTTCTATAAATGCTATCGAAAGCTTGCTGGAAATCTATGAAAAGCAATTCTATTTCTATTTTGTAATGCTGAGCCTTTTCCATTAGTTGTTTTATTGTATGTATTGCATCTATCGTTGATTTTCCTTGTTTAAATCCGTTCTGATATTGCTCCACTGTGTCCTTTGTTACTTTTGCTAATCTCCTCTGCAACAGTGTGGACAGCAGCATTGTTTAATATATATATTTTTTTAAATTTACAATTATTTTCTGTTCTGTCGACCATGACTGTCTCAAATAGTGATGGGTCGTTATTGAACTATCTGTTATTTTAGAACCGTTTTCGATCCAGAACGGTTGGAACTGTTATCTCGCTGGGCAAAGAACGGTTCCTTTCGGACAGTCTCCAGCGTACGCGGTTGAAGAAGAAATTACACATCATCGACTTCTTTCCTATTAAATATTTCTCCACGATGATTATTTTGGGTGGGGAACTTCCGAATGAATGAATTGTGATTACTTGATGATTGTTCCTATTTCCTAACTATAAAACTGTTGTTCGATGGATCAGCTACGGATTGTAGCAAACGGATGTGTCCACAATGAAAACAGACTTAAATGTTTTTGTTATATTTATTTTACACGAGGTGTGTAAACTAGCGTTGAATCGTGAGAAAAGAAAACTGTATAGGAACTTCTAACGAAAAACTTAATGTACGTAGGATACAGTTACATCATCAATACACAATCATATAACTCGGGGAATCACCAAGACGTTAGAACTAGTAATGGGAAAGTATAACGTCGGGGAAAAACAAACTATATATCAAATCAAGCAAAGGCCGCCAAAGGCGATGTACGCATGACATATTTTATTGATTTTATGATGCGTTATCAAATAGAACTGTCGAGTACGAAACAACGATGACCTGTTATATTGGAATCGATACTTCAAAATAACGAGGACGGTTGGAACTGTTCTTTTAAAAGAACGGGTTTTCCCATCACTAGTCTCAAATATTTTTCGCGAATGCAGAGAGAACCGCTATGGAACAAATTCAAACTACTGTGCAACAAAAAATGTCAATCAATTTCTTCGAGAATGGCTAGGCTAATTTTCCGTTAAATCAAAATAGATTTGATACTGCGCTCAAATAAAAAAAAAAGGCAGTTTATAGTAGTTACTTGGCTAGAGATATCGACAAAATACTTATTAGAATTCAAACTAAGAGACAGATAGACAGACTTCATTGACCTTAATTGCGATACAAACGCGCTACAAAAATGTTATAAAAGCACCCGTCTATGGAAAATCGAAAAGCATAAATCTTATTTTTAGCATGTACAACATGATCACTTGCTTTATATCAAAGAGTATGTAAAAACTACCTATTAGGAATTTTGAAAGAAATAAACAGGTACGTAAGAAATGTCGAATATTTACAAAATTGAATGCGGAGGAAGCACTTATTCTTATATCGGACAGACACAGTGTACCATCGTATCGAGACTATTCAAGGAGCACATGGCTGGTTAGCGCTATAAAAAACTAGGATCCTCAAGCGTAGGTCACCATATTAATGATACAGGGCATAGTATCCAAAGACAGAATTTAAAATTATACATAAGACGACAAACCTCCAAAATAGGGAGTACAGTCTTTTGGTCGGTCTGTACTGTTAGATTTATTATAAATTTAGTAATGAACACTAACAAGAAACTACTGGTAAGTGTGTCTCACCAATTGAAAGTCTCACATTACCGGGCTGTATAGCGCCCTAAGCTCAAAACTGCCCTTTCCTGTATGACTCAATAACTCAATAAATAATAAACTATCAGAAATATAAAAAAGAAAGTTAAGGCAAGATTTAAACTATTTTGCAAAGGAGAAGATAAATTTATTGAGAATAATAAAATCTAGTAGACTGTGAAAAACAATCTCACAGTGTTTACTTAGAGCAACTTTTTATCTATCATTTGATGTTCAGTTGTTGAAATTACGTTCGTTACAACTCTCTGCTACTTATTTTTGAAAAGTAAAATAAAATGGAATTAGCCAGAGAGCACTTTCGAATCATAATTTACTATGATTTTAAAAGAGGTTTAAGCGCTTATGAGTGCAAAGAGAGTTTAGATTCAGTTTTTAGTGAACAAGCACTTTCCTTGACTACAATTTACCGATGGTATAAGGAATTTTAACGCGAAAGCAATTCTGTTCAGCATCAAAAAGGAGCAGGGCGTGCTGCTGTTAAAAAATAATTGAAGAAGACAATAAAACCACTTATGCGGTAATAGTACGTAAACTGAAAATTGGATCCTCAGCTGTTAAAACAATCATACACGATCACCTGCATTTAAAAAAGCGTTAAGTCGTTTTGTGTCACATTACCTTTCTGACTTCCAAAAATCTGAGCGTGAGAATTCGCCATGAAACTTTAAATTTATTAAATAATAGCGTGAATCAATTTTTTTCTAAAATAGTGACAGGTGGCGAAACTTATATTTCCCTTTTCGACCTTCTTACCTCGCAAGAGAGTTATGTATGGATACATAAAGATGGGGAAACTCCTACAATGACTAAGAAGCAGCGAGCTATGAGAAAGGTTATTTATGCGGTATTCTTCAGAAGTACGGGCTTAGTAAATTCAATTAAACTAGATGGACAAAACACAGTTACAGCTAAGTGGTATACTGAACAATGTTTGCCTGAAGTGTTCAATAGAATTTCAGACCAGAGCATTATGCTCCACCATGACAACGCTGCAGTTTTTGGCTGAAAAGAATATAAAAGTAATAGAACATCCGCCGAACTCACCTGATTTAGCAATGTGTCAGTTTTGGCAATTTTTTTAACTTAAACAAAATTTGCGAGGTAGAAGGTTTTCGTCTAAAGAAGAGATTGATACCGCAGTTCACGCTTATTTTGAAGGTATTCCGAAATAATATTCGTTGGAAGCTTTTAAACAGTAGAAAGATATAATGATCAAATGTATCATTGCTGAAGGGAATTACTTTGAGCATATTTAAAATAAAATCCTAGAAAATATTAACCGTGTTCTTTATTCTCAATAATTTCAACTTATCCCTCGTATATGCTTGTAACGATAATGTGAATATTTTCCCTATAACAAATATACATGCATATGTTGATGGAGGTTACCCCTCACCATCTTATTATAGGGAAAATGTTTATCATTGTTAAGAGCATGTAAAACAGTTTGAACCTTCCCTTAACTTTTTCTGATTTCTCATATAGCTTCTGAGTATCTCAGTCTACCAGTGAAGGGTAGTGTTAAGTTTAGAGCACCCTCGCTAATGTGAGATTGGGCAGCTAAGAAAATGACTGTTGTTTTTACACTACATGGGTCTATAAGCCCACAAAGTTTCATTTAAATCGGCGAGACACACTTACCAGTATTTTCTTGTAAGAGGATAGTTTATGAATCGGTTTTGCTTAAATTGTTTGCTATATATTATTATTATATCAACCAGAATAAGTATTTATATAGGTTAACACAACCTCAATTGTATTCTTTTACTAGCTATGTACAATATTAAACTCATGCAGTAACTTCTGGTTGAAACGCAAATTTAAGTAAGCAGCAACAGAGAATTACTATGACTTAAACTTCCATCCTTAATTGAAATTACATAGTGGAAGTTACTTTCAAAATTAAATTTTAACAAAATTTTGATATTTTATAACGGCCAAGTTCAACTTCAGATATGTATGTATTTGATTTGGAAGCCGTTACTTATCGAATGTAATGGCATATTTTCTATTGTCTATCTATATACAATTACTGAACCATTTCGATACTTTACCAGACATACATTGACGTCACTTGGAGGCGTTCTAACACGTTAAACAATCCTGCGCCATATATATGGCCCAGGATTGCGAAGCTGGCTCAGGATTGTGACGCGTTGTTCTGTGTTATACACTTTACTGATAAACACTTTGTTCTGTTTTATGCACTTTACTGATAAACACTTTATTATCGCGGTGAGTTTGATATCACGAGCTCTCAGACGTCGATCGTACGCCTCGAAAGTCAAGTGGATACTGTTGTCATAAACTTGGCAAATTTATCTGTAAATCACAACTGTGAATTTACCTAATGGTTCACCAAAGATTGAATTGATACTCTTCCGTAATTTCTAACATACAGAAGCTCAATAATGCCACCTGATACCACTTTGGTTTTTAACTTCGATTCTAACAATTTTAATAAACCTAAAACAATGTCAGGATTTTATACGAATATTAAATATCTGACTCGCGATCCAATCCACTTGCAACAAGCCAGACACAACCGATCTTTCTTCATACTCTTCACGAATCAAATTAATATAAAGATACAGATGAGATACATATTGTAGTATAACAAATGTTACCAGAGTTAAATATTTTATAAAAGCATGATTTAATGTATAAAAAGAATTTTGTTAACATTTTAACACACATTTCCTACAACAATTATGCATTAGAAGAATTCACATACATAAATTTACTGGAAATAACCAAGCATATATAGATTCATGGACAACGGAGAAATAAAACAGTGTCGTCCTGCTTTCGAAAAGAAAATGAAAGTTTGTTTGGTTAACGAAGATTGAATTGAAAAATTGAGAAAAGTCAATAAAGAAGTAAAAAAGGTTTTAAGAAGAAATATTAGTAAGAAGAAGAAGTATTAGTAAGAAAAGAACCTCACCATACAGATAAAGAGGAGATACAGGAAAGACCGTCAACGGAAAATACACTTATACTTTCACACACACTAAAATAGGTAAATTTTTTTGATTTCATGTTCAATATTTCGAAAAAGTTATAAATATAAATTGTTATAATTTATGCTTTTATATTTTATCTACGAGCTAGACCGGTGAAATTTACTTAAAAACAAATTAACTAAATTCTCAGTACAATATACATATCTCTATGTTTGTGTGCAATAATTAACAGACTAGATCGATTAATAGATGTGCGGCTTTGGAAGACACTTAAAATAGCTATACAGTTGGACGTAAAGATTGGAACAAAATCAATAAAAATGTAAATTCTGAAAAGAAGAGAAAACGATCATACACGTCAACATTGATTTCTAAATGGCCAAATTAAAAAATATATTTCGTAACGCCATTATTGTCGCAGATATGACGTCACCTTCCTTCCGTTAAATGATAACTGCAATTTTTAATAGCGCCATTTAGAGCTGAATATTTTCTGCATACAAAACGATGATTTCTGAGATAAGGTACTTGACAAGATTTTTGAGAAAAAAAATATTTTGTGTATTATTCAATTCAACAATCAAAGTTTAACTAAAAAGTCAAAAGTTACAAGCAAATATAAAATTCTTCAAATTGCTTGTTTAAACTGCATACCATTTACCTGTTGAAAATGAGCCAGGCCATGTTCAAATTCATTTAGGACATTATTTAATACGTGGGGAGTTATTAACCTCAGTTCCTGGGTTATTCTAATCTGCAAGTCTTCAATCTAATAATAACGGCAAGGTTGAGATCTCTCGATATATTATGGGTAAAATAAATAGCTGCGACAGTTTTTGTAAAACGATCTTTACTAAATTCTCATTGACAGCTATGTTTGACAGGTTAACTTCACTGTTTAATGTATCACCATGGATAAAAAATAAGTGCACGTTACATGCCATGCACGTTATATCCTCCCCCTCTGGTGCTGAGACCGTCCCGGTGAAGCAGCAGGTTTGCCCTTCCTTGGTCTTCCTCGTCTTCGTAAGGGCACTACGGGTGAATGTTGTGTGTCTCCCTCATTCTTGTATTTTGCCAGGATTGAGACGTGATACGTGCCTAACGGTTCGAGCGTCTTGCTCGAATCGCCCACTTCATAGGTAGTAGCAGATACTTGCCTTAATATGACGTAAGGGCCATCTCGACGAGGGACGAACTTGGAAGTAGTCTTCATTGCGGCATTATTGAGTTTGTTTAGGCTTATAAAAACCAGGTCACCAACGTTGTATGGAGGGGCATGTTTGCGTCGAGCACCGGCGTAGACTTTTTGTCGGTCTTGTTCTTTGTCATGAAGTAGGTCGTCTATTCTTGGGAGGGGATACTTGTCGGCAACGGTGACCGCATTAAGGCGACGATAGTCAATGCATACGCGAACATCACCATTCTTCTTGGGGATTCACACTCTTCGATGATACCTTCTGCCAGCATTCGTTCTATTTCCTTCTTTAAAGTCCATTTGTTGGCAGCGCTCATTCGATATGGTGGCACAGCTATATTTCCTGTGTCAATGTGATGCTCTGCATACGGAGTTGCTCTCCCCTAGTTGGAAGATATCCTGATGTTCTACCAATAAACTATTCAAGTGAGTTCTCTCTTCCTTGTGCAACATGGATCCCCTTTAGGCACGTAAGACGTTAATCAAATCGGAATCGGCACAAGGACTCATAACACCACTTTCGAATTCTAATTCGTAAGGTATTGGGTAATCTGCGAATTGCCAGGTTTTATTCGCAGCGTTCATCACGATTCTAGCATTTTGTATGACATCAATGCCAAATAATGTACCAATTTCGGATTCTGGCAGTACAATGAACGTAGTAGTGATTGGATGTCCTTTTAGAAATAGCAGCACTTGTGTCACCAGAACATCCTGCAATTTTTTACTACCGTCTGCCAGTTTAATATTTATTCTGTCGGCTTTAAAGTTTTGATTTCTTGACACCAACCTCTCGTACGGGGTTCGTGCAGCTACGCTTAATTTTGTGGCTGTGTCAATAAAACCGCGAACAGCATTTTCATCGGAAATGCTAGTACACCCTTTGTATATTTATACGGCATCAATAAAATGTTAACATCATTATTCTTAGAACCGTCATATCTGGATCGACAACTTGCCAAATTACCAGTTCTAACTACAGACATATCTACTTGAACAGTCTCTATACTCCTGATTAGCTCTTGCAGCTGTTCATTCGTCATTATTACAGCGTTTTGAGAGTTATTCGGCATGTTGTTGGGAGTGCAACTACGCAACCAATATCTGTTGTTATTCGCCACAATCTACAAACTGTGTACTCACCAGCAATTACAATCACCATCTTATTATAGGGAAAATGTTTATCATTGTTAAGAGCATGTAAAACAGTTTGAACCTTCCCTTAACTTTTTCTGATTTCTCATATAGCTTCTGAGTATCTCAGTCTACCAGTGAAGGGTAGTGTTAAGTTTAGAGCACCCTCGCTAATGTGAGATTGGGCAGCTAAGAAAATGACTGTTGTTTTTACACTACATGGGTCTATAAGCCCACAAAGTTTCATTTAAATCGGCGAGACACACTTACCAGTATTTTCTTGTAAGAGGATAGTTTATGAATCGGTTTTGCTTAAATTGTTTGCTATATATTATTATTATATCAACCAGAATAAGTATTTATATAGGTTAACACAACCTCAATTGTATTCTTTTACTAGCTATGTACAATATTAAACTCATGCAGTAACTTCTGGTTGAAACGCAAATTTAAGTAAGCAGCAACAGAGAATTACTATGACTTAAACTTCCATCCTTAATTGAAATTACATAGTGGAAGTTACTTTCAAAATTAAATTTTAACAAAATTTTGATATTTTATAACGGCCAAGTTCAACTTCAGATATGTATGTATTTGATTTGGAAGCCGTTACTTATCGAATGTAATGGCATATTTTCTATTGTCTATCTATATACAATTACTGAACCATTTCGATACTTTACCAGACATACATTGACGTCACTTGGAGGCGTTCTAACACGTTAAACAATCCTGCGCCATATATATGGCCCAGGATTGCGAAGCTGGCTCAGGATTGTGACGCGTTGTTCTGTGTTATACACTTTACTGATAAACACTTTGTTCTGTTTTATGCACTTTACTGATAAACACTTTATTATCGCGGTGAGTTTGATATCACGAGCTCTCAGACGTCGATCGTACGCCTCGAAAGTCAAGTGGATACTGTTGTCATAAACTTGGCAAATTTATCTGTAAATCACAACTGTGAATTTACCTAATGGTTCACCAAAGATTGAATTGATACTCTTCCGTAATTTCTAACATACAGAAGCTCAATAATGCCACCTGATACCACTTTGGTTTTTAACTTCGATTCTAACAATTTTAATAAACCTAAAACAATGTCAGGATTTTATACGAATATTAAATATCTGACTCGCGATCCAATCCACTTGCAACAAGCCAGACACAACCGATCTTTCTTCATACTCTTCACGAATCAAATTAATATAAAGATACAGATGAGATACATATTGTAGTATAACAAATGTTACCAGAGTTAAATATTTTATAAAAGCATGATTTAATGTATAAAAAGAATTTTGTTAACATTTTAACACACATTTCCTACAACAATTATGCATTAGAAGAATTCACATACATAAATTTACTGGAAATAACCAAGCATATATAGATTCATGGACAACGGAGAAATAAAACAGTGTCGTCCTGCTTTCGAAAAGAAAATGAAAGTTTGTTTGGTTAACGAAGATTGAATTGAAAAATTGAGAAAAGTCAATAAAGAAGTAAAAAGGTTTTAAGAAGAAATATTAGTAAGAAGAAGAAGTATTAGTAAGAAAAGAACCTCACCATACAGATAAAGAGGAGATACAGGAAAGACCGTCAACGGAAAATACACTTATACTTTCACACACACTAAAATAGGTAAATTTTTTGATTTCATGTTCAATATTTCGAAAAAGTTATAAATATAAATTGTTATAATTTATGCTTTTATATTTTATCTACGAGCTAGACCGGTGAAATTTACTTAAAAACAAATTAACTAAATTCTCAGTACAATATACATATCTCTATGTTTGTGTGCAATAATTAACAGACTAGATCGATTAATAGATGTGCGGCTTTGGAAGACACTTAAAATAGCTATACAGTTGGACGTAAAGATTGGAACAAAATCAATAAAAATGTAAATTCTGAAAAGAAGAGAAAACGATCATACACGTCAACATTGATTTCTAAATGGCCAAATTAAAAAAATATATTTCGTAACGCCATTATTGTCGCAGATATGACGTCACCTTCCTTCCGTTAAATGATAACTGCAATTTTTAATAGCGCCATTTAGAGCTGAATATTTTCTGCATACAAAACGATGATTTCTGAGATAAGGTACTTGACAAGATTTTTGAGAAAAAAATATTTTGTGTATTATTCAATTCAACAATCAAAGTTTAACTAAAAGTCAAAAGTTACAAGCAAATATAAAATTCTTCAAATTGCTTGTTTAAACTGCATACCATTTACCTGTTGAAAATGAGCCAGGCCATGTTCAAATTCATTTAGGACATTATTTAATACGTGGGGAGTTATTAACCTCAGTTCCTGGGTTATTCTAATCTGCAAGTCTTCAATCTAATAATAACGGCAAGGTTGAGATCTCTCGATATATTATGGGTAAAATAAATAGCTGCGACAGTTTTTGTAAAACGATCTTTACTAAATTCTCATTGACAGCTATGTTTGACAGGTTAACTTCACTGTTTAATGTATCACCATGGATAAAAAATAAGTGCACGTTACATGCCATGCACGTTATATCCTCCCCTCTGGTGCTGAGACCGTCCCGGTGAAGCAGCAGGTTTGCCCTTCCTTGGTCTTCCTCGTCTTCGTAAGGGCACTACGGGTGAATGTTGTGTGTCTCCCTCATTCTTGTATTTTGCCAGGATTGAGACGTGATACGTGCCTAACGGTTCGAGCGTCTTGCTCGAATCGCCCACTTCATAGGTAGTAGCAGATACTTGCCTTAATATGACGTAAGGGCCATCTCGACGAGGGACGAACTTGGAAGTAGTCTTCATTGCGGCATTATTGAGTTTGTTTAGGCTTATAAAAACCAGGTCACCAACGTTGTATGGAGGGGCATGTTTGCGTCGAGCACCGGCGTAGACTTTTGTCGGTCTTGTTCTTTGTCATGAAGTAGGTCGTCTATTCTTGGGAGGGGATACTTGTCGGCAACGGTGACCGCATTAAGGCGACGATAGTCAATGCATACGCGAACATCACCATTCTTCTTGGGGATTCACACTCTTCGATGATACCTTCTGCCAGCATTCGTTCTATTTCCTTCTTTAAAGTCCATTTGTTGGCAGCGCTCATTCGATATGGTGGCACAGCTATATTTCCTGTGTCAATGTGATGCTCTGCATACGGAGTTGCTCTCCCCTAGTTGGAAGATATCCTGATGTTCTACCAATAAACTATTCAAGTGAGTTCTCTCTTCCTTGTGCAACATGGATCCCCTTTAGGCACGTAAGACGTTAATCAAATCGGAATCGGCACAAGGACTCATAACACCACTTTCGAATTCTAATTCGTAAGGTATTGGGTAATCTGCGAATTGCCAGGTTTTATTCGCAGCGTTCATCACGATTCTAGCATTTTGTATGACATCAATGCCAAATAATGTACCAATTTCGGATTCTGGCAGTACAATGAACGTAGTAGTGATTGGATGTCCTTTTAGAAATAGCAGCACTTGTGTCACCAGAACATCCTGCAATTTTTTACTACCGTCTGCCAGTTTAATATTTATTCTGTCGGCTTTAAAGTTTTGATTTCTTGACACCAACCTCTCGTACGGGGTTCGTGCAGCTACGCTTAATTTTGTGGCTATGTCAATAAAACCGCGAACAGCATTTTCATCGGAAATGCTAGTACACCCTTTGTATATTTATACGGCATCAATAAAATGTTAACATCATTATTCTTAGAACCGTCATATCTGGATCGACAACTTGCCAAATTACCAGTTCTAACTGCAGGCATATCTACTTGAACAGTCTCTATACTCCTGATTAGCTCTTGCAGCTGTTCATTCGTCATTATTACAGCGTTTTGAGAGTTATTCGGCATGTTGTTGGGAGTGCAACTACGCAACCAATATCTGTTGTTATTCGCCACAATCTACAAACTGTGTACTCACCAGCAATTACAACAGCAGCAGATGACCCTGAGATACGTACGATTTAAACGTTTCTTCACTTTTTTGTGCTACTTGCTTTGCCAATTGTTGTTTCTAAATGCACCCTGATTGCTTCTTGTCGGATCCTTTTTGTGGATGCGCTGCACAATTTTTCTACGGTTGCTATTGGGACACTGCAATTTACGGACCACGTGGAACACTAACACACCCGCCAACGGTTGCTCTTTCTTTGTGTTGCTGTAGGGATACCACTAAATATATCGAGCTACGAGTTGGGCGCCACTAATGGACTTTATTTAGGAGCCAAACATGTGGCGTTGATGCGTCATACAAGGTACATAATGTATCTTATCTCTAATTGAGTACTTAATGTACAAGTCAGGATTAAAAATAATAGCATGAATCTAGAAAAACAGTCACATATTAAAAATTACATATTTAAATATTCTGTTATGCTATAAAACGCATGCGATGTCAGATACTTTTTAACTTCCCTTTTATAGGTATTAATAGAACAGAAGGACTTGTACACGTCAGGTAGTTTATTATATAATTTTATACAAATATAAAGTGGTGATTCATTGGCAATTCTTTCGATCATTTTATGTATATATTGTTATAGGTTTTTTTAGTGTATATTTTAAATCAAAACAATTGGAAATGTCCATTAAAATGTTAAAATATTTCGACGATTTCAATGAATCTATATTGAAATCGCCACAGAGAACCAGCCCATTGTAATACTCTTTCAAGGAAACTCTTTAGACTCCGGTAAAAAGTTAGTAACCCAACTTTTTGATTCTGTATACCGAGTATACAGCTAGATGCTTGAAAGTTTTGATTTTATATCCAACTAAACATAGCGGTGCTCCCATTATGAAAATTAACTCTACAATACTTCAAACAAGGTTATAATTTTTAAAATTAATGATACCTAGAACTGCATCATTATACCAATGCTCCGAGACACAAAAAACATGAGGATATTCTTCCATTAATAATAATTCAATATTTTCGATTTTATTAGATAGTACCTGGTGGACCGAGCCTAGCTCGGAGTTCCCAAATTTTTTAAATAATTTTGAACCAAATAATAACGCCCTTTTAAGAATAAACAAAGCTCAAAATCTTTCTTAAGAAATACACATTTTAAGTGAACATTTACATACCTTCTTTTTGCAACGGCAACTAATTGTGTATATATTTTTTATTTTGATTTAAAAACTCAGCTCCGATTACTTTTGTAACTGTAAACAAAGTATGTGAATTTACATGTTGTTGTTAGTTTTCGTAGATATTTTTCTTTTATTAACATACTACTTTCGGCGCCATCTATGGTTTAGTAATAAAGTTTTAATTACTTATAATTTCGCTCGGCTGCATGATGTTAAAATAGTTGCTAACCCACGTTTAGGCCGAAATTGGTGGAAACCTGGACTAAACGGATTGAATCGAGACCGGCACCATGCTATATCGGTTTTGCGTCCCCAAAAGCTCGCAGATACTAAATTGTAACAAAATCTTGAGAGCAATTTTTGATAACACATTTTATGTACCACAGAAATAGGTAAAAGCGGGACAAAAAAATTTTCTTGGGACCGGGACCATGCTAGATCAATTTTGTATTCTTGAAAATCCCCAGATACTAAATTGCATAAAAATTGCTGAAGTCATTTTCGATAACCAATTTCATATGCCGCAATACCAGCAATGTGCGTAAACCGGGTCAAAATGGATTTTCCCGGGACCGGGAGATCGATTTCTCGTCCCCAAGAACCCCCAGGTGCTAAATTTCATCAAAATCATTAGAGCCGTTTTAGAGAAACCAATTATATATATATATATATATATATATATATATATATATATACAAGAACTGCTCGTTTAAATGCAAAATTTAAAAATCTATAATATATATATACCCAGATTTCTCTATTTACTTCTTTCTCTATATTACTTACAATATTAGAAAATTGACAGTTTAATGTATATACCAAATTATTATATGACACATTATTCTCCCAGTAAGGTACTGATAACACCAATAAGTTTGTATGGGGAAAAGAATTTACAATTTTAACTAAACTTACAGTTTTTAAATATTTCCCACGCAACATGTCCTCCGCTCCAGCCATAATTACCACAGTTCTCGAAAGTAAACTCAGATGCTAACGTTGACACCTCTGATGTTAAATTTACAAAGTCTGCATTAGGTTTGACAATCGTTCCAATGCAGAATGAACTCCCACAAAATTCATAAACCATACTTGCCATAGATTTGGCATCATTATCCCCAATCTTAGCTGTGTACGAATAAGTACGTATCACATCGAGCATTTTGCCACGTTGCCACGCCACTTCCACAGGCTGCTGGACATGTGGACAATGTCGAACCACATTGACACCTTCCAGTGTTTCCTCCTCCATACAAATTGGCACAACCTAGTTCCGGGATAGGGCATTGGCGGTCTAGGATGTTTCTGCGCCGTCGGTTCTCCTCCGTTCTTTCGCCAGGCCAGTACTACGCTGGGTCGTTTCATCGCCGCGACATAATACATTGGTTGTAAACGTTTTACATGTATGGTGTTAATTAAATATAACAATAATTGGAATGAAAGATTTGACTACGTTTAAGGTTCTCAAAATTGTCAAAACTTATCTGTAATGAACGACGCTGAACGATGGTATAAAAAAGAAACCCAAAATCGCTTAAATGTTTTGGGAATATGTTTCAAGGATATTTGTTGGATTAGCTATGATTCGCTTGCATTTTTCTTTACTTGCTTGAACATTAATTGCTTCAACCATTTTTCTCTTAATATCATCACTAAAATTAGGATCGAAGAATGAAAGACCGATTGCTTCTTCTGACAAATACCATAAGTGATTACTAACTTTTTGTAGCAAAGTAAAAGATGTATCTCGTTCAGGCAAAGCAATTATATTTTTAATTTAATTTAGGTCTTGAATTGGTGCTTTAATTGCTTTGGTGCATACAAACCAGGCTTTTGCATAAATACGAACTATGAAAAGATAAACACTACGTATGTCGTTCAGCTCTTGTTTTCTCATATTGAATTGAGTACGGAACAAATACATTTTCCATCTAGCATGAGAAGTTGCAGCAGGTGAAGCAGGTGTTAAAATTCGGCATCGTATCACCAACAAAAATGATAACTAATTGTAGTAATTCTTTGTAATGATGTCTACAGTACGTTTCCTTCAAATTATCAAGACAGTAATTTAAGATTACATCACGTTTTTCAGCAGTCAATACTTTAACAATATGTTCATCCAGGGTGGGCGTCATTAGAGTGTAGAACCTTTTCGTTTGCCAGGTAATCTATTCAATTACCTGAAAATTTAAGCCCAAATTTAAAGGGATGGCTTCATACCGTAAATTCCACAATAAATAAATATCACAAATAAACATTTAACTTATAAACAGATAAAATTAACAATGATATTGTGTGGTGTGGTTATTAATTAGAAGTGGTTGTAAAATAAAAATTGATTGACCGGTTAGACACCTCTCTTGGTGTAATAACATTAATTTACTTTCGTAGAAGGTGAAAGTGGAGCGGTGCTGTGCAAAAGGATTTGAATGAAACGAAAATAAAACGCTTATTTATTTGATTGATAAATAAAACAAACCCTGTCCATTGAGACGTTTATTAATTATACTAATTAATTCGTTGAACGAAATCAAATAAACATTGGAAGAAAAAAGGCTACATGGTTTTTATTACTAGGTTTAGAAAGTTTGTGAACTCAGATGTTGTCGTTTTTAAGTTACTAAAAAGTTTTTAGCGGAAAACGTATGACCGAACCAAGAATTAATTAATAAATTAATATAAATAGTATTTTCTTTTAGCACGCGAAGTAATGCAACGATAGAAATGTTAAAATTTCTATAACGTAAGACAGGCGTCTTATTATGATCTCAAAAAAGTAATGCTTTAACTTTAAAAAATGGATTATATATTCATAACAAAATAGAAACACATTGTATTATTTACTAAGTAAATACTTATTAAACATATGTAAATATTAAAAGTAGCACAAACATATATTTACAGATGGTATTATACACTTCAAAAGTGTTCGTCAAAATGACGTATGGTTAGGTTTAAAGGTGTATATTCGAACGTTAGGTGATTAGGGTTAAAAATGATTGTTATATTTAATTGACACCATACATGTAAAACGTTTACAACCAATATATTATGTCACGGCGATGAAACGATCCGGTGAAGAAGCAGCTGGCGAAGAACTGGCCTGGCGAAGGAACAACGGAGGAGAACCGGCGGCGCAGAAACGTCCCATTCCGGGGCATTGGAACATATCACCTTAAATTCGTTTTGTGTGCACTCTGTCTGTATAGAGACATCACGATTGAGGATTTCACTATTTAAAGTTTGGATTTCCACAGTTTTTAATTCGGGACAGTCTGTTTGTTGTCTGTTCCTATTTACTACATTACAACCTCGAAACGTCTCTCGCCCATTGGACTTTTAAATAAATCATATTTATTACTGCAGTCCTAGCATTTTTCTTGCACATTTATCATCAGTCAAGAACCTTCTTAATCATATATATATATATATATATATATAGTAAAAATGTATTTCGACCGTACTGTATAGAGTAGAATATATAAAATCGAGCGAAAAACTCTATTGGGGTGGTCGGTCCGTGAAATAAAGTCTCATTTGTTCAACCTCTATATTTCGTCACCGTTTGGTAACTTCATCAGGAGTATGAACTAGAGTAGATCACTAGCCCTCAGATACATATTAACGTGGTATCAGACCATCAGATTTTGTACGTGTAATCACATGAACGCGTGGAATATGTATCTGAGGGCTAGTGATCTAGACTTAGAAGCAGAAAAATCGACGCAGACAGCACATTCGCAGTAAAATGTCTCTGACACAAAAATTAAAACTTAAATTCCATTTTTGCTTTTGAAACCTTCAAGTTCAAGATACTAGCTTTAAAATATGTGCACATTCTTTTAACTTACACTTCTTTTACACTTAAGCTATCCTACAATATGTTGTGATCGCTAAACACAAGATTTTACATTCCTTGACATCGGTGATAATTGTGGGTCTCTACCTTATCAACACTTATCAGTTGGCCGTCAAACGTCAATCGGTACACATCTTCGTCATCAGTATTAAAAATATTACCTGGGAATGGGCACAACAACCGAAGAAGCGGCTCAAGCAGTTGTGTTATTGCGACAAAGCCATAGCCAACGTGAAGTCGCTCGTGCTTTGCACATGAGTCAGTCTGCCGTGTCAAGACTTTACCGAAGATACCAGGAGACCAGTAACTTTTCTCGGAGAAGAGGTTCCGGTAGAAAGCGGTGCACATCAGAGAGAGATGACCGATTCATTGTCCACACCTCTCTGAGAAATCGGGCTCTCACCAGCGTTCAAATTCAACGGGAGCTCAGAGAAGCGCGGGGAGTGGCTGTCAGTGGCTGGACAGTTAGAAGACGACCCAAAGCAGCTAATCTTATTCCAAAAACGCCAGCCACGGGTCCAAAATTGACCCCAGCGCATCGAGCAGCCCGCCTCTGTTTTGCAAGAGAACACATTGATTGGACAAACGAACAATGGCGCTCTGTACTGTTCTCGGATGAAAGTAGAGTGGGTCTGCACGGCAGCGATAGAAGAGGACGAGTGTACAGAAGGCCGGGCGAAAGATTCACACAATGCTGCATTGCAGAAAAAGTGGCGTTTGGAGCTGGCTTTTATTGAAACTGGCGGTAGAGCAGGGGTTTGAGTGCGAACCGATACATCGAAGAAATTCTAGAGAACCATGTCGTTCCTTACGTCGATTTTATTGGGGAAACCTTCATCCTGATGCAAGATAATGCCTGTCCACACAATGCAGCCTCCGTACGGCAGTACCTGCAAGAAATTGAAATAAGAGTTATGGACTGGCCGACGTGTAGCCCAGACTTGAATCCTATTGAACACCTGTGGGATGAACTCAAAAGGAAAGTTAGGGCAAGAAATACTGCACCAGTTACGAGATATGAACTTCGAGCAGCACTTACCGAAGAATGGGACGCCATACCGCAAGACAGCGTGATGAAACTTATTCGGTCCATGAGAAACCGTTTACAAGCGGTAATTAGAGCAAGAGGGAGTAACACTAAATATTGATAATGTTTTGTTTAATTAAATTAAAAATGTTATTGATAAAACCTTACCTATTCTTTTAAATTTTCCTTGCAATTTTTGAGTTTTAGCATCCTAGAATTGAACCTTATTTTTTCTTCATGAATAAGAAGGGTAAGTTAAAAGAATGTGCACTAATTTCAAAGCTAAGATCTTGAACTTAAAGGTTTCAAAAGTAAAAATGGAATTTAAGTTTTAGTTTTTGTGTCAGAGACATTTTACTGCGAATGTGCTGTCTGAGTCAATTTTTTGCTCCCAAGTGTATATATATATATATATATATATATATATATATATATATATATATATATATATATATATATATATATGTGTTTCATATATATACATATATATAACCTCTTAACAGCTAAAAACTAATTTCACATGCCGATCAGTCTTAATGATCTTGCACACAGCATCAATGTCTCTTGAAACACTACTATGTAGATGACCTTTAGAAAATCCATGGTTGAGACTGCTACGGTCAAACCTGAGTTTCAAAACCCAGCGATAAGTTGTGGTATCGGATGGTGTTTGATCACTTGTACTGGACATTTAACGCCATTACAAAAAGCGACAACTATTACCTAATAGTATATATATATATATATATATATATATACATATATACATATATACATATATATATTATACACTACCGTCAAAAAGTTTGGAAGCAGCAAGGGATTTTACAAAAAGTCACAGATACAGTAAAATTTTATTAATGAATTTATAATCACAAAATAAAAGTAAATATATTCAAACATAATAATATTTATGCATATTTAGAAGCAATTTTAAGACAGTCCGCGTCAATTTGTTCCCATGCGTTCTGTAAATATTCTCATAGCTGTTGGGTGTTCTGAAGTTGCCACTGTCTAACCCTTCGATTAAGCTCATCCTATAAGAGCCGTATGTTTGGGGTCTTGCTGGAACATAAACAGCTCACAAACAAGACGGCTTCCACACGGAATAGCATGATTTTGCAAAATATCAAAATACTCTTCTTTCCGCATTGTACCACTAATTTTCACCAAATCACCCGTAGTTGTTCCAGCAAAACGATCCCAAACTATAACACTACCATCTCCGTGTTTGACGGACGCCGCTAAGCAGGCCTCACTAGCTCTTTCCCCTGGTCGCTGACGAACAAAAACTCCGTTTCGTACCAAATAACTCAAATTTGGATTCGTCGGTCCATAACACTGCGTTCCATTCATTCAGTGACCAGTTTGCATGCTCTCTTGTCCAAGTTAATCATTTCTGTTTATGCACACGTTTTAAAAACGTTTTTTTGCGGCCGGTGCATCTCCTTAAACCTGCTCCCAATTATCGCCTCTTGATGGTGCGGTGGTAACAGAAACATCTGTTTGTCATTGTGTATTGTGTGTTGATGTATTCAAATAATATTAACCTTCCTATACTCACGCATACGGTCTGTGAGACTGATTTATATAGTATAGTATACGTCTTTCATTTTGACGTGAGTATAGGAAGGTTAAGATAGCGCACATGAACGTTCAATCCCTAATACCGAGATTAGAAGGATTAAGATCAGTAGTCTATGATTACAATGTAGATATTCTGGCAGTCTCTGAAACCTGGCTTGATGATTCTGTAACAAACGATAGCATTAAAATTAATAACTATAGGTTATTTCGTTGTGACCGGGGAAATAATCGTGGAGGTGGCGTTGGTATCTACGTACGGGAAATATTGAATACTACACTAATTGATACGTCATCGAATATTGAGCAAATTTGGGTCTCAGTTGTTGTGGGCTGGGCAGAAGCGAATTACATACAATTTCTGGACAACTTAGAAAATTCTCTGATTAATTGCACTTTTAGCGTAGAGAGTGTATTATGTTGCGGTGATTTTAATATAAACCTTTTAAAGGAGAATCAGCCGTCGACAAAGTACTTTAACAACTTAGCTACTACAGACACCGTAGAAATTATAACCGAACCTACTAGGACCACTAAAACATCTACATCCTTGATAGATTTTATATTAACCACGGATGAGAGAAACTGCCTTGACTGTGGTGTTTTAAACAATGATTTATCAGATCATGATATTGTGTACTGTTCCATTAATATT
Source organism: Chrysina gloriosa (assembly GCA_038088585.1). NCBI lineage: Eukaryota > Metazoa > Arthropoda > Insecta > Coleoptera > Scarabaeidae > Chrysina > Chrysina gloriosa. The sequence continues at coordinate 33,891,774 of CM076089.1, forward strand.
ACTAAACCTATAAATGATCCGGTCATTCGCACATATCGCAATTACAATAATATTCACTTCCCTGGTTTTCTCTGTGATTTGCAGCATATTAATTTCAACTATATCCTGCATTTAGAAAACCTAGAAGATAAGATATCTTTTCTGAATTTCACTATCATAGAATTTTTCAATAAGCATGCCCCCATTATAACTCGTAAATTTACGAAAAATACGTTCCCTGGATGACGGACAATTTAAAACTGTTAATTAGACGATATGACGCGAGGACTAAATTCAAAAGAACAAAAAACACGAATCACTGGAACTACTACAAAAGCTTAAGAAACCTGACAAACCGTACTTTCACGCTTGAGAAAAGGGCTTTTTTGACTACATATCGCGTTCTCGTGATAATAGAACTCTATGGAATCATATAAATTTGCTTGGTTTAAATTCAAACAAAATTGATATTCCCTTCGCTCTAGCGGATCCTGAAAGGATAAACGATTATTTTATTAACAGCATACCCGGTGGTGCAGCTACTAGCATTACCTGGCAGACTCAGGCGTCCACAAACTCTAATTCTTTTACTTTCTCCTTGACTGATAACAATGCAATTAACAGCATTATTGATACCGTCAAATCTACTGCCAGGGGCTCTGATGGTATCAATATTCGCATGATCAGGCTCTGCTGTCCAACTATCATCCCCTATATAACACATATTTTTAACACGTGTATTCTGTACAATACTTTTCCCGAATGCTGGAAGTTAGCTCTTGTTACGCCAATCCCTATCAAAAATCTTTGAACGCGTTTTAGAGCGCCAAATTCGAAAATTTGTATCGAACAGAGGCTTGCTTCCTGACCTTCAGTCGGGCTTTCGGGCTGGTTATGGGTGTGTATCTGCATTACTGTGTGTTACTGATGATATCCTCCATGCGTCAGATCAGGGATTAATGACGATTCTTGTGCTTCTCGATTTTTCGAAAGCTTTCGACACCGTCGATCACATGACCCTTTTGAATGTTTTACATGCTAGGGTATTCGGTGGTGAGTCACTGGAGCTGTTGCATAGTTACCTTGCCAATAGATCGCAAGCTGTGAACCTCAATAATACCATATCCCGACCGCGGCGAGTGCTGCGGGGAGTTCCCCAGGGCTCCATTTTAAGTCCAACTCAGTTTTCTCTCTATACGTCGTCTCTCGCTCAGCAGCTGCAGCACTCTAGGGCCCACTTCTACGCATATGACTGTCAAATTTATTACTCCTTTAAAGCACCCAAAAGCTAAAATTAATAGTGATCTCGCCAATATTCATTCTGTCTCCTCTACACTTTCTCTCCATATTAATCCGACTAAGTGTCAGGCTCTGATCTTTGGAAATACAGAAGTTTGCAATGCCCTGCATAATCTAATTCGCATTAATATTGATGGAAGAGACATTCCTGTAGCGCTAAGTGCTAAAAATTTGGGGCTAAGGTTGGATAATACGTTTCGTTATCGAGAGCACATCTCAGGGTGCTTGCGGTCTTCTTATTTGGCCCTGAAGAAAATGTACTCACTCCGCACTCAATGGAAATATTAAGAAACAACTGTGCGAGTGTTTTGTTCTCTCACGTCTCACATATTGCTCTGAAGTTTACCACCCATGTTTGGAGTATATTACAACTAATCGTATCCAGAAGCTTCAGAATGCATGTTTGAGATATATCTACGGAGTGAGAAAATACGAGCACATCTCTCATAAATTAATCGATGCAGGCTGATTAAATATGGCGAATAGGAGGGAACTGCAGTGTTTAACTTTTTATCATAAACTGCTTATTTATAAATGTCCACCATACCTTTGTAACAAAATCAGATTTCGGACTGACGTGCATAATATTTCGACTCGGTTTCGTGGTCTTATGTCGCCTCCTCCACACAAAACAGCGTTATTCGAGAGATCTTTCACTTTCAATATATATAGGAAATACAATAACTTACCAACGTTTCTGAAATCGTCTTCAGTTCAGTGTTTCTGAAATCGTCTTCAGTTCAGTGTTTCAGAACTAAACTACGAAATCTGCTGTTGCAGACTCAGAGATGATGGTGGGGTCGATGGGATTGATGTGTGTTCGTTGTAGTTGCGAGATTTGTTGTTGCAACTCCGGGGTGCTGGGATTGTTATGATTGATGTGTGTGACACAGGTGTCATTCTTATGAAAATGTAAACTCTTTTTCTCTCTCTTTTTCTTTTTCACGAGTTCGTGCAGAATATAGGTTTAGGCTAGAATATAGGCATTTTATTTGTATTTTCTACTTCCTTTGATGTAACAGGGTTGGGCAAGAGCAGATTATTAACTGAGCCACGTCCTGAGATTGTGCAAACTATATAATTGTTATTGTTGTTGTATTTTAATTTTAGTGTAACTACATTTGTAGACATGGTTTGCACAATAAAGACACTATTATTATTATTAACGCGCGATGCGATATCAGGTGCCGTTAAACGTCTAACTCGTTTCGAAGTCGTTACTATAAATCTACCTTCAGCTCCAGAAGCTACGCGTGACCGCCCATTTCGTCTTCTATCAAGATTTTGCGCCGTCTCTTTTCTCCGAGCCAATCTGTAATGCACACCTTTTGGTGAAATTCCTAACCGTAGAGAAATTTCTGTCGCCGTATATCCTTCGTCGCGAAGAGTACAAATAGTACAACATTGGTCTACAGTCAACTGTCTGTGTTTTAGCATTTTTACGCTCAGTATTTTACCAACTGGTTATAATTACGCACTGAATTGAAAAAACTAATTCTGTACAGGAAAGCGATGACACTAAGGATTAATATCTTTACCACATGCACTAAACGATTATCGAAGTACTACTAAACCGTTTGACCGAAGGTAATTAGTGCAGGTGTCCTACACAATCCCGGTCCCGGTCTTGGAAAAGAGCAATAAAATGTATTCGAGTGAAATTTGTACCTATATGTTTGGAGTTTACGGATTATGTGTAACAATTTTATATTTACATAGAACAATTTGTTTCACCTTGCCTCCAAATTTATGGACGGTAGTGTATATATTATATGACATATATTTTCTTCTTCTACGTTCTTATCGTTGTTGCATAGTGTTTTTCATGTAACATTGAATTTTAAGCTGAAACATTTTATAGCAGTTATGCCTTAGTCAGTTGTTACCCTTAGCTTAAAAAGATCATACATTGTGTGAGCCAAGTTTAATGTTACATGTTACTTTTTCTTAACTTAGACAAGAAATATTGTTGATATCAAACACATACCTACATGCTTGCCTAACCTAAAATAAACGATCTCGTAAGATCGCATATAAATACAGTCTAACCAGTTACTCGTGAGGGATGAAGAATGCGCGGTAGCTTAAGAGATAGAGGAGGTGGTATTACTGTCGGTAGTAAACGTCTAAATCACAGCCGTATACAGCATAGTAAAAAAATTGAAGTGGGGAATTTATCGTACAATTTAGAACTCCCTACTCTACTTCTTTCTCGCCCTTTCAATGCCGTAGCACTCTGCGTATAATGATCCCTGCCCTTCACGAGTAAATTGTTAGACTGTAGGTTCAAAGCTTATGAAGAACGGATTAAATCGAATTTGTGATTTCAGTATTTTCTAAATTATTATCGCATTTCTTTTTTTAGGAATGTGCTACTAGTTGCTTCGTCAAATAGTATGGAAGTCGGAGTTTTAGGGCTAGAAAATGATACATGGAGACAGTGGATTTTAATGGATTCAGCTAGAGCAGAATTGCCCCTTAGCAATACAAAACAAGAAACCTTACCAGTTGGTTTAGTTTTTAACACTTCGTCAAATCAGCCAGTACGGTGGGGTGAAAGCACTATATCGTCAGCACCGTGGCTGTTACTACTATCCAACCATGGTGTATTGTGCTGCTTTCTGACTCTCAATCTAAAACAAGGAATTGCATCAATATGCAGTACGCCCGAAATACAATTCAACAACTCATCGTTGACCTACTTTACTAAGCATTCTGATAAGTCTGGACCACTACTAAATAACCCTAGTAATTTGGATGCTAGTAGACAAAATGTAAGAAACTAATTTTCCCAACAATGATATTATACCACCTTATACATATGTTAAACGGAATGGCACATCTAGTCTATTCTACAATCAAATTGGTCGGCAGAAATTAGTAGCTTCTGACAATATATCGGAGTTTATTAATGTATCGAGATATATGAATGTTTTATTAAAAGTTAGTTACTCACATATATCATTTGATTAATATTAACAAATTTTAATTGCGGAGTAATTAGCAAGGATTGTTGAACACTTGGCACTTTGATTGCTGTAATGAAGATGTCCTTGTTCAAGGGTGCAGCTTGAGATTTTGTAGTCAATAGATGACACCACAGAGGCAAAAACAGACTACTTAGGACTTTTGTTTTATTATGCCTATTTATAAAGGACATTACGTCTTTGTAAAAGATATATACAGTTTTCTATTGTATCAAATCAATCATCCTGTATGAGATTACTCAGAACTTCATTAGGCCGAGCACAAGGGTCATTCCATGTCAAATCAATCAGAAAGAGGTAAAAATTTTTTGACCCCCTCCGATTTTGATGAACTTTAGTGTATTTGTTATACTAATTGAGAAATTGACAAATACAAATTTTTAGGCCCCTAGGTCAACAGGGCCGAAAATACGGAGGGTAACAATTTCCCCAAAATCTTCAAGTGGCGACACTTGCACCTTCAAAATTCAATACCTTCGGGTCGATTGTAGCTACAGAGCCTATTTTTTTCTATTTTAAAGCTCTGAATATTCTCTACAAGACTACTATAACCAACAAAATTTTTGAAAAAATTGAGGGTACCTGCCTAATTTAAAAGTCGTGGCAAGGGGTGGCCGAAATGGCAGGAATGTATCCCCCGATTTTTTTGGGATTCTCAAAGAGTAAGTTGTAAAGAGCGTATCCTGAAATTCTTATCTTGGGACAACAATGGGATCGCTCGCAACGTGCTTGTTATTTAAAAACGGGGAACTTCTTGAAATCAAAGTTGGAAAAATTTATTCTTTTTCTGATGGAGCCTGGAGATAAAAATTTCAGAATATGCTCTTTAGGACTCACTCTTGAGAATCCCAAGTTTAAAAAGAATCGGGGGATACATTCCCCTCATTTTGAGCACCCCTTGCCACGACCTTTGAATTATGGAGGTACCCCTCCTTTTTTCAATTTTTTTGGTTACAAGACTACTACTTGTAGAGCATATTAAGAACTTTAAAATAGAAAAAAAAATTGTACAGTAGAACCGAAGATATTGAATTTTGAAGGTGCAAGAGTGTCGCGACTTGGAGATTTTGGGGAAAATTGTTACCCTCCGTATTTTCGGCTCCTGTCGACTTGGGGGGCTAAAAATTTGTATTTCTCAATTTTTCAGTTAGTATAACAACTAAACCAAATTTCATCAAAATCGAAGGGGGCCAAGAAAATTCTTGATTGATTTGGCACAAACGTTAGTTGTACGAAGACTATACAGTAATACAAGACTGTTGAAATTTTCTTTGATAGTTGTGGTTTTGTGCGGTGTACAAGAGCAAGAATTTTTTAAATTAAACATTGATTACGTTCTATTCTTAGTTTTAGCTTTAAAAGCGTATGGAAAAGCGGGTCACCGAGCGAACATACGTATACCGTACTGCTCTGGCTAGCTTAGTGGCATTACCTACGCCACTACGCTCCGCCTCGACCGGATTTCGAACGCCATACCTTCTCATTGTGAAGCGCATGCTTTACCACTCAACCACTGAGCATGTTAAAGATATTCAAAATAATAAAAACATTAGGATAGAAACTAAGTTGCCAACCGGCATGTTATTCACAATGAGCTAAAATAAAACCACAATAAGGATAGATAGGAAAATTGTATGCTTAGCATTACACAATAAACAAGCATGCACTTATGAATTGCAGTAAATGCTAAGAGAAATAGACATAGAAATATCGAGGAAAACAATGCGATCTCGATTATAGGAGACAGAGATAAAATGTCGTTCAGCAAAAAACTACCACTCGCCAAGAAACTGATCGAAACATGTCTTCAGTGGACAAAAATGCATAAATATTTTACTGTTGAGAACTAGAGAATGTATGTTACTATAAAAATTAACAAGTCAATATTTTTAACTCTCCTTAATTCTTACGCTTGGAACACGTTTTCGGTTTTCTTTGAAGATGGTCTTCAATGATAAATCATGTTTAGAGGTGACGGCGTATGTTCATTTTATGTGAACCAATGCTATAGTGAAATTTGTATTACGACACGAGTGGAACATCCCTTTTCTATTATGGTTGCACTGTGCATTAGAATTCTAACAATTTTAGTGTTAGTGTTTAGTGTAAAATAATTATCAAAACTACAAAATCACGAAGTGGCGCTAATTCGATTCTCAGGTAGCGTAATTTATGCCATACTAATCTCAAAAAATAAATATTTCCTTTAGTAAAATCATGAATTTTTTCAAAGTGATAGGAAAACAAAAATCAAACAAAACAGCAATACTGCAATATTCTACATGTGATATTTATAAGAATACTAGCGGACCCTGGGCCTGCTTTGCCAGGCAAAACGAAATAAGAAATTTTCAAAATAAGAAATGAAACACACTGGTTTTTAACAAAGTTGATTTTTTGGCTTATATTCATCTACTTTTATTTCTGGTTGCTTGCAATATAAATCCTATGTTTTAACTTAAACTATGACAGAGTTCTTTCGTAAACAACATTTTTTGTTTTGCCCTGAGTTGTAGTGTAAATCAAGAGAACTGATGGCTTGCCTACACGTGAACACGTTACATATAATTAATTATACACAATGCCAATGATGCCCTTGCGCTTTATTTATTGTCATAGCAAACGCAAGACATATCGGAAATTGGAGTCTTTTGAATTCAAATGGTAGATCTTGTGGAATCATTGGAATACGCGGAATGAATAAATCTTCCTTTTAAAATGGTTGCTACAATGAGATTATGCATAACCCTTTTGACTGCTAATGTGGTCCCATTACACACCCGAGGCTGATTTTAATTTCGGAGCATAATAATGGGAGCACCAACTTTTAATTGTAAACGATGAGATCGAAAACCTGGTAAATCCAGTGAATTCAAAAATTCTGTGGGATAATTAACAGTAACATCTTGATTTGTAACCGTGTCAACTGATTGATATGTTACAACCTCGCCAGGAACATAGGCTAAAATGTCTACATTCAATGCACCAACGTCCTTATTTTTCGTAGCCAGTATTGCTCTTTCAGCTTACCAATGTATAATTTTGCGCAATGTTTGGAAAAAATACTTGAGACCAATTCTTGTTTTGTTGGTGCGAAATTGCAAAAGTTATCGGGCAAAGTGATTAAGCCACGATCAATAGCAATTTGTCCATTTCCTATCGCCAGTAGTTGCGTAGAAAATGCATCGGCCGATGGATCATTTTGTATTTGAACTCGCACATTTGTAGTCAAAGTGAGTGTTTGTACGTGTCTCCACAAATGAGTTGATTTTAAATATGCCTTTATTTCATCTGCTGGTGTTGAACGAAGAATCACAGGCAATGTTTGACGGAAATCACCAGCCAATAATATCAAAGCGCAACCAAATATTGCTTGACTATTGCGTAAATCTTGCACAGTCCTGTCCAATGTTTCTACTGATTTCTTATGTGCAATTGTAGATTCATCCCAGACAATTAATTGGCATTGTTGTAAAACTTTTCCCATTCCAGCATTTGCGCCGGGCTGATTTGTGAATCTAAACCATCCAGGGCGCCACCCAATCGCATGCAAAAATTCATTCAAATCGGTCAAGCCGTTTAGGAGGAGTTCAGTGACAAACACACGTACAGTAGAATTATACACATATATAAAGATCAACAATTCAATTTCTATAAAGAACAGTTTGTATCCGCAAAGTGAAGGTGTTGTTGACTTATTAGTCCCCCGAAACCTTTGTAAGACTAGCTGATAGATGATGAAATATTTTATCCCAAGAATTAATATCTTTTGACATGAACACAATGTTTTTACTGTAGAATCTGATTTCATAATGTGCTAATATTGTTGCAATGCATATATCATTAAATGTAGAATGTTCTTGTTGACCTACAGAGGAAGAAAGTGTTATAATATTAATCGAAAGCGGCAAGCATATCGGTTGAGAAGAGTCACTTGGCAGACTACCCTAATTACTTCGACTCCGATGTAGGTTTGAATCGTACGGTGGAAATACTGTAATTCTCCGCTCTTGCTGTCTAAATGTAGAGAGGGTCCGTAGTGTTTCCATGTTTGAGCCTACAATCGCTCGTGTCTAACATGGCCTCTACTTACTAGTGTCGTTTCGTACAGTTCTCGTGGACTAGACACGCTCGTATAGAGAAAATTCAATCTGGATACAGGATTTACGTATTCGGGTTAATATACGAGGACGGTTTGACAGAAACGTGACTTCAAAGGCTGGCAACCACTTTCGCTATGGTGAAGTTGGCTTCCGTCATGTTCCTGATATTTACTGTCAAAATGAGTTGCTGTAAAAAGTGGCCATATGAGCACGGATGATGCTGAACGTCCAGACATTTAGTCCATTTAGTCCAGTCATTTACTTACAAATTCAAATTTGCACCAGTTACACTCATAATTTTTTAATACCTACATACAGGGTTAGTTAAAAATATGGAGATGGCGATTTATTTTAGTAAATTATATTCAATACAAAAGTTTTTTATGAAATTTCTATCTACATTTTAGAACGGTTCAATTTTTTTCTTGAATTATTTTTGAGTTACATCTGTCCGCGCATTTTTTTAAAGGGGATCTTTTTAATTTTACTCTACCGTTCGATAGAATTTCTTTTCTCTTTATAATAGTGTCTTTTTTAATTTATTTAATTAAACATTTTTACAAGAAAACATCGGCTCAAATATTTAATAAATGTTAGGTACATTTAGGATATACGAAATTATTTGCAATAAAGTTATCGGTTACATTCTTATCGACGACGACGACGAGACTCGAAACAGTGATCTTGTGAGTACCGAACTAGAACGCTACCGACTAGGCCACGCGTCCAGTTGAAAAATGTCATATCTAGTGGATTTAGCGGGCAGGTAAAACGTCAAAATCGATTACCTCGGTAATTTATTTACGATTTGAACTAATGTTTTCTTGTAAAAATGTTATTAACCCTCGGTTTGACACATGTTCGGATTGTCACATTCGTATCTTATAGGGTCTGGCCAGACCCCTATGTATTTTCACATATTTGTATGGAAATATTCAATATTAGAATTGCATCATATTTATATCCATGCAGATATATATTTGCGGGCTTTATTGGCTCTCAGAGATTTTTATAAACGTTGAACTACCTGTTCAGGTGAGCTGTTCTTCAGTTTTTCTAGGTTCTACGTCTTTGGCTAAACCCTCTGCCAATCGTATATAAAAATTAATATCCGCACTCTGTTCTCGTGATCGCGTATTATAAACGATTTCCACTTCATCACTCATTTTGAAGAGAACGAACAATTAAAAAAATTCGCGTGTAATGTATATCATTAGCACCAATCTTATATAATAGAGATCTACCACTAATAGGTCAATAAAACAAGGCTGGTTTGAGCGATAGTTATATTTTCAGAACGTTTACAAACGTTTTCGGAACACCTTCGTCAGTGAAAATATAACTAGATAAATATATAAACAAACTTTTGTTTTTTATTTGGGACTATCAACAAAATAACTAGTGACTAGGATTTCTTGATATAGAGGATGTATAACCAACTTTTATATATATATAAATTATAAAAACTAAATTAATGTGTAAACATACATGCAAATTAAGTAAAACCTTATATCAAAAAATCTTTGTCGAAACCTTAACAATTCTGTTCAAGGACTAGGGAAAACCAAATTCAAAAACCTAGCCAAAGGTTTCCTTCTTAAGAAATGCAAATGTCATTTTAACAAATTGCTATATACATTACTTAAATTTTGAATATCGGTCCTGAAATTAATAGTTTTAGTGTCTTTCTGTATATTTATCATTTCATATATTAGTCTTTTTATAATTATTCTCTGTTTTTAATATAATTGTGTTTTCATATATATTTATCTAGTTATATTTTCACTGACGAAGGTGTTCCGAAAACGTTTGTAAACGTTCTGAAAATATAACTATCGCTCAAACCAGCCTTGTTTTATTGACCTATTAGTGGTAGATCTCTATCATATAAGATAAGTATAAAAGGTCACGAAATATATATATATATATATATACATTTAATTAGCACCAATGTTATGCATTCAATAGAATATGCAAAGAACAATGCGATAAAATGCGAATTCAATAGAAAACATATATGGGTCTGACCACAGCACATGTGTTACATATGTGATGTGTGTATGTGAATGGTACAATAAAATTAACGTTCCCATTTAAAAAATTACGCGGACAGGCGTAACTCAAAAATAATAGAAAAAATATGTTTGAAGCGTTCTAAAATGTAGATAGAAATTTCATAAGAATCTTTTGAATTGAATATAATTTCCTAAAATAAATATTAACGCTAGTAAATCGCCCTCTCCATACTTTTAACTAACCCTGTATGTAGGTATTAAACAAAATTATGAGTGTAACTGGTGCAAATTTGAATTCGTAATAATGTTTTAAAAATAACTTAATCTACATGGTTATAGCTAGTGAAATACGTACAGGATTTTAAAAATATTGGTTTTTGTCTGATGGGCGAATATTCAATTTTCGGACAAAAAAGGGCAATCATTTGTTAATAACCAATGTCTAAATTAACTTATCGAAAATTCCATACGTACTTCACTAGAAATTGTCATGTTAAAGATATGGTCAAGAATTCGAATCAATAGAATAAAAATTATTGGAGTTATGCTGCGTGCCGTTTCGAGAAAAACGCGTTTAAAGTTTTTAAATGTGTTATATACACGAAAGAATGAAAAATTCGACTATTTATAATTTTTTATCATTCGTCTGATATCCAGGACACTAACCCATGTTCAAATATTCCTTCTCATTCCCGTTCCTCGAAGATTGTATGCTAAAGGGTGCCTCTTTTGCCCCATCTGTCAAATACGGTTCGGCACGCTTGATCCACTTACCATCTGCTTCAAGACAAAAATTGTATGATTGGACGCCAATATCCATCTCCAAAACTTTGATGATTCGTAGAATATTTCTCACACCATTATTGATGTTTGTACATGTGAGAGGGATTCGATATGAATTCTCTCACAATGCACGTATTACGCATTTTTTACAGTTATTTTTCTACAGAAGTGGACAACTTGCGTTGTCACAGCCTTCTGTAGTAACTGCAGTCGCGCTCTTCGGCTACCCGCCGTGGGAAAATTGCAAATTACAAAATTTTGATCTTCTCTTGCCATCCGTAGGCGTACGTTTCGCGGTTATACCGCTCGTCAGTACGGTTTTGCAAGAGCTGTAATTTCGTATGGGGAGTCGGCGTTGGGAAGTCATCATCATATGTATAACATTGATGTTCAGACGATATATACAAAAAATTTGTATACGAAATTACAGCTCTTGCAAAGCCGTACTGACGAGCGGTATAACCGCGAAACGTACGTCTACGGATGGCAGAGAAGATCAAAATTTTGTAATTTCACACCATTATTACAATTGGACACAATAGTTAATATCAGTCGCTATATTTAGGATTCTTTTGGCAGTGCTCGAAATTTCAAGGGAAAAGCATTCTTCTGATAATAAAAAAGATGGATTTTCTGAAAAAATACAGTGATGTAACCTCTTAATGCTAATCAAATAGGGGCTCGCATTAAAAATTTAGAAAAATCATGATCAGAATTTGGCTTCTTCAAACGTAATCCAAGGGAAGTTTTCCGTTGATATGTCACAGTAGATGAAATTTGGATACACCATTAACCTTCCTATACTTCACGCATACGGTCTGTGAGACCGACTTATATAGTATAGTATACGTCCTTCATTTTGACGTGAGTATAGGAAGGTTAAACTCCAAAAACGAAAATACAGTCGAAACAATGGACTTTTCCCAATGAGCGTGCCCCCGGAAAGGCAAGAACTATTTCTTTGACCAATAAGGTTATGGTCATCTTATGTTTATTGACTATTTGCAAAAGGCATAAACGATAACTGGCAAATATTATGCTGATTTGTTAACATGTTTTGATGCCGATCTTAAGAAATTACTGCGTTTGTTGAAGAAAAAGTTGTTCCGTCACGATAATACATCGTCTCATTTGTCCACTGTTGCTACAACAGAATTAGTCGAATTGCGTTACCATTTACTCCTTCGTCCGCCATAATCAGATCTGGCCCCCAGTAATTTCTTCTTGTTTTCAAGTTTAAAAATGGCTCGGTAGGAAGATATTTCGGACATAAGAGGAGATGACATCGGAAACAAATGCATATTTTGAAGAGTTTCCGAAAGAAGACTTTTGGATGGTTTCATAAAATTGGAAACTCGCGTATGTACAGTTAAAACGGGATAATGTTGAAAAATAAAATAGTTTTTACAGTATAATAACTTTTTCATCGAAAAGTCACTTTTCCATCAAACCGCCCTTATACATACATATTCAGTTTTGTTAGTCCGTCATAAAACTGAACGGCTGAAACTGGAACGAGACATGAGTGTATCACGGGCCCTTAAGAGCTGTAGGTTTCAATAAAAACCTGCCTTTATCCATAGCAGCAGAGAAGAAGAAAGATTATAATCATAATAATAACAATAGTATCCAGTAAAACCATAGAATTGGTAGCAATGCATCTTGACCAATATATATAAAACTGTAAGAAGACCGACAGTAATATACTGAACAAAAGGGAAGAGGATATTTTAAGCAGATGGAAAAGAAAAATACCAAGAGTTATCTATCGGGGAAGGAAAACAGAAGAGGGCTGGAAAAGAACGATGAACGAGGAATTGAAAAGAATGTACAAGGAACCAAGTATAATAAGTAGTCTAGGCAAACAGCGGTAACAGCGTACAATTACGAAATAAGTTACGACAGCATCGCCGACTCCCCACTCTTGTCAGTACTAAATCGGTGCTGTATGCGAGTAGTTCTGTGTATATGTAAGCTATCGCAACTTATTTCGTAATTACCGCTGTTTGCCCAGACTAATAATAGGACACATAAAGATACAAAGACTTACATGCAAATGGCTATGCTGGTAACGAAAAGGAAACCAATTGGAGAACAAGAAGAGGCCGAGAAAAATTTGGAGGGACAGTGAAGAAGAAGAACTGGAAAAGACGGGAATAAGAGACTGGAAAACAAAGGCGAGAGACAAAAGAATGGAAACAAATAGTAATTAGATTACCAGAAAGTGAATAAAAGTGAAAGTGGAAAACACGCCCTAGACCTTTCGAGGCCCGTTGAGTGATTTAATTAATGTATTTAGACATACAAATATATAGCACAATGAATCTTCCGTTTGGTTTATGCCTAGCAAAGATTATAAACAATCCATTGAGGTGATACCACTTACGGTAGAAGACGGTAAGACTAACGTTTATACTGGAAATATTTCCATCAGTCATCCTGACAGATAATCGAATCCAGAAGAAGCCCATCCTAAAATACACTGAAACCAGAGATGCATGTAAAATGTGAAACAGTACTGCAGACATAATAGAACATAATTGCGGGTTGTGCGGGAATATTCCATGATGACTTTGAAACACCAACTCCGACAGAATCCACCTTCTTATTGTACATTACCAGTGTTGGACTTATCCTGTACTGGGATAGGCCAATAGTAGCTGATAGGACCGTCAGGTATATGCAGCCATTTGTTGTCGTATCCATTAGAGAATATATCACAGTTTCTTTTTAATTTTTCTGTAAATGCTAAACAATTATTTTTTAGAATATTTTTGGAATCATTGATTCTGTCAAAGTTCAGTTGCATTAGCTCAATCTCTGTATTAGTACATATACGATCCCTAACAACTATATGTTCGTACACTTCATTTTTTGGATTACTTACAGTTTGAAAGACTTTTAAGTTAAAACAAAACAAGGAATGAATCATATATGTTTGGGAAAGAACACGAAATCGGTTCTCAATAAAGGACTTGTTGTTTTCTCAGTGTGTTCACCAAAACCAGATAGTCATTGTCTGTGTTATGGGTATTATTAAAGCAATAAGGGACATAACTACGTATTCTAAGTCATTTTCTTAATTTTTTGTTTATTTGGTAGGGGTGTTTTGTTCAAATATTTTGCTGTGTTGTATTTCGATAAATATATTTTTATTGTTTGCATTATTTATTCAATATCTGTTTACTAAAGAAACGATAACAAGAAGTATAATTATAAAATAGATGCAGAATAAGTAAATACGTAACCAAAAGTACTAAAAGTAGGTATTAACAGGAGAAATACGTGTAGATATGCAAACATATCATGCAAGTTGAAAGTTCGAACATATAGTTTGTTATGGCTTGTATTCATACAACTTTTTAACCATATTGTTAGTAAGAACGTGAAATAGTTTCCTTTTAATATTCCGAGTACTTTGTTTCAGTTAGTAGATGTGCAATATTTTTCTTTACTTAATTTTGAGACATTACCAAAAATGAAAAAGAAAATTCTTAGGGATTGAATGTAGAACAACATATTTTGTAATTATCTTTCGGACTACCTCAACCAGTTTCTAGGTTAAATAAAAGACAAAATGCAAATAACTGTTGTTAAACTGTTTCCGCAAAAATTTCGGTAATTAAATATAATGCTGTATAAACAAAATATTTGATTTTAATTTGATAGCTGACAACGTAAAAAACTACCGAAAAACCTAGCCAAAGTCTCTTATGAAATATATACCAGGTCTACAAGTATGAAATGCGGATTTAAGACAAAATTGCACACCAATGCAGTCTGCGCTTTAACAGGTTCGCTGCCATAGCGATCATTTAAGCCACTAATTTTACTTTTCACAAGCGCCATGGCGGTCATAATGACCGCTGCGTATGTTGATAGAACTATATATGAAATGTAAGTTCACTTCAGATTCAATTTAAAAATTATAGGAAATATCACCGTTTGGCGTATACCTCTCCTTGAGTGGGCATATTTTGTACACAATAATTAATATATTATATAAAACTAGTATTTTACTGACTTTTACAAATACTACTTTTGGCGCCAGAGGCAATTTATCAAATTTTGCCTTGGCAGCGAACCTGATAAAGATTTGACAGTGCGCCATTTTGTTGTGTCATTAACAAGTGTCAGACGCGCACGAGTGATAAATTGGAGAAGTGTGTGCGTAGTGTTGTGTTGTTGTGTTCAATATGTCGAAATTTATACCGAACAAAGAGCATTCGCGGACAGTATGAATTTTTTTTCACTCGAAGAAAACTGCTGCCGAATCATGCCGATTACTTCGAAAAGCTTATGGTGAACATGCTCCATCGCAGGATACGTGTGAACGATGATTTCGGCGTTTCAAAAATGGTGACTTTGATGTTGCAGACAAGGAACATGGAAAACCACCGGAAAAATACGAGGATATGGAATTGCAAGCACTGTTGGACGAAGATAATTCGCAAATATAATAACAACTCGCCGAGCAATTGGGCATTAGTCAACAAGCTGTTTCCAACCGGATACGAGAGACGGGAAAGATTCGGAAGACCGATAGATAGGTACCACATGAGTTGAACGACAGACAAATGGAAAAGCGCAAAAACACATGTGACATTTTGCAAAAAGATCATGGGTAGACCCATAGTCCAAGATGCCAGGGCCGCCAGACGTTACTTATTTTCTGATGATGACAAAATGTATTGGACAGGGTAGTGTTAGTATGTACTTTGAAAATATGCGTACCTGTTAGCTTGAACCGGCGGCCAATTTGCAGGTACAGCTGTCGTAATATAAGTTGGCGAAGGGTGGAAGTGAGTTCGCGTAGATAGAGGAGGGATAGATTGCCTATCATTCGTCCTGCAACGTAATGGTAATTCCTATACAGTGTACCTGTCTGATTCAGATAGTGTATAGTATACACTATCTGAATCAGACAGGTGGGAGGTACGTGTCCTAAATACTGGCGGCGCATACGGCGCATCCTCACCGCTCGTCAACTAATATTGCAAGAGCAGTACCAGGTAAACTGACATTATTTTTTGTAGGTTTTTAAAGTGCCTGGCGGAAATTATGGCCAACCCAAACTGTCTGGCAACATTGATTTTTAATTTTTAATGATGTTGTGTAAAACATGTAAAAATCAACAGTTAGACTGTAACAAAAGTTACCGCTGTTTTTATGTACCTTTAGCACCCGGTACCTGCAAATTGGCCGCCGGTTCAAGCTAACAGTTACACATATCTTCAAAGTACATATTAACACTATCCTGTCACACTACCCTATCACCCATTTTGTTGAGCAGAAAATAAGTAACGTCTGGCGGCCCTGGGATCTTAGTCTACCAGGCGCTCCATCCACATCGACGATTACGACCGGTCAAAATCTGGGGAAACGGTTAATACTGAACGTTACCAACAACAACTGACCTATTTGACCGGTTCGTTGTTTGAAAAAGGCCCGAATACGGAAAAAGGCAACACAAAGTCATTTTTCTTTATTACAATGCTCCATCATATATGGCAAAACCGGGCCGCGACGTGGAAACACTCAACGGGGAAGTTCTACCCCATGCGTATTACTCACTAGACTTGACTCCTTCCGATTATCACTTGTTTGCATCAATAGGTCACGCACTTGCTGAGCAGCGCTTTGGTTCGTACGAAGATGTGAAAAAATTGCTGGATGAATGGTTCGCAGCAAAAGGGAAAGATTTTTACTGGCGTGGTATTCACAAATTGCCCGAAAGATGGGAGAAATGTATAAAAAGCGATGGAGCATACTTTAATAAAGCATCATTCTTCCGAATGTAACATGTTTTTTTAGAAAAAAAAATCCGCGTTTCATAGTTGTACTCCTGGTACGCCATTTCAACAAATTACTATGTATGTATACAGGAATTTTTAGTATCGGATTTGACATTACCTGTTTTACTATCGTTTGTATATGTATAATTTCGTATATAAGCCCTTTATAATTACTTTCTTCTTTTTACAACAGTTGTGTTTGCAAAATCAAAGCGATGCTCCAAATCTTTGTAATGTTTTGTTACAGCAGTGATTGCACCAAAATCGTTATTCAAAGGATATACACTAGTTTGGAATAAATTTATGGTTATATAATCTTCTCTTTAAATATCCCTTTTTTCCATAACTAATATATATATATAATTATCAGCACTACAGGCTTTAAAGGTCCAGGGCTTGTTCGCAGCCACTAAACCGTGTATCGTACCGTTCCTGGCCCGCTTAGTGGTATTTCCTTACTTTCCGCAGCATAGGTGGTAGCAGATCCATTTTACGATTTTAAACTGCTACGCTACGCCGAACCTTCTCATTGTGAAGCGTGATTTTCACGTCTCAGCAACTAGGGGGTTTTCATAACTTATACATTCAATTAAAACTGACGAAAGTTTAAAGAAAGGAAAACAAAAAGTCAAAATGAATTTTTGAAGCTTCGGAAGGAAATCGCATGATATTGTTGAAATACCACTGGTTTTACACGTAATTAAGTAATACTCAAACAAGCAAATATTAATCTAAATTCATTTAATTTTCTGATATAGTCATTTTTTAAATGTTGTTAATATTTCGTAAGAGGAAGCCTTTGGCTAGGTTCTTTTCGGCAGTTTTTCCCTGGTCCTTGAACAGAATTGTTAAGGTTGCTACCCCTTCGCAATTCAAAATCTAATTTTATTAGTACGATCGTTTAATTGTTAAGGTCGACAGCAACGCGATATCACGACGTGATACCAATTGATTTCAACGAAACTCCCTGTAGTGATTACTAATTATGTTTAGTGTTTTTAGGTAAACGGATACGACGCAACGCTTATTAATGTATAGCAAATTGTTGAAGCAAGGGTATTAGTGCAGAGGGTAGTGTCTTCGACCACAAAGTTATAAGATTATGAGTTGCTGGTTCGTATCCAGTATTTTTTTCCTTAATATATTTTACTTGTTATTAAATATGATTTTATTTGAATTGATTAACATACCTTATTTTATTTATTATATATTTTTTGAATAGCAACCCCCAATTTTGAGAGTTCTATTTATTGCGGAACTGACAGCATAAAAATGTTGCCATCTTACATAAGAAATTCGTCGAGGAAATGACAATTAAATGAAAATTAGAAATTAGAAAACGTAAAAAATAAAATAATATGCCAAATGTTTTTTACATACCACACACATAGGTACAAATCTTTAGGAAGTATCAGTTTTCTTAACATTAGCGATACATAAATGTTATTGCAATTTAACTATTATGGCACATTTAACTGTTACATACAGGATTGAGATTTTGATTCTTATCGAATGCAGGTATAAGACAAGACCTCAGAAGGAAATTTGCGATATGTTTAATGCAAAATATTGAGATCGCCCTATTAGCCAACCTACAGTTATTAAGATTGGCTCTAAATTTCAAGAAATGGTGATGTTAAAGATATAAAACAACTTGGACGTCTAAAAGTTGGTGAAGATCTGAAACTTAACATTTTATTAAGTATGGAAAAGAATCCTCACAATACGTCTCGATTGGTTGCATGAGCCAATGAAGTTAGTCAGACAACAGGGCTACGTATTATTAGGAAGGAGAAATAGCATCCCCATAGCTCGTGCACGAACTCAACCAAGACATCCCCGACCGCCGACTACATTTTTGAAACTATGACGAATTTATGCCAAGTAAATGGACGTTTGCACCGGCAGTTAGTTTTTCGGATAAGGTAATATTTTGTTTCAGTGGCACAGCCAACCTTAAAAATTGCAGGTATTGGAGTCGAGTAAATTCTCATTGGAAGATTGAGCGACATACTCAACACCGGCAGAATGTAAATGTGTGGGCAAGAATTTTTCCAAAAGACAATGATCCAGACCTCCCATATAATACCATATGGTTTCAACAAGATGGCGCACCCCCGACCTGGCACCCCTTGATTGCTTTCTCTGGAGTTATTTATAGTCCAAGGTGTACGTCACCAGACCACAAAATTTAGATGAACTAGAATATAGCATTAGAGATTGAATGCCCAGAATTAGCCCGGAAACGATTCAAAATGTACAAGAAAAATTTCTAAATAGGTTTGCGTATTGTCAGGGAGTCAGTGAATGGGAGT
This sequence comes from Chrysina gloriosa, assembly GCA_038088585.1. Classification (NCBI taxonomy): domain Eukaryota; kingdom Metazoa; phylum Arthropoda; class Insecta; order Coleoptera; family Scarabaeidae; genus Chrysina; species Chrysina gloriosa. The sequence goes on from CM076089.1 coordinate 33,911,050, forward strand.
TCGAAGCCCTTCTTTAAAATTGTATTTGCTTAGCAAAGGTTTTGTTTTTATTTTGTGTTAAGGGTGTTCGGTACTTCTTTTTCAAGATAGGTTCAACTAATTTTTTTATTGGTTCCAAAACTATTTTGAAAATTTTATATCTGATCTTTAAAAGTAATGTGTGTAACGATAAAATGCTAGTTAATGTTAAGAGCTTCTACAGCTTTAATTTTTTTTTCAATGATAAGTACAGAACCAGTAAGTTTACGGGCTCGAAATTTTGCATACCGTGTATTGGTTACGATAGCTACGTCTTATTGGCGAGCTTTTTGTAAATTTTGTTTATTCTTGAATTTAACCTCAATTAAGGAATAGAAAAATGACCATGGGCTTACCGTCATTTTGTACTTAAACAAAGCAAAGATAACAAAGGAATTTACAAAAATGCTCCTTGACAAGTCGTAACTACCGTATCGAATATGTGGTATTCAAAATTAAAAAATGAACCTGCTGGTTCTTCACTTATTATTAAAAAAGATTAGACTTGCCTGAGTTCTTAAAATTGTAAACAATTAGTATTTTACCGTTATATATACATCTTTTAGAGCTAAAATACTTTTAAAGTTTTTGAACCGACCAAACTTTAAGCGATCTTGAAAATAAGTACCTTAACAATAAAATTTAAGTTTCCTAATATTCAATTGTCATTTACTCGAAGAATATTTTATGTAAGATGGCAACATTTTTATACTGTCAGTTCGGCAATGAAAAGATATCTTCAAATCAAAAAGAAACAAACTATGACGTTACTACAGAAAAACAACTGATGGCTGAAAAACGACTATTATGGAAAAATGTGTATTAGTATCAAATAAAATCGCCTTATTGAAGCATTACTTCAAAAAGAAAAATATTCCACTTTTACTGAACTTATTCTACACTTAGGGGCGTACTATAAATAAATCATGTGTTATCATTTATCAATTCATATAAAAATTATTTTGCGTAGTAACAAATCAAATGTAAATAACAAAGAATTAAAGAGTATAAAAATTAACAGATAGGTGTGGTCAAACGGGGTGTACGTCATATTTTCGTTTGTTTACAAATATAAACATGCAATTTCAACTTTTAAAGATTTCTTATTTTACGTACGCAATTCTAAATATGTACATAACAAAATAATCGATGTTATTGCTTTAATAGACAGTGGATTGATATAACATTTATCAAATATTAACCTATTTAATTAAATGTTGAACTGTACCGATGACCAATGTATAGCAAATTGAACTATTACTTGATGGTTATTTATGATAGGATTAAATAGTTCACTTACCTGAATTACGCCTTTTTCGGCGTCGAATGCAACTGTAATTATAATAATTAATTTATGTCTTCCTGTCCTCCTGTTTTTTGGGTTAATCCAATCCATTCTGGCTACATTCTTTCGTTTTCTTGCCTTTTCTCCATCAAACCACTTCTTCGTCTCTGCCTTTTGTTTCGTTGTTTTGAGTGTTTCTTCAGCTGCTTTGGTTATATTTCTCTTCAGCCCCTGCCATGCCTGCTCTATTTCCTGTGTGCATATTGTTGCACTTTTTAGACTGTTTGTAATTGTTTCTTCTAATTTTCGCCTTGTTTCTTCGTTTTCTACTAAATCTACCTCCCATTTCTTTGTGTTTTTATTTCCCCAGCGTTGGTGCTTCTTGTTTATGGCTTGTATTATTGCCACCACTAGATAATGGTCTGTTTCTGCTTGTGCTCCCCTAAATGTTCTCGTGTCTGTTGTTTTGTTTCTTACTCCCTTTGTTGCTATTATGTGGTCTATTTGATTTTCCGTTGCTCCTGATGGATGTCTCCATGTGACCTTGTGCTTTCTTGGATGTTCGAATTTGGTTGATAGAAAAGTCATGTTTAACATTCCTGCTAGCTGACTCAGTCTGTGCCCGTTGTCATTAGTGTGTTCATGAATTGTTCTTTTTCCCTTTCCTGCCACTGCTTTCAAATATGATTCTCGTCCTATCTGGGCATTAGCGTCCCCTAATATTATAATTTCATCATTCTTCGGTACTTCTTCACATACCCTGCTTAGATTATCATAGAAGCGGTCTTTTTCAGTTTCTTCTGCGACTTCCGTGGGTGCGTATACATTAATAATTGAGATATTATTAATCTGCATTCTCAGCCTCAGAACTGCCAATCTTCCGTCCACTGGTTTAAATTGCATTATATGATTTACCCACTCTTTCCCTACGTAAAATCCCACTCCCCTATTTCCCCGTACCTCTTCCCCGCTGTACAGAAATGTGTACTTGTCTTTTGTTATTTCACTCGAGCCTTTCCATCTAATTTCTTGTACCGCTGCTATGTCTATATCATACTCGTGTAACTCTCTAGCAGTTTCTTCCAGTTTCCCTGATCGTAACATAGTTTGAATATTCCACGTTGCTATTCCTACCTGTGTTTTTCTAATATTCTGCTTGTCCTTTCGCAATTTTCTGCTTAAATTAACCTTTTCCAATTTCCTTTCCTTTTCCGTTTCCATCTCATTTACCATGGTCGTCCTCGTTCTTCCGCTCTCTCTTCTTCTTTTAGTTTTTTGAGTTTCTGCCCTCGTTTTCCTGTCCGCTCTCAAGCAGTGCCCCTTTTCTCTCTATCCCATCTATATTCCCTTCCTTCAATTGTAATTCTTTGGTATCCTATTTTTACTTTTTCCCGTCTTTTCTTTCTTTATCTCCCACTTGTTTAAGCTTCCTCTGTATTTCTTGTTCGCCTTTTGTTAACCCGTTGTCTATATGTATTCTCTCCTTTATTTGTCTAAGTTTACTCTTATTTTTCATCACTGCGTCTTTATCCCTAGTACTTTCCAACTCCATCTTGTATACTGCCTCTCCCATCTTTATCACTTCTCTTATGTTTACGTTTACCTGCATTGTACTTTTCATAAAATTCTCTAATCCTATCTTCATATCATGCTTATTCTCCGTTGTTAGCTTCATTCCTATCATCACCACATTATTCTTTGATATTGTCTTCTCCATTTTGTACATTCTCTTTTCCATATCTATCATTTGTTTCCTCATTATCTCATTTTCTGTCTTCAATTTTTCATTCTCCCCTCTCAGCACTTTCAATTCTTCCTGGTACTCCTTCTGATCTCTCTTTATTTCCTTCACGTCTCTCATCAGTTCTCTCATCATATTCACTAGCTCCCCTTCTCCATCTTTTCCTTTTTGTGGTGTTCTTGCTAATTTCTTGCTTTTCTTGAATATTTCGTAAGTCTCATCACGCCCTCTTCCTCTTTTTATTCCTATATCCTCCGATGTATCACTCTCCATATCTTATTTCTTAACTTTTCCTTAGCCCCTGTATATATATTTATCTCTTATCCGCTTTTTGCTCAAGTTCGGACACCGCGCAAAAGCCGACGGCCGGTCGACCCGTCGGACCTTGGCTTTTATCGATGTGCTTTATAAACGATTTACAAGAGATCTAAGGCAATATTTGTCTTACCTTAATAGAATTTTTATTTAGGATGACTCTTTCACTTTATTGCACTGTTCACGTACTCATTTGTATTTTAAAACACTCGTAAACTTCCCGTATTTTGGATTTAGTTACGCAGTCAATTCACAATGGACTGTACTCTGCTTCACCAGAACTCGTCTCCACACCAGAACTCGTCTCAATCATTAATATGTATATATTAATGATTAAATACTACATATCTACACGAGATTTTATGGTCTACACACTCAACACCGTGTCAAGTGTTTGTTTACGATTCCCAGTTACATATTTAAATTCTTATTTCTCTTATTGTTAGTATGGGTAACGTTATAGTTTCGTTAAGTCCGTACTCTATCATAATTAATATGTGATGCGTAAATTTGTATTCGTATTCGTAGATTAGGTATATTTAATAATTGTAGGATGCACAAGTCAATGTATATGTATATTTTATTGATTAAAATATAGGTTGAAAGCATTCCCAAAGATTTTATAGAGATGAGAACTATTTTTGGAATAAAAATCAGAAAAGAATTATTTATAATAAAATAATATACAGCGGGCTTTATATGGTATTAATTTGGTTAAAACTTGTTTCATAAAAAGAGTGATAATCTATTACAAAAATTACATTAGAAATTACAAATTTTATGGGTCTCTGCTTAGTGTCTACTTGCGCTTATCTACTAATACACTTGTCAATTTCAGTTTGTTTTCAGAGTAATGAATGTGTTAAATCCAATTTAATAGGATTACTGAAGTTGTTTTTAGTTATCGTTGCTTTCATTATAGAATATACATGTAACTTGATGATGTATACCGTAACAAAGAGAAATTTCTATCTTATTTTAATTTTTGTGTAGAACTCATAACTTATGAGATAAGGTATTATTTAACCAATTGGTGTGGTACGGTTGCGAGTAGCAACTTCCGGAAAATGAAAGACCCATTATCAAAACTAGGCTAATTATAAAATTACATATTTACTTGAGTAGATGAAAACAAAATTTGCAATTGCGACTTTATTTTTAGGAAGGAACAAAAAAAAACAAAGAAAAATTACAAAATTACAAAAGAAACATAAACTCATTCAGAAACATTATATAATATTTAGTATAGTATCCACGGCTGTCCAGTGTTCATGCACATTCACAAACAATTACGCATTCAGCGCGCTAAGTTGTCGCAATAAGATTTGCCACGTAACAGCTTCCATACATGGAAAACATGTTGCTCCAAAGTCTTCACTAAACGAACGTTATTGATGTCCGCAAAGTTTTTCATCATCAATGCCCATACATTTTCAATTGGGTTTTGTGTTGATTGGGGATTTTTCTTGCAGTAGATGGATAGCACCTTCTGGGAAGGGTATACCGGCGGAAGAAATAACTACTTCATTAAAAATATAAACTACAGGTTTTTTTTTGGAATTCGGAATTCAACACCGTAAAATTTACAATCGGAAAATAGAAAAATAACGAACTTGCATTGCTAGATACCTTAGTAATTAGGAGTAACACCAATTTGGAGATAGACATATATCGCAAAAAGCCAATGTCAACAGGTTTAGAACTGAATATTCTAAGCATAGTTTTCAGCAAAAGATTGCATCTCTCAAAATCCTAGTACATCGGCTACTAAATTTTTCCCTTACAACAGAAAGATACCAAAGAGAACTCAAATACATAAGAAACTTAGCCGAATACAATGGTTTCGAAGCAAATTTGATTGATAACTTAATCAGGAAACAAAATTTCAAAACCTTAATTAGGGAATCTATGAGCCTAACTTTGGGCAAATCAGCTAAGAAATTCGTTGAATTACCATTCCATCATAACACTAAGGCCCTTCCCAAAGTTTTCAAACAGTGTAATTTACAGGTTGCATTTAAATCAGCTAATTCATTAGGTAATCTTTTGGCAATGCCAAGGGTAAAATTGAAATTAATGAAGAATTAGGTATCTACGAAATCGGTTGTCGGGAATGTGGCATAAAATACATTGGACAAACTAGGCGATCAATCCTAACACGGTACGAGGAGCACATTGCTCATCCTCGATTCAACAGGCCCAAAAAATCAAGTGTGGCCCGACATATTTTGGACAAAAACACGCTATGCCAATTGCAAGTTTAAAATTAATTAAGGCGGTAGAAACCAACAGGGAACTGGATAGCTACGAAAGCATATACATTTATAAGAATAGAGAGAGAATTATGAATGCAGATGGAGGACCTATTCCAAATTCCAAATTGTACGAGCTATTGAATTAAATTTTAGATTCTTTCAACCGTATCAACACGCTCCATAGAGCATGAAATTTATGTATAAATACACTTTCCTCTTTATGGGAGTTCAGTGTCAACAGTGTTTTGGTGTGTTCCCAGCGTTCATTGTGGGTTGTTCATTGTGCAGTACTTTGGTGTTGTACAGTGTCATTGTGTGGTGTTCGTCTTGAGCATTAGCTGGATTCGCGAGTGATACTGAATTCCCCAGTTTTCCACTGAGGATGGCAACTTAGTTGCCGAAATACGTATCTGGATTTTTCAGAAAGGTGTGGTAAGGTAATTTTATTTATTTTATATAATAATGCCGAATATCGTCCGTGAATGTGCATAGACAGCCGCGGATATTACGCCAAGTATTGAATCATGTTACGTTATGTTCGTAATTTATAGTTATTTTTTAAATTACATTATAATCCTTTTTGTATTAAATTTTCTCTTCGTTTTTATTGCATTATTTATTTATTATTTATTTTCTTCTAATATTTTATTTATTTTCAATGTGCTTTTCCATGCAATGTAATTTATTGCGAATTTATTCTTTGTTTTGTTGTTTTAATAATTTTTGCTTAATTTTTGTGTGGAGTGTTTATCTAGGTTTTTTTTTAATATTGGTTACATTTACAATTTTTTGTTCTTCTAAGAATTTTCACTTTACTTTTGAAAAATTTTATTAGAATTTTGTTATTTTATGTATCTGTTGTTCCTTTACAAAAATAAAATTTGACAATAATTACAAATTTTCTATCTACCGAAGTAGGTATTTTGTAACTTTATAATTAAAATTGTTTTAATTGTGGGTTTATAATTTTCCGGAAGTTGGTACTCTGAGCCGTACCATACAAGTGGTTAAATAGCACGTTATACACAAACATGAAAATGAAATAGAAATTTCTCTTTGTTACGGTATATATTATCAAGTTGTATGTATATTCTATAATAAAGGCAACGATAACTAAAAACAATTTCAGGTAATCGTATTAAATTTACTTGAAAACAAAATGAAATTGACAAAGAACCATAAAATTTGTCATTTCTAATAATGTAATGTTTTAGTAGATAATCACTCTTTTTATGAAACAAATTTTTCCGCTGTCTATTATTTTCTTCTGTGATAAATAATCCTTTTTTGATTTTTATACCAAAAATAATTCTTATTTTTTAAAATCTTTAGAAATACTGTCAACCAGTATTTAATCATTAATATATACATACACATTGAGATGTGCATCCTACAATTATTAAATACACCGCATTAGATATTAATGATAGAGTGCGGACTTAACCTATAACGTTACCCTTGCTAATAGGAAATTTAAATATGTAACTGGGAATCGTAAACACTTGAAACGGTGTAGATATGTATATTTTTGTGGAAACCGTCTACCTACTTTACCGAAAACACCCGAAGCTGGCTTTTTGCGGAAGGTATTATTGATAATCTGTACTCGATAGGGGGAGACAAAATTTAATTTGCACACTGTACATCTTGTTCGCTTTTCTTATTCGTACTAGACTTGAATATTGTGTTCTTATATGGTTCCCGATTTACAATGTCCATATTCAACTGATCGAGTCCGTTCAAAGAACTTTTTTTAAATTCTTATTCTTTCAGGCTGAGGGTTACTAGCAGGAAAGAGGTTACAACCTTAACTTACTACTTGCTAGATCCAACGTTTTACCCTTACGAGCCAGGAGGAGAGTCGTTCTAATAAAATTCCTCTTTTCTGTGATACACGGTGGGGTTGACTGCGCATTGTTGTTAAACGGACTAAATTTTTATGTACCTAGATATAATTCTAGATGTTTGTCAACCTTTTACATTGATGCGAATAGGACTAATGTTTTAGTAAGGTCTCCTATGTCGCTATTGTGTGACCACTTTAATCACATATCCGAAGTTTGCGACATATTCGCCGATACGTTGATCTGTATAACAAATCATGCATATTTAGACACATCATTGCATTTGTATTCCACCACTGTGGGCGTCATTGCCAAGTAATGTATGTGCTGGGCTTGACTTGAGGTAATATATATAATTAATATTACTTTATGAGATATATTTTATTTTATGTTATTGTTATATTCCATTTATTTAGTGTAATTTATTTTTACTTTTCATGGATACTTCTTTTTTATTTGAGCTTGGTTTATTTATTTTATTATACTTGTATAATTTTGGGATATTAGCGTTGTACATATTTGTATATTTTATGATAGTCGCGCTGTAATTTTATTGTTACCTGTAATTGGGATTTATCCTGTTGGTAATAAATATATAATTATTATTATTATTATTAATTAAGACGACGTAAGTTCTCATGGGGCATATTATCTGTATAGCGTAAAAGGAAAGAGAAAGTCCCAAATTTGTGTCAAGAGAAAATATTCCCAGTGATTGTAAGTTGCTACAACAAAAATTGTTGATTCTGTATGAAGACATGCATCCTCAAGGTATAATAGAAGAGGAAAGAAAGTCATTTACAGCAAGTAGGCGATGGCCGAATAGATTTAAAACTCGGTTTAATCTAAAAAACATTAATATTACAGGGGAATCTGCTTTTATTGATCATATGCCTTGCCTCCAGGAAAATTTAAGCAAATTGCTGAAAAAGATTATTATCCTAAGGGAGTTGTTAATTGTGATAAACCGGCCTTATGTGGAAAAATCTGTCCCAGTGGACTTACATTCATAAGACTGCGAAATAAGCACTAGGATTTAAATAAATTAACGACAGATTGATATTAGTACTTTGTATACCCAGTCCAGAAAGTAATGTAGTTTCGTTACAGGGAAATATGCCGATCTCTACCAAACTTGTACCCTGTAGTGATATTATTCTTTTGAGAAGGAGACGGGATAACGTTAAGTTGTTGGTTGTATTGGCGTGGAGCGGAGATATGCGATCCAGGTTATTATTATTAATAATAATAATAATAATAATAATAATAATAATAATTACTGTACATCGTAAATAAAATATAATTCACAAAGTAAAGTAACTAACAAAAAATCATCTAGAGAATAACTTTTCGAAAACATTATGTCTAACGGCTTTTCTAAATTCTCTATACTTAGGGATTCCTTTTATAGCGTTATTTTATTGAATAATCTATAACCCAAATACAGAATATTTTTCTGAAACAGATCTGACCGATGAGGTAAAGGCGGTAGAGTATTAATATTCCTCGTGGAATAATTGTGAGATGTATCGGCAACAAAGCACACTGGGTTTTCTCAGGATTTATGGTTAAATGGTTAAGAAGAAGCCACTCGTTCAAATGAGAGTAAACCTGATTGGTTAAATTGATAGAGAAGGCATCCAGGATAGTCTCACAACTATCTAGTACTTGGTATAATATCTATCCATTATTATTAGTGTAATAATACATTCTTTGTTGCATGGAATTTACCAAATTTTCTCAAATATATTGTCGTCCAAACCTGTCCCATACATCCAGAACATGCTGTATCAACTGTGCCACAGCCCTTGTCCTTACGCCGCAGCCCTCTGTTTTCCCAGCTTCTTACCAGTGCGGCCCATATGTTCTCTATTGGATTTATGTCTGGGGATTTTGTCGGCAACTTCAAAACATTCACTTTGTAATGTTCAATAAGCCAATTCCGGTGCAATGTATTAGACAATTGTCCTGAACCAGCATTATTGTTTCCATCTCTTCTGCAATACATTTACAAAATCCTGCGCCGTAAAACGTGGAGGAAACTCTAATCAACGCCCCTGCTCCACCATATGAGATCCATCCCCAGAATCTAGCTGGAATTCTGCTACTGTGGGTGTTGGGCTGTACATTGTACCGGATACCAAACGCCCTCCAGAGAACCACAGGTGCATCTTAGGATGTTGCAAAAGTTTTCTTATCTGAGAATATTACACACCTCCAGTCCCTATTCATGTTTTGATTACAAAATTGTAGCCTGGCGACGGCATATTCTATGGTCAATAAGGGTTGTCTGGCCGGTGTCCTACTATGGAGTCCACTTTCATGAAGCCTGTTTCTAATCGTTTGGTGAGAATAATGTAGTTGTAATTGTTCTCGAATTCTTACAGAATTTGTAAACTGTATTTCACGAGCTACGACTGTCATTTGATTATGTGTGGTTATACTTACTTGGAGGTCATCACGTTTTCGTTTCACGCGTTGCTTGATGATTTGGAAATCAATAGAGTTAGGCCGTAGAATATCTTTTTCGGATGTTTTATGTATAATGTTTTATTTTATTCGTTCTTATACGTTAAATTAGGATAATTCGGAAAATCATTATGATTAGGTTGTATAAAATCTTTTTCACTCACACATCACACTCTATCTCCTTCTCAAGCACACCACGTTTCCCCTTTGCTCTGACCGCCCGACTCGTCGTCTCCCGCTCGTATATCACACACTCTGTTTTCTTTGTCTTTCACACGAACCGAAGCTCCACGTAAATCTAACGCTCTTACGCTCACGGTCGAGCCGGTCCGGTGTCCCTTAAGGCTGGAGTTTACCTAAAATAAATTTCTAATTTTTGTATATTAAGTTCCCTACTAACAAAATGTGACATTACGCTCATTTTCAATAACGCTACAGTATGAGAAAACAAGACGTTCTTGCTAGAAAAGGATAAACATAGTGAACAGATTAGCACCTATGAACTTCTTCGAAAGTTATGAACCTATAGATAAAATCGTTAATCCATATTTTAAAGCAATATGTACGTAATTGATAAATATTTTTTGTAAATTGTAAATATTATTGAAAAAATAGTTCTATTTCTTTATATGTATCATGAACTATGGATATCATATGGATAAATGGGGACAATAATCGTGAGTAGGATTACCATATTAGCTTCATCGAAAAATGTAATTAGTGGGATGCGTATCCGCAATTGGTGTTTGCTGTAGCCCCTCCTCAAATTACCAACTAGTATTACTGTATAAAGGTGTTTGCAAGGACTGTGGTGTAATTTACTGACACGAATATCAAGGTGACAAGTGACTCGTCACTTCGGTTTATATGGTTGTTGAAGATGCTTGCCTCGAGCTAGCGAAACACGTGTCACCGAATTGTGTGGTGAGGAGTTTAGCGATGTCATATTTGTGTTATCTATAACTTCATTAGCAAATTTTCGTTCAGTCTTGATTGTTCGTAATTTTTGTTATTACATTTAAATTTTAAAAAATGGGAAATCGCAAACGTGGTGCGTATTTGTCCAGACCAAAAAGTCACAAGAAACAGTTGAAACGCGCGCGTTTAGCAGAGCGTAAAAAGTAGTTGAAAGAAATACCAATGTGGACGATATGGAGATTACGACCTATTCGGAAAAAGAAGCAACATTCCTTGAGAAATTGAAAAGTGGAAATCCAGAAATACAAAAATTAACTGTAGGCCAAAGAGACAACACTTTATGGGAAACGATGAGGATCAAACGATTAACTGCGTCCAATTTTGGTAAAGTTGCAAAACTAAGAAAAACCACTTCAACAGCGAACACAGTAAAGGCTCTCCTTTATGAAGACTTTTTGGATCTGCGGCAACTCAGTACGGCATACAAAATGAAAGCAGAGCATTGGCCGAATTTGAAAAATTTCTGGCTAAGAAATAAGAAGCTGTGGTCTTTTTATAGACCAGAAATATCCGTTTTTAGCTGCATCTCCTGATGGCTTAGTAGATGACGACGGCATTATTGAAATAAAAAGCCCTTATAATTCAAGGATGTAAAAACACCGAAAGAAGCAACAGAAAATAAACTTATAAAATATTTGATTATTGATAACAGCGGTGGCCTGCTATTAAAAAATAATCACAGCTACATGCACCAAGTACAAGGTCAATTGAACATAACCAATAAAAATAAATGTTACTTTGTTGTATGGACGCCAAAAGGGTTGTTTTATCAAATTATATACAAGGATGAACATTTTTGGAAGAAGCAACTTCCCAAACTTATGACTTTGTATAAAAGGGCACTCTTGCCGGAATTAATCGATCTCCGTAAAGTTAGAGGCCAGGAATTACGTAATATCTATATTTAAAAATTCTATATTTTATCAATAGTCAACAGGTATATTTGTGTTAGTATATTATGTTTACTCTGTAGGATAAGAGTGCGATAAGCAGACCGTCCATAAAGCTTCCACCGCAGGAGGCGTTGTACATCGATAATCACTTTAGTCAGAATAAAACAAGTTGAAACGAGCTATACTTCTTTTAATGCTGCATGTGTTTCACTCATAGTTTATCTGTACTGGGTTACCTCTGTACCTATTGTACTATTTGTTTATTATTTATTACCTGCACACTATTATACTCTCTAGTCATTATAGACATCTAAGAATATGTCAATAGAATAATCTGTCCATAAATCTGTGAAATCTGAAATCAACTCCCATTTATTATCTATTATTGTAATTGCTAATTCAGTCGGGATATTTGTAAATAAAGAAACTACATCTACACTAAATTTGGTACATACATAAATAAAAATCTACTAATTCCCAAGAATTTTGTATACTATAAATTGATTTATTCATGATATTACTAACAATAACTATATATGCCAAAAACTTTTCCATAAATAGTTCCAATAATAATTCACATTTGGTTATTTCTGTTGAATTCCGTCCACAACGTTTCCCGTAATGAAGTCCATTATCTCCTGTTTAGGAATATGACGCACAAGGAATCTTGCATTTATTTTTCTACCGGTAGTGAGCTATTTGTGTTGCCTACATGCTATTTTACAGTTTTGAAAAATGCCGATTATTGTAATAATTTTGTTACATTATTTCTGAGTTCATAGATAATTTGGAAAAAATTTACAAGTGGCATATGAAAGAGAGTGGTCACAACAAGCTACCAACGTGGAGATATTTTCGATATTTATATTTCCGTCAATATTATATGAAAAGTTTGATGTTAAATCGAGTTGTACGTTTTTAATTGCCCAAACGTTATTTAAAAAAATAAATAAAAATCGCTGTGTCAGTAGACAGATGAAACATAGATGATGCGAAAAATAATTCGCCCACTCTTTCAACTTTGCAATTGGCTCCCAAAAGTGTATCGAAATGTGCATAAAACTGCGTATATTTTATGGTGTAAATGGCAGCGTTAAGAAGCATTCACTTCAAAAATTGGTGTGTGGTTTACGCACGTCTAAAGTGAATACTTCCGGTCGCACATCATACTCTCTCTGTGTCTCCTTCTGTTTCAGCCGTAGCAAACACGCACGTATCCTGGCTCACACATCATACTCTCTGTTTTCTTTATCATTCACTCCCGCACTCTAGCACTCCCGTTGGTCTTGACGCCTTCCAACTTTAAATATTAAGTAAACTGTTACCTTTATTACCATTTGAGATAAAAAGACACGCGGGAAGGTTGATGTTCGAGTTGAGAGTTGCGTCGTATCTGTTTAACCAAAGATTTTTTACGTACTTTTCTACGATTTTACTTATTGTGAGTTTCATCGAATTCGATTGGTATCACATCGCCGGGTCTCCTTGTTAGTTGTTAATTCTTAATTCTTAATTCTTAATTCTTAATTCTTAATATATATATATATATATATATATATATATATATATATATATATATATATAATCTTTTACCCTTTCTACCTTTCGGTGTAAGCGTTCGGAGCCACCGAGCCGTATACGCACGTATACCGTACCGCTCCTGGCCCGCCTAGTCGCATTTCCTTCCTGCAGCATATTGAAGGTTGCAGATCCATTTTAGGATTTTAAACTACTACGCTTCCGCCGCGGTCGAGTTTCGAACCCAGACCTACTCATTGTAAAACGTGATTTTTACCACTGAGCCACTAGGGGGTTTTAATTCTTAATAATAATGTGTAAATTGACTACTATTATTACATGTATAAATCAGTCTTTATACAAAATTCAAATTATTGACAATGTCAAAAAATGTATTGTAAAATGTGTTCAAATATAACACATTATAATTGGTAAGGGAATTTCTATCTCCTATTTTTAAGATACCCCTAAACAATAGTTTCTTTATACAGATACCGAAATCTGAATCGTATTATGTCGCTCTACACCCTCTGTCCCAAAAGTAACCGTAATAGTTCGAAATAAAGCACGCTATGTATGTTATGTCCACAAAAATCATTGTATTTATTCGAAATATTCTCCATGTGCTACAATACATCGATTTGCACGGTCAACGAGTGCTTCAAACGACTTTTTCATGTCGATCTCTGGGATGGCCTTTAAGATGCCGGTCGTCGATCTTTGAATGGCGTCTACGGATGCATAACGAACTCCTTTCTGCTTCAAATGAAGACGAGGGAACAGGAAATAATCGCATGGGGACAGATCAGGCGAATACGGTGGGTGCTGTATCGAATATATTTAATTTTTCGCCAAAAATCGGTGACAATCGTTGCTCGATGACACGGTGCGTTATCGTGCAGTAATCTCCAGCTGCCTGGCTCGCGATATTCGGGCCGAACACGACGAATGCGACCCAGCAAACGCCTCATAACATCGAGGTAATATGCACCATTAACCGTTGAGCCGTATGGAACGAACTCCTTATGGATAATTCCCTTCGAATCGTAGAATGAAATCAGCATTGACTTGATTTTCGACTTCTCCATTCGTGATTTTTTCGGATTTCCTTCTTCTGGTGACCTCCACTCTGCGCTTTGACGTTTGCTTTCTGGTTCGTATTGAAAGCACCACGTCTCGTCACCAGTCACAATCGTTTTCAAGAAGTTTTCATCTGCACGGGCTCGTGCAATAATGTCTTTGGAGTGTTCGATTCGAAGCGTTTTTTGGTCGTCGGTCAATTTGTGCGGAACAAACTTCGAATTGACTTTCTTCAAACCAAGGGTTTCAGTCAAAATGCGCTGAATAGTTGTTTTAGGGATGCCAAGCTCCATTTCCATAAATCTCGCTGACGATTTCTTCGAAATTTTCACAAATTCGCGCACTTTTTCCACATTTGCCTCGGCCAAAGTTGTCGAAGGACGACCGGCTCTTTCGTCATCGTTAACATCTTCTCTGCCTTTACGAAATCGTCGATGCCACTCGAACACTTGCCTCTTCGACAAACAATCGTCGCCATAAACAATTTGCAGCATTTCATACGTCTCGGTTGCAGTTTTTCCAAGTTTAAAACAAAACTTAATATTGACTCGTTGTTCGTGACTCATTTTCTGACCGTTTACGAAAAACACTCTCACAGGATGCGTGATGTATCAGCTGACTATGCACCAAATGTCATGAAAATTTGTCAGGTTGGTAAGGAAGAGTCCCACTACAATAATCAATCAACTATCAAGAGATGACGCCACTGGTTTCTGATTTATAGACGCATTGCGGTTACTTTTGGGACAGAGGGTGTACGTCAACACCATCAATCACTTAAAGCTACTTCTATCGCGTCTCCTTCTCACAGCGTCACAATCTCGCTACAGGTACAAGCTCGGTAAAGGTCGGCAAGCCTCCCAGTAACGAGACTACGACATTACTTCTGGGTCGACTATACAAATGTAGTTGGTCATAGGATTAAATCTGGACTTGTTTAACGAGCATAAAGATAAAAATTGTCTATCTGTTTTTGGCAATTATTGGAAGACGTGGGTCGTCACGGCTGTTTTATTTGCGGAATGGTTTCATCAATATTTTGTTTCGGAAGTAAAAAGATATTTGAGGAAAGAAGGATTACCATTGAAAGTGTTGTTGACATATATACAGCTCTCGCAATATAAGTTGGCGAGCGGTTGGGATACGCCGTAAACGTATTTAGGACACGCACCTCTCACCTGTCTGATTCAGATAGTGGATAGGAATTACCATTGTCGTATCAATATTAGTTCCGTAGGTGAAGGAAAAGTGATAAATAGTCAAGCGCGGGAAATAGTTTTTAATGTGTATAATTATCTTTTTGGTTTAAAAACGGCACAACAGTCCTATCAGATATAAAAGAATGTGTTTCGAATGCAACCGGTATATCTATAAAGTATCGAGTATAAGTATCGATAAGTATCGAGTGAATTGTTCAGGAAGGCAAAGCCGAAAGTACTCCCGGAGAAAATAAATTGCGCAATCCAGGAAAAAAGCGACAGCGGCGTTACTCTGTTACACAGTTGCCGGAATACAAAATTTTCACCCTGCAGAAGACTGTCGTGTTACTATATGAGCTTTACATAAGAAGATGAGTAAAGAACTAGAATGGGAGGGCTCAGAAACATTGCTGCGAAAAATTGTGAAACATATGGGATTCAAATGTAGGTGTACACAAAATAATAGAAAAATATTAATCCAACGAATAGATATTAGGTCACGAAGAATAGATTATTTACAGAAAATAAAATTTTTGAGACAACGAAAATCCCATAATGTATATTGACGAAACATATATTCATAGTGGTCATACTTCATCGAATAATTGGAGCGATAGAAGTGGAAAAGGTCTTGTAAAAAATATATCTAAAGGGCAAAGACTAATTATAATACACGCGAGCGGTAGTATGGGTTTTCTTCCAGAGTGCTTACTAATATTTAAATCTGGATCAAAAAGTGGTGATTACCACGACGACATGAACGCCGAAAATTACGGAAAGTGGGTAAATGAGAAATTAATTCCAAATCTGCCAGACAAATCTGTGGTTGCCATAAATAACGCTCTCTACCATAATGTTCAAGCAAACAAAGCACCTACATCTGTCAGTAGGAAAATAGAGATGGTTCAATGGTTGACAGCTAAGAGGATTCCCTTTGACACCAATATGTTGAAACCACAATTATATCATATAATGAAGTCACATAAAGAGCGCTATTTACTTATAAATTGGATGGAGTGACGTTCTACCTGCTTATAACTAGTGAAATATGTACAGATAGGATTTTTAAAATAATGATTTTGGTGCGATTGACGAGTATTTGAAGTAAAACGGTAAATTTCCGACCAAGAAAGGGCTATCTTTTGTTAATAACTAATGTTTAAATTAACTTATCGAAAATCCCATTTCACTAGATATTCTTATGTTAAAAGTACAGTTAAAAATTGGAATGAATAGAATGAAAATTGTTGTAGTTATGCTGCGTGCCTTTTTGGAAAATCGTATTTCGAGAAAAACGCGTTTAAAGTTTTGGAATGTATTATAGACATGAATAAATGAAAAATTCGACTGTTTATAATTTTTTACCATTAATCTGATATCTCAGGACCATAAAGCTGCCCTTCCATGTTAAAATATTCTTGTTGATTCTCTTTCTTCGAAGATTGTATGCTAGAGCGCGCCTCTTTTGCCGCATCTGTCAAAGATAGCTCAACGTGCTAGATTTGCTTAACATCGGCTTCAACACAAGAATCGTGATTGGACGCCAATATCCATCTCCCATAATTTCATGATTCGTAGAATATTTCTCATACCATCATTAAAATTGAACACAGCAATATCAGTCGCTATATTTAAGCCTTTTTATATAATAGTTTAATTTAGAATTAATGGATTTTGTTGGACAGGGATACTTTCCCTTACCAAGCATTAAGTATATGTAATTGTTTCTTGGAAGTGAAAGCGTAATTAAAAGTAGACATGAGCTTTTCGTCGCATTTAACTACTTAAGTTTGCTAGTCAGGCTGAACGCTAATGTCACAATAACGTCTTCCCAACCTTCCCAACTGGTATTTATTTGGCGCAGGTAGTCGTTTCGGAGATGTCCGACGCGCTTCGGCAAGACCTTGAAATTTCAAAGGAAGAACTTTTTCGGGTAATAAACGTTTTGCCCTTTGAACCTTTCTAGAAGGCTCAAAGCATCTATTAAGCCAATAAAAAAATCGATTTTCTGAAAAATGTACGGTGGTGTTACCCCTTAATAGAATAGAATTGCTGTCGTTGAAACTTTGTTTCTATTTTTTCAATTCGCCACATTTAAGGGGAGGTACCTGAGTAAACGGCGAGAAAAACACGTAAACTTCGGGAATATTTATCTCAAAAACAAATGTTTCGCTTGTATCCAGGTTTCTTTTATTAGAAAATATGTACATTGAGGCATGTTTAGGAATTTTTTAAAATAAATTCGTTGGCTGGAGGCGCCGTTGTGTGGCCAGCATCAGACGTGTTGTTCGTTGACATGGCTTGTGGTGCCAAGGATTCCGAGCAGTCGGTTCATCCGAAACATGAAAACGCAACGGATTCTTGAAATATGATATAGAAAGGAATTCTCATTGTGGGATTTTTTGAAATTTTCATTTTTGACGAAATTGCGACCACTTTAATTTAACATTCGCTTTTCGTTCGCAATTTCCGACGATTTTTGTTGCCTAAAAGGCAATGGTTCGTTCAAATGAAAAACCCCTACGTAGCGAACGAGAAAAACTCGAAGAATATTGTATCCAAATTTGGACAAAGTCGGACAAGCTGTTTTCGACATATGTACATCTGGCACCGACTTTGGAAACAATGTTTCGAGATAATCGCGTTTGAAAAGTGGGTAAAGAAATGACGCGCTCGGCCGTTGGGACGCTGCACGATCTTTCTGTAAATTCTCCGTATAATTTTAGCGATTGCGGAGTTCCAACATGAAATGTTCACACAATATTTTACGAACTTCGAACATTAAAAAAAAGAAGTTAAAATTGATTTTTCAAAAAGTACAAACGAGAGACTGAAGCCGATCCAACCGACCGCGCACTTGACCTTCTGCCGTCTTTTGCAGAATAACGCACAACTTCTTCAATATTGCGAATTTCTACATGAAATTTATACACAATATTCTTTGAACTACAAACTACAAGAAAATTAAATAAAAAAATCGATTTTTTGAAAAATTTACTTAGGTACCTCCCCTTAATGGAATCTTGTTGCTTGTATATTTTAATAAAACGGAATATAGTACAACATAACACCTATGGAAATAATTTATTAAAAGATGTATTGTACTAATAATTCAGAAGACAACGTATACGTATGTAGAATTTGAGTACAAATTAATAGGAGATATCACAAGCAATTAGTAGAGTTCAGATACAATAAACAAATTTATCTGAACAATGCATTTGCTTCTCTTGCACAAGGGTGTTTCATGCTTGGAAATTTTTGAAAAATCTTCCTGGGGTAACTTTGTATATCATATATTGGAATTGAAGAAAATGTAATTGACCTATTTTGTTGTCCTGAATATTGAATTCATTTGCTGCAGATATAGGTACTGTAGACTTTCATCAAAACTTCGTTGTCTGTTGACCGGAATATCATTGTGAATTAAATATGTTGTACATTAAAATAGATTGTTAGTTGCAGATATTCCAAAATTTGTGGTGTGAAGCCGATTTTCTAAATTTGCAAAAATATTAAGTGGCTATCTTCAAAGATATATACTCCCAGCAAACAATTTACGAGAGCCAAAATATTAATTTGAAGAAAAATCTAGACGACTCCACAAAACGACCTTATTAGGTGCGCTTATTGGACAGCTAGCAAAGTAGCTGAGGAATATATTGTAATTATCACGGAGGGAATTATGCTGTATTAATCGCGCATTGTAACCGTAAACAAAATTTTTCTTTATTAGGACTAGTCAGTAGTCAGTATGATATAGTCAATCGTATACGATGCGGGCGAAGGGTTTTAATAGGTTAACGTACACGAGCGGGATTTTTGTTGGGCGTTGGGCGATCCAATTTTTTAAATATATTTATATATTTAGTATAAATTTGCTGAAAAAACTAAAGTAGTTTATAATACAATGGCTGTTCGAGAAAGTTTTATTGGAATTAATATTTGTAACTTAATAATTCAATTTACATTTACATTCAATCTATTTAATTTTCTAATATTTCAAAGGAACTTTCGAACTGGAATCCCTTTCTGATGTCATAGTCTATAAGTCGAACTACATTTCGTTGACAAGAAATGAGATCTTCACGAACTAATTACTTAATGTGTTTTCTGCCGTAATAAGTTTAAATTCCTTAAATTGTGTAACTATGTTTTAGTTTTAGCGAATATCATTCACATACTGTTATTTTATATAAGAGAAATAAAATTACGGTTACAACACTTTTCGGAAATAATTCCAGATTTGTATCGCTGCAACTAAGTTGCCATCCTTAGTGGAAAACTGGGAGAATTAAGTTTCACCAGCGATACCCGGCTAACGCTTAAGACGAACACCACGCAAGTGCATAATGAATATCACACACTGAACGTCCGCGTGAAACACACTAAAATACTGTTAACACTGAAGTTGCACTATAAAGTGTCTGTATGTATACTAATTCTAAACCTAAAAGTCATGCTCTGCGGAGCATGTCGGAACGGTTAAATAATGCTGGAAGATGTTGTATATTTTGTAATAAAGCTCAGGAGCCGTCAACTTAAGAAATGTATTTCTAATCGTTTCTATCAACAACTATTCACCGGTTCTTATCTACCTGAATCTACATATTTATATTGGATCATACCATTGCTACTCTCTTCCATATATTTATTAATGACAGCTATGGATGAAATATATGAACTCTCCCTCTGCTAAACAAAGAAATACTTATAAATTTAATCTGTCTAGAAGTTAAATGCGTTTAGACCTCCGCAAACTGGGCAAGGTGCGCAGGATGTCTCTTGAGGTAATGTCATAGGTAAGGGTGTACTTTGTATTTCAGGAATAGTCTCAATTAGATATGGTGAAGGTGATAATCTTCCTCCAGGTATGTCTGATATACGAGGTACGTCCAGAAAGTAAGTTCCGTTTCAATTTAACTCCGCCGCAGCGCGGCGATCGCAGTTCCGCACATGCGCGGTAGACGCTCTCTATCAAGGAGAAGAAACGTGCGCCATTTTGAGATCGCTGTCAGCCACGTACGCTTTGTTGTGCTTGTTTACAATTTCGGTGTTGATGGAAAATCCCGCCGCTTGTGAAATCAGATCTGTGATTCGTTTTCTGAATGCTAGGAAAGTGAAACCAATTGAAATTTATCGGCAAATTTGCGAAGTTTACGGACAAAATGCGATGAGTGATTCAATGGTGAGAAGATGGGTCCGACAGTTCAATGAAGGACGTAGTGAAGTGCACGATGAAGAACGAAGTGGGTGTCCATCTTTGGTTACAGAAGCACTAGTTCACGATCATTAATTCATGAAATTGTTAGCGAAAAACTGAAATTTCGTAAACTTTGCTCACGTTGGGTACCAAAGATTCTTACTGAGCAACACAAAACAAAACGGATGGGTAGTGCACTTCAGTTTTGACCCGTTATGATG
This sequence comes from Chrysina gloriosa, assembly GCA_038088585.1. NCBI lineage: Eukaryota > Metazoa > Arthropoda > Insecta > Coleoptera > Scarabaeidae > Chrysina > Chrysina gloriosa. The sequence goes on from CM076089.1 coordinate 33,932,069, forward strand.
AAGGCGGCGAAGAATTTCTGACATAGATAGTCACAGGTGATGAAACTTGGGTTTCTTACGACACCCCTGAAAGTAAGCGTCAATCAATGGAATGGAGGCACACTTCATCCCCAACAAAGGTTAAGCCGAAACAAATCTTGACACTCGAAAAATGATGTGCAGAGTGTTCTGGCACTGGAAAGGCATCTTACTCATTGATTTGTTACCGCGTGGTCAAACAATCAAAGCAGCTGTTTATTGCGAGACACTTAGGAAAATGCGCCGCGCAATACAGAATAAGCGCCGAGGACTGCTGTCAAAAGGTGTTGTTTTTTGTTCACGACAACGCACGACCACACACTGCAAATGTGACGAAAAACCTCAGGGATTTGGCTGGGACGTGTTTGACCATCTTCCGTACAGCCCTGACCTCGCTCCTAGCAACTTTCATCTGTTCTTACATCTCAACTCTTTCCTTGGTGGCCAACATTTCAACAATGACGAAAAGCTGAAAGAAAATGTTTCCAACTGGTTGAAGACACAGGCGGCAAACTTCTATGAAGAAGGTATACAAAAACTTGTGCCACGCTATGACAAATGCCTGCAAAATTTCGGCAGTTATGTGGAAAAGTAGTTTAAGAGTTGTAGAATTTTGTGCAATAAATAATTTTTCTGTATCTGTACACAATTTAATTTTATTACCAAACGGAACTTACTTTCTGGACGTACCTCGTATTTGACGTTGCCAAGTTGTCGTAAATTCCCGTTTCATTCCTATTGACAGTGGTAGGTGTATCTTCTCCTATCCCTCGCATTTGTTCAACATGCCTCTTCCATCATCTGCTTGGATGAGATAATGTAACTTACCTAGTTTACTATCTATCCGTTCAAGCTCCCATTTATGTATATTCGTGGATGTAATCACGCACTTGGACTCTCCCTCCTTTCTCAAAATTTCGGATCTTCTTCTCTCTATGTATAATTGTATTCTTAGTATCATTCACTGAACTTGGTTTATAAAAACTAAACGTGAGCGTCTTTCCCTGCCAAGATGGACTTGCACCAGTTATTGTCTGTGGTGTTTTCCGGTAGCTTGTAAGAAATTTGGCCAATTGTCTCCCCCTATCCGTTTCATCGTCTTTTAATGTTCTTAGTGACTGTTTCAATGTCTGAACATATCGTCCGGCCAAGCCACTGGTCGTAGGGTGATATGGAGCACCTAATTTGTGTGTAATGCCGTTTTCACGAAGAATTCGTTTGAATTTGTACGAAACAAGTGTTGGACCATTATCGGAAACAAGTAGTTGTGGAATTCTGTATGTTTCAAATATGTTTCATAATACTGTGATTGTAGTTTGTCTAGTTAAATTCTTGACTTTGTGTACTTCCGGCCATCGTGTATAAGTGTCCACTAATATCACATATGAGGAATTCATGAATTTAATAATGTGACAGCTGCTCCCGAATCTATCTCAAAATGTAACTTAACATTCTCTAACTTTAGTAACAATGTAAGTTGCTGCCTGTATTGTAAATGTTCTGCCTATATTGTACAAATATCTTCAATTTGTTCAACTTTACCTGTAGTCTTCATGCATACCTTACTCAGATAACTCTTCCGCTTGTATTTGTATTATGTTAGATCTGTTTGTCGCATTTATTCGCGAAGTATTTCTGGGAACCACATCTGAAACATTTTAAATTACCAGAATTTGTATTGACTTCAGATATCCCTACACTATATGAGGAATATCTTTTTTAGTCCTTTTGAACTAATACTATTCACATTTCCTAATGTACTGCCTCGGTGTAGTTGAACTGTATGTGTTGCTGAAGTTTCCATTCCGACAGCGATATTCCCTCTTTCTAACGTCAGGCCCTTCTGTTCCAACAACCGGCTTTAAATGTTTTGAGCTCGCAAATCAAATGCGAACTACTTCCGCAGCGCTTTCTTTAGGTAGTCCCCGAACTTGCATGTTGTGGCTAATCTCTAGTGCTGTAAGGTATGTCAGACCACTTTCTTCTTCCTGCTGTTTGCGTTGTAGAAATCTGAATATTTCTGCTATTTTCAGTGGTGCAATGCGATATAATTGTCGCTATTAGTTCCTTGTATGCTTTCTCTTTTGTTTTTTTTTTTTTTTCTGGGGAATTTTTATCACAAACAATATCGTAAGCTTCGGCCCGCATATAGTGTAGTAAATAAGCAAATTTCTTTTCTCTTGGTACTGCAAATATATTACATGCACTCTCAAGTCGCATTAACCAGCGGTCTAACCTTTTTAATACATTGAATGTTTCTATTGAAAATACTGTACGTATAGCGTCTATTGCATCAGCCATCCTTCATGCGTAAAAATTTACCGAGTAATACAGTCGATGTTTGTTCTGATAATTTCGGGGTTCGTCTTTCCTCGTCGCCAAACTACTCCTGTAGTTAATTTCAAATTTTCTACTGGCAGAGCGTACTTGTCCAAAATATGTTGGGTCAGGCCTGATTTTTAGGCGTATCCAAAATTACCAGTTTGTTACCTTCATCTGCCTTAAGATTCTTTTTAACAATTCTTTGCTTTGAAATTTTGATGGTTCTGAAGTTGTTAATTGTGTTGACTTGGTTTTGCTTTTAACTAATTGTCATTTTTTATGTTGATTTCGCACGCCTCTTTTATAAAGCACTTCGAAGGTTTCAACGATGATTTCGTCGGAAGCTGTTTTTAAATTTGGCAAACAATATTTTAAACCTTTCTTAGGAAAATTCCATTCCTTTTCATTAAAACTCTGGGATGATTAATTCAATTTTGGACAAGTACGAGTGTTATAGCAGAGTTAACGAAATGATTTTGAAAGGATCATATATTGAGTTAAAAATCCGAGGATTATTCAGCAAAGCAAAAACAACAAAAGAGTGTACGAAATTGGTTGCTTCTTCACTAAAATACAGACTTCTGGTATCGAATCCCACAATGTCAAAAATATATTGATTGCCCAAAATACACAAACCTGATAAGTCACCGACATGTTTGATACCAAGTGGCTTGTAGAAAAGTTTTACCCGTAAAATTTTAAAGTTTAAAGCAAATAATTCCTCAGAAATCATTGAGAAAATTAAAAATTATGAATTAAAAGAAGGTGAGGTTTTGGTATCCTTTGATGCCAGTTCCTTATTTCCATCAATACCTATTCCTGACACTTTGAAATATTTGGAAAACTTACTCCATAGAACTGATATGAGCACGGCTAAAATAGAAGAATATATTAAATTAACAACATTCCGCATGTCCCACAACTGTTTAGGTTGTCACAATTTATGTTTGATTTGTTGAGACTTAATTTAAAAGAGATGCTAGGAATTTCCCGAGTGTTTGGATTAGATATGTAGACGACATATTAGCCATTTTTACATTAAAAGTTATTACTGGACTTTTTGAAGGAATTAAATTCTGAATTCAACACCGCAGAGTTTACAATGGAAAAAGAGAAAAATAACGAACTTCGATTCCTCGATACCTCAGTAATTAGGAATAATATCAACTTGCAGCATTGGCATTGAACTTTAATGTGCAACATTTGATTGGTTTTGCAGCAATGGAATTCAAGCAATGGAATGGCCAAGTCATCATTATCAGTTACCATTTCATCATTGCACTAAGAACCTTCCCAAAGTTTTCAATTACCTAGTGTGTGTATAAGTGTAATTTGTTTTCTAATTCTTAACTTCTCTCTCTCTCTCTTGAATACTTTCTTCACTTCTTTTCTTTGGTCTTTTCCTTTTATTGTACTTCTTTTTCTTTGGTCTGTTCGTAGTTTGTAAACAACAATTTCTTGATGTGGTCTGCTTCTTTTCAACCCTGGTATTTTATATAACTTTTTATCTGACTTTTTCGTCGACCATCCCATTCCGTCGTTCATAAACAAACTTAATTTCTTTTTTCTCGGCACGTCGTTATAGCAATTTGGAATTCTAGATCTTGAAATGTTTCATGTGTATGTGTGTGGTATATGTTTACAACGCTTTTCTATTTCTTAAAGAATGCTTTCTATAAAATTTACATCTTTTTATTGGTAATTTTACTAATGGAGTATTACCATACTACAATAAGCAGTAAGCACTGCTATTGATATGAACATGTAAGGTTTTGTCATTGCAAATTTGAATTCTGTTGAGAAAGGTTTAGCTTATGTAAAGTAAAATACATTTTATTAATTTTCGTAATTCAATGGCTCAGAAGACAAATTCATCGTTGCTTCGATCTGCTGACACAAATGTGTACTTGATTGGTAAATATGAACCCAAAATAGTTGGGGTGAAATTACCATCAAAACAGCAAGTGCTTCGGTGTTTTTTTATAATGTACGTTGTGAAAATAAAAGAGTTAAAGAAAGTGCAAGATTGGTGTTGGATGAAATATTGTCTTTTTGGGGAAAAGCTAGAATCCCAACGCCAGATCATAGAACATGTGCTGCAAAAGTCATTAAACTTTATGAAGAGTGGAGAACAGTCCAAAAGTATGTAAATCTCCGTTCCCGAGTCATCGCAAAAAAATAAAATGAATTTAAGGAAAATTTAAACAATTTATTTGACATTGCCCACGTTGACGTTCTCAAGCTTATAAGTATACAGGAAGAGACTTATTAACGAAGCAGCGAGAAAATGGGCGTGTTGGTAACATGACTTGTGTCGATCAAAATGTCTCAAATACAAAAAAAGAAAGGCACAAAGATTGGAAGATAAAAAACGTCGAAAAGAAAATTATGAAAAGGGCACTTCAGGTAATTATTATGTAGTCTTTGGATGCACAGTGGCTATTCTCTTTTGTGCACTTAATTTTATGTACAGACTTGACTATGGAACATGTTGAATTTGAGAGTGACGAATCGGGAGATGATGTGCAGGCGATGGATGTAAAACGGACTGATAACATTCCAAGTTGCTCCAATAAGCCGATTCGAAAATGGGGAAAGAAGAGTTTTATAGACGACAGAATGCTAGCTTATATGGGTGCTGGCAATATCTCATCTCCATTAGTTATACACTTCATCAGTGAAACTGCCAAAGCGTTGGGTCACAATATTGAGGATCTTGTTCTGAATTGCACAAGTTTGCGTGAACAACGTAAAAAAAAATCGTCGGCGTCATGGCAAAGAAATTATTGAAAATTTCAAGGTAAATTTTTTTATTTTGGCCAATGAGCTTAACTTTTAGATCCCTGAAACATTTGTTTTGCATTGGGGCGGAAAGCTACTTCCCCCAATTGCTGGAAAAGATAGAGTTGATGGCTTGGCTATTGTGCTTACATCGGAGAACGTTGAAAAATTGATAGCTATCCCCATCATTGAAGATGGAACTGGTGCTGCAGTCGCTCAATCAGTCTACGACTATTTGCTAAAATTAAATATGCTGAATTCATTAGAAATGATATGTTTAGATACAACTGCTGCAAATACTGGCCCTTATAGTGGTGCTGGAACTTTATTGGAACGCAAACTGGAATGCAGCTTATTGTGGTTACCATGTCGCCACCATATTGCAGAAATTCTCTTAAGAGCTGTATTTGAGATTAATTTCGGAAAATCAAGTGATCCAGAGGTGGCGATTTTTGAACGTTTTGCACGGGAATGGAGCACACTTAATTTAAAGGGATACAGCACTTGTATGCAGGATGAACAAGTTTTGAGTGTCATATCTGTCGAGGAACGCCAAACAAGCAAGCATTTTTGTCTTGAATATTTAGCGAAAATCCACAGTCATGCAAGATTCATGTCCAAGGCCATCTATTGTCTAGAAATGTATATTTTTCACGCCCCCTTTAAAATTTCTGCGAGTCAGTTGAATGGAATTCGTAATATGTGCATTTCCTTAGCAAGTCTCTATATTCCATACTGGTTCAGAACCGCAAATGCAGTTGAAGGACCAAATAGAGATATGCAACTGATAAAGGGGATTATTGGCTATTTTGATAAAAAAATATCTACAGTGCTATTGGAAAAAATTCGGAACCATCTGTGGTATTTATCATAAGAAGCAGTTGCACTTGCCTTTTTTGATCCACATGTAGACTCAGAAATAAAGGAAAGGATAGATTTGGCGTTGCAAATAGAGTCCGATAAAGACAATCATATCGGTGATGATGTTGATATTTTCCCTTCTAAAAAGTGTGTGCAAGCGTTGATGAATTACAATTAGTCACATCCAAGGATTTAAGCTCTTTTGTGGCTACCAAAAGAATTCTTTTTCTCGTTTGGAAATTTCTATGGATTTCTTACGCTTTGATCCGTCAAATTGGCCTAAGAGCGAAGCATTTTGTAAAGGGGAATAGATCGTCAAATTCTTTACTGTTGTGAATGATGCCGCCGAAAGAAAAGTCAAACTAATAACTGGCTTTAACAGATGCTTAACACACAACGAAGACGATAAACAGTACTTGTTACACATTGTAGAGGACTACCGTAAAGACTTCCCAGCCTATATAAAATCTTCATTGATTTAAAATAAAAATAATAAGCCTATTAAATAAAAATTAAAGAAAAAACATTATATTTATAGTATTTCTTATTAAAAAAACCCCTACGTAGCGAACGAGAAAAACTCGAAGAATATTGTATCCAAATTTGGACAAAGTCGGACAAGCTGTTTTCGACATATGTACATCTGGCACCGACTTTGGAAACAATGTTTCGAGATAATCGCGTTTGAAAAGTGGGTAAAGAAATGACGCGCTCGGCCGTTGGGACGCTGCACGATCTTTCTGTAAATTCTCCGTATAATTTTAGCGATTGCGGAGTTCCAACATGAAATGTTCACACAATATTTTACGAACTTCGAACATTAAAAAAAAAGAAGTTAAAATTGATTTTTCAAAAAGTACAAACGAGAGACTGAAGCCGATCCAACCGACCGCGCCCTTGACCTTCTGCCGTCTTTTGCAGAATAACGCACAACTTCTTCAATATTGCGAATTTCTACATGAAATTTATACACAATATTCTTTGAACTACAAACTACAAGAAAATTAAATAAAAAAAAATCGATTTTTGAAAAATTTACTTAGGTACCTCCCCTTAATGGAATCTTGTTGCTTGTATATTTTAATAAAACGGAATATAGTACAACATAACACCTATGGAAATAATTTATTAAAAGATGTATTGTACTAATAATTCAGAAGACAACGTATACGTATGTAGAATTTGAGTACAAATTAATAGGAGATATCACAAGCAATTAGTAGAGTTCAGATACAATAAACAAATTTATCTGAACAATGCATTTGCTTCTCTTGCACAAGGGTGTTTCATGCTTGGAAATTTTTGAAAAATCTTCCTGGGGTAACTTTGTATATCATATATTGGAATTGAAGAAAATGTAATTGACCTATTTTGTTGTCCTGAATATTGAATTCATTTGCTGCAGATATAGGTACTGTAGACTTTCATCAAAACTTCGTTGTCTGTTGACCGGAATATCATTGTGAATTAAATATGTTGTACATTAAAATAGATTGTTAGTTGCAGATATTCCAAAATTTGTGGTGTGAAGCCGATTTTCTAAATTTGCAAAAATATTAAGTGGCTATCTTCAAAGATATATACTCCCAGCAAACAATTTACGAGAGCCAAAATATTAATTTGAAGAAAAATCTAGACGACTCTACAAAACGACCTTATTAGGTGCGCTTATTGGACAGCTAGCAAAGTAGCTAAGGAATATATTGTAATTATCACGGAGGGAATTATGCTGTATTAATCGCGCATTGTAACCGTAAACAAAATTTTTTCTTTATTAGGACTAGTCAGTAGTCAGTATGATATAGTCAATCGTATACGATGCGGGCGAAGGGTTTTAATAGGTTAACGTACACGAGCGGGATTTTTGTTGGGCGTTGGGCGATCCAATTTTTTAAATATATTTATATATTTAGTATAAATTTGCTGAAAAAACTAAAGTAGTTTATAATACAATGGCTGTTCGAGAAAGTTTTATTGGAATTAATATTTGTAACTTAATAATTCAATTTACATTTACATTCAATCTATTTAATTTTCTAATATTTCAAAGGAACTTTCGAACTGGAATCCCTTTCTGATGTCATAGTCTATAAGTCGAACTACATTTCGTTGACAAGAAATGAGATCTTCACGAACTAATTACTTAATGTGTTTTCTGCCGTAATAAGTTTAAATTCCTTAAATTGTGTAACTATGTTTTAGTTTTAGCGAATATCATTCACATACTGTTATTTTATATAAGAGAAATAAAATTACGGTTACAACACTTTTCGGAAATAATTCCAGATTTGTATCGCTGCAACTAAGTTGCCATCCTTAGTGGAAAACTGGGAGAATTAAGTTTCACCAGCGATACCCGGCTAACGCTTAAGACGAACACCACGCAAGTGCATAATGAATATCACACACTGAACGTCCGCGTGAAACACACTAAAATACTGTTAACACTGAAGTTGCACTATAAAGTGTCTGTATGTATACTAATTCTAAACCTAAAAGTCATGCTCTGCGGAGCATGTCGGAACGGTTAAATAATGCTGGAAGATGTTGTATATTTTGTAATAAAGCTCAGGAGCCGTCAACTTAAGAAATGTATTGCTAATCGTTTCTATCAACAACTATTCACCGGTTCTTATCTACCTGAATCTACATATTTATATTGGATCATACCATTGCTACTCTCTTCCATATATTTATTAATGACAGCTATGGATGAAATATATGAACTCTCCCTCTGCTAAACAAAGAAATACTTATAAATTTAATCTGTCTAGAAGTTAAATGCGTTTAGACCTCCGCAAACTGGGCAAGGTGCGCAGGATGTCTCTTGAGGTAATGTCATAGGTAAGGGTGTACTTTGTATTTCAGGAATAGTCTCAATTAGATATGGTGAAGGTGATAATCTTCCTCCAGGTATGTCTGATATACGAGGTACGTCCAGAAAGTAAGTTCCGTTTCAATTTAACTCCGCCGCAGCGCGGCGATCGCAGTTCCGCACATGCGCGGTAGACGCTCTCTATCAAGGAGAAGAAACGTGCGCCATTTTGAGATCGCTGTCAGCCACGTACGCTTTGTTGTGCTTGTTTACAATTTCGGTGTTGATGGAAAATCCCGCCGCTTGTGAAATCAGATCTGTGATTCGTTTTCTGAATGCTAGGAAAGTGAAACCAATTGAAATTTATCGGCAAATTTGCGAAGTTTACGGACAAAATGCGATGAGTGATTCAATGGTGAGAAGATGGGTCCGACAGTTCAATGAAGGACGTAGTGAAGTGCACGATGAAGAACGAAGTGGGTGTCCATCTTTGGTTACAGAAGCACTAGTTCACGATCATTAATTCATGAAATTGTTAGCGAAAAACTGAAATTTCGTAAACTTTGCTCACGTTGGGTACCAAAGATTCTTACTGAGCAACACAAAACAAAACGGATGGGTAGTGCACTTCAGTTTTTGACCCGTTATGATGAAGGCGGCGAAGAATTTCTGACATAGATAGTCACAGGTGATGAAACTTGGGTTTCTTACGACACCCCTGAAAGTAAGCGTCAATCAATGGAATGGAGGCACACTTCATCCCCAACAAAGGTTAAGCCGAAACAAATCTTGACACTCGAAAAATGATGTGCAGAGTGTTCTGGCACTGGAAAGGCATCTTACTCATTGATTTGTTACCGCGTGGTCAAACAATCAAAGCAGCTGTTTATTGCGAGACACTTAGGAAAATGCGCCGCGCAATACAGAATAAGCGCCGAGGACTGCTGTCAAAAGGTGTTGTTTTTTGTTCACGACAACGCACGACCACACACTGCAAATGTGACGAAAAACCTCAGGGATTTGGCTGGGACGTGTTTGACCATCTTCCGTACAGCCCTGACCTCGCTCCTAGCAACTTTCATCTGTTCTTACATCTCAACTCTTTCCTTGGTGGCCAACATTTCAACAATGACGAAAAGCTGAAAGAAAATGTTTCCAACTGGTTGAAGACACAGGCGGCAAACTTCTATGAAGAAGGTATACAAAAACTTGTGCCACGCTATGACAAATGCCTGCAAAATTTCGGCAGTTATGTGGAAAAGTAGTTTAAGAGTTGTAGAATTTTGTGCAATAAATAATTTTTCTGTATCTGTACACAATTTAATTTTATTACCAAACGGAACTTACTTTCTGGACGTACCTCGTATTTGACGTTGCCAAGTTGTCGTAAATTCCCGTTTCATTCCTATTGACAGTGGTAGGTGTATCTTCTCCTATCCCTCGCATTTGTTCAACATGCCTCTTCCATCATCTGCTTGGATGAGATAATGTAACTTACCTAGTTTACTATCTATCCGTTCAAGCTCCCATTTATGTATATTCGTGGATGTAATCACGCACTTGGACTCTCCCTCCTTTCTCAAAATTTCGGATCTTCTTCTCTCTATGTATAATTGTATTCTTAGTATCATTCACTGAACTTGGTTTATAAAAAACTAAACGTGAGCGTCTTTCCCTGCCAAGATGGACTTGCACCAGTTATTGTCTGTGGTGTTTTCCGGTAGCTTGTAAGAAATTTGGCCAATTGTCTCCCTATCCGTTTCATCGTCTTTTAATGTTCTTAGTGACTGTTTCAATGTCTGAACATATCGTCCGGCCAAGCCACTGGTCGTAGGGTGATATGGAGCACCTAATTTGTGTGTAATGCCGTTTTCACGAAGAATTCGTTTGAATTTGTACGAAACAAGTGTTGGACCATTATCGGAAACAAGTAGTTGTGGAATTCTGTATGTTTCAAATATGTTTCATAATACTGTGATTGTAGTTTGTCTAGTTAAATTCTTGACTTTGTGTACTTCCGGCCATCGTGTATAAGTGTCCACTAATATCACATATGAGGAATTCATGAATTTAATAATGTGACAGCTGCTCCCGAATCTATCTCAAAATGTAACTTAACATTCTCTAACTTTAGTAACAATGTAAGTTGCTGCCTGTATTGTAAATGTTCTGCCTATATTGTACAAATATCTTCAATTTGTTCAACTTTACCTGTAGTCTTCATGCATACCTTACTCAGATAACTCTTCCGCTTGTATTTGTATTATGTTAGATCTGTTTGTCGCATTTATTCGCGAAGTATTTCTGGGAACCACATCTGAAACATTTTAAATTACCAGAATTTGTATTGACTTCAGATATCCCTACACTATATGAGGAATATCTTTTTAGTCCTTTTGAACTAATACTATTCACATTTCCTAATGTACTGCCTCGGTGTAGTTGAACTGTATGTGTTGCTGAAGTTTCCATTCCGACAGCGATATTCCCTCTTTCTAACGTCAGGCCCTTCTGTTCCAACAACCGGCTTTAAATGTTTTGAGCTCGCAAATCAAATGCGAACTACTTCCGCAGCGCTTTCTTTAGGTAGTCCCCGAACTTGCATGTTGTGGCTAATCTCTAGTGCTGTAAGGTATGTCAGACCACTTTCTTCTTCCTGCTGTTTGCGTTGTAGAAATCTGAATATTTCTGCTATTTTCAGTGGTGCAATGCGATATAATTGTCGCTATTAGTTCCTTGTATGCTTTCTCTTTTGTTTTTTTTTTTTTTTCTGGGGAATTTTTATCACAAACAATATCGTAAGCTTCGGCCCGCATATAGTGTAGTAAATAAGCAAATTTCTTTTCTCTTGGTACTGCAAATATATTACATGCACTCTCAAGTCGCATTAACCAGCGGTCTAACCTTTTTAATACATTGAATGTTTCTATTGAAAATACTGTACGTATAGCGTCTATTGCATCAGCCATCCTTCATGCGTAAAAATTTACCGAGTAATACAGTCGATGTTTGTTCTGATAATTTCGGGGTTCGTCTTTCCTCGTCGCCAAACTACTCCTGTAGTTAATTTCAAATTTTCTACTGGCAGAGCGTACTTGTCCAAAATATGTTGGGTCAGGCCTGATTTTTTAGGCGTATCCAAAATTACCAGTTTGTTACCTTCATCTGCCTTAAGATTCTTTTTAACAATTCTTTGCTTTGAAATTTTTGATGGTTCTGAAGTTGTTAATTGTGTTGACTTGGTTTTGCTTTAACTAATTGTCATTTTTTATGTTGATTTCGCACGCCTCTTTTATAAAGCACTTCGAAGGTTTCAACGATGATTTCGTCGGAAGCTGTTTTTAAATTTGGCAAACAATATTTTAAACCTTTCTTAGGAAAATTCCATTCCTTTTCATTAAAACTCTGGGATGATTAATTCAATTTTGGACAAGTACGAGTGTTATAGCAGAGTTAACGAAATGATTTTGAAAGGATCATATATTGAGTTAAAAATCCGAGGATTATTCAGCAAAGCAAAAACAACAAAAGAGTGTACGAAATTGGTTGCTTCTTCACTAAAATACAGACTTCTGGTATCGAATCCCACAATGTCAAAAATATATTGATTGCCCAAAATACACAAACCTGATAAGTCACCGACATGTTTGATACCAAGTGGCTTGTAGAAAAGTTTTACCCGTAAAATTTTAAAGTTTAAAGCAAATAATTCCTCAGAAATCATTGAGAAAATTAAAAATTATGAATTAAAAGAAGGTGAGGTTTTGGTATCCTTTGATGCCAGTTCCTTATTTCCATCAATACCTATTCCTGACACTTTGAAATATTTGGAAAACTTACTCCATAGAACTGATATGAGCACGGCTAAAATAGAAGAATATATTAAATTAACAACATTCCGCATGTCCCACAACTGTTTAGGTTGTCACAATTTATGTTTGATTTGTTGAGACTTAATTTAAAAGAGATGCTAGGAATTTCCCGAGTGTTTGGATTAGATATGTAGACGACATATTAGCCATTTTTACATTAAAAGTTATTACTGGACTTTTTGAAGGAATTAAATTCTGAATTCAACACCGCAGAGTTTACAATGGAAAAAGAGAAAAATAACGAACTTCGATTCCTCGATACCTCAGTAATTAGGAATAATATCAACTTGCAGCATTGGCATTGAACTTTAATGTGCAACATTTGATTGGTTTTGCAGCAATGGAATTCAAGCAATGGAATGGCCAAGTCATCATTATCAGTTACCATTTCATCATTGCACTAAGAACCTTCCCAAAGTTTTCAATTACCTAGTGTGTGTATAAGTGTAATTTGTTTTCTAATTCTTAACTTCTCTCTCTCTCTCTTGAATACTTTCTTCACTTCTTTTCTTTGGTCTTTTCCTTTTATTGTACTTCTTTTTCTTTGGTCTGTTCGTAGTTTGTAAACAACAATTTCTTGATGTGGTCTGCTTCTTTTTCAACCCTGGTATTTTATATAACTTTTTATCTGACTTTTTCGTCGACCATCCCATTCCGTCGTTCATAAACAAACTTAATTTCTTTTTTTCTCGGCACGTCGTTATAGCAATTTGGAATTCTAGATCTTGAAATGTTTCATGTGTATGTGTGTGGTATATGTTTACAACGCTTTTCTATTTCTTAAAGAATGCTTTCTATAAAATTTACATCTTTTTATTGGTAATTTTACTAATGGAGTATTACCATACTACAATAAGCAGTAAGCACTGCTATTGATATGAACATGTAAGGTTTTGTCATTGCAAATTTGAATTCTGTTGAGAAAGGTTTAGCTTATGTAAAGTAAAATACATTTTATTAATTTTCGTAATTCAATGGCTCAGAAGACAAATTCATCGTTGCTTCGATCTGCTGACACAAATGTGTACTTGATTGGTAAATATGAACCCAAAATAGTTGGGGTGAAATTACCATCAAAACAGCAAGTGCTTCGGTGTTTTTTTATAATGTACGTTGTGAAAATAAAAGAGTTAAAGAAAGTGCAAGATTGGTGTTGGATGAAATATTGTCTTTTGGGGAAAAGCTAGAATCCCAACGCCAGATCATAGAACATGTGCTGCAAAAGTCATTAAACTTTATGAAGAGTGGAGAACAGTCCAAAAAGTATGTAAATCTCCGTTCCCGAGTCATCGCAAAAAATAAAATGAATTTAAGGAAAATTTAAACAATTTATTTGACATTGCCCACGTTGACGTTCTCAAGCTTATAAGTATACAGGAAGAGACTTATTAACGAAGCAGCGAGAAAATGGGCGTGTTGGTAACATGACTTGTGTCGATCAAAATGTCACAAATACAAAAAAGAAAGGCACAAAGATTGGAAGATAAAAAACGTCGAAAAGAAAATTATGAAAAGGGCACTTCAGGTAATTATTATGTAGTCTTTGGATGCACAGTGGCTATTCTCTTTTGTGCACTTAATTTTATGTACAGACTTGACTATGGAACATGTTGAATTTGAGAGTGACGAATCGGGAGATGATGTGCAGGCGATGGATGTAAAACGGACTGATAACATTCCAAGTTGCTCCAATAAGCCGATTCGAAAATGGGGAAAGAAGAGTTTTATAGACGACAGAATGCTAGCTTATATGGGTGCTGGCAATATCTCATCTCCATTAGTTATACACTTCATCAGTGAAACTGCCAAAGCGTTGGGTCACAATATTGAGGATCTTGTTCTGAATTGCACAAGTTTGCGTGAACAACGTAAAAAAAAATCGTCGGCGTCATGGCAAAGAAATTATTGAAAATTTCAAGGTAAATTTTTTATTTTGGCCAATGAGCTTAACTTTTTAGATCCCTGAAACATTTGTTTTGCATTGGGGCGGAAAGCTACTTCCCCCAATTGCTGGAAAAGATAGAGTTGATGGCTTGGCTATTGTGCTTACATCGGAGAACGTTGAAAAATTGATAGCTATCCCCATCATTGAAGATGGAACTGGTGCTGCAGTCGCTCAATCAGTCTACGACTATTTGCTAAAATTAAATATGCTGAATTCATTAGAAATGATATGTTTAGATACAACTGCTGCAAATACTGGCCCTTATAGTGGTGCTGGAACTTTATTGGAACGCAAACTGGAATGCAGCTTATTGTGGTTACCATGTCGCCACCATATTGCAGAAATTCTCTTAAGAGCTGTATTTGAGATTAATTTCGGAAAATCAAGTGATCCAGAGGTGGCGATTTTTGAACGTTTTGCACGGGAATGGAGCACACTTAATTTAAAGGGATACAGCACTTGTATGCAGGATGAACAAGTTTTGAGTGTCATATCTGTCGAGGAACGCCAAACAAGCAAGCATTTTTGTCTTGAATATTTAGCGAAAATCCACAGTCATGCAAGATTCATGTCCAAGGCCATCTATTGTCTAGAAATGTATATTTTTCACGCCCCCTTTAAAATTTCTGCGAGTCAGTTGAATGGAATTCGTAATATGTGCATTTCCTTAGCAAGTCTCTATATTCCATACTGGTTCAGAACCGCAAATGCAGTTGAAGGACCAAATAGAGATATGCAACTGATAAAGGGGATTATTGGCTATTTTGATAAAAAATATCTACAGTGCTATTGGAAAAAATTCGGAACCATCTGTGGTATTTATCATAAGAAGCAGTTGCACTTGCCTTTTTTGATCCACATGTAGACTCAGAAATAAAGGAAAGGATAGATTTGGCGTTGCAAATAGAGTCCGATAAAGACAATCATATCGGTGATGATGTTGATATTTTCCCTTCTAAAAAGTGTGTGCAAGCGTTGATGAATTACAATTAGTCACATCCAAGGATTTAAGCTCTTTTGTGGCTACCAAAAGAATTCTTTTTCTCGTTTGGAAATTTCTATGGATTTCTTACGCTTTGATCCGTCAAATTGGCCTAAGAGCGAAGCATTTTGTAAAGGGGAATAGATCGTCAAATTCTTTACTGTTGTGAATGATGCCGCCGAAAGAAAAGTCAAACTAATAACTGGCTTTAACAGATGCTTAACACACAACGAAGACGATAAACAGTACTTGTTACACATTGTAGAGGACTACCGTAAGGACTTCCCAGCCTATATAAAATCTTCATTGATTTAAAATAAAAATAATAAGCCTATTAAATAAAAAATTAAAGAAAAACATTATATTTATAGTATTTCTTATTAAAAAAAATTGATAAAATACAAAAAGAGTATTTCGGTGGTTTTTCAAAATTTTGACCTTTGACCTCATTATGGTACGGGTTGGCACCATCCGATCAGCCTCAAAATTTGCTACATCAATTTTGGTATCAAATCGCATATTTTTATCGCTACCCACATTCAAGTTTCAAAAAAGTTTTTAACACTAAGTCTAATGTACATGCTAACTCTACTAAATCCATTTTTCAACTGGTAATTTCAGTTGACAAAGTGTAGTTGCTTATTTCACCCATTCTTATACATGTCTTGTTCCACTTCAAGAAGTCGTATTCCTGGTCGTATTTAAGTTATTCAGGCTAGATACATAAACTGAATATAAACTTATTCCACTGTATGTGTATTTATTTTCAGATTTTGAATAGCACTATATCCTCGACGGTTCCAATCACCTCTTTTCAAACATTGCAACAGTGCTCTCCCTCACTTCTGAAATTCGGAAATACTTCAATACAGACGCAGCCTACTTTGAAATTAAACTTGGTAATTATGTAGGAAATAATATTGTTTCAAGTAATTTTTTAAATTAAAATTTCAGACATCACAAAAACAATCACTGATGGCTGTTAAACAACTGGAATTGGATAGCCGTTCTAAAGTTGATGAAAATGGAGATACTCAAATACTAATTGCTCAAATGGTAAAGGAGCAATGCGCAGTTCTAGAATCAGAATTTAGAAATTTTATTAAACTTAGCAGAGGTGTTAAAATTAATTTGGGAACAGACCTTGAAGCAACTAATTTTATTCATGATTTAAACAGTTTCCAATCATTTCTTAGTGAAATTAAGGAAATTGGTCAAACTCAATCATCAGAGGTAATATTTTAGTGTATATATTTTTCTCGCATAAAAGCATCTTGATGTGCATAAATATAAGTGTGTCCAATATACTCTAAATGCTACATACACATATGCTTGAGCACATACTATATTTTTCAAGTAGTTTTTGCCCTTATCCTTACAAGGAAATGCTATAAGGAATTGCAAATTCTTTTTATAATTATTTATATAATTCTATAATTTTGTTTAGAGAGTCAAAAATGCTTGCTTCTTTTAAAGAGAATTCTTGACATGATGGTTATTATTTTCAAATTTTAGTCATTTTATTTATTTTTATAATTTTGTATTCATATTTTATATAAAAAATAGGGTCGGTCTGTTGTGTAAGATAGCAGTCGCTGTATTTAGCTAAAGCTATTTTCATTTTAATTGTATATAAGTAATTATCCCATACGTGAACTAAAAAATGAGAAAAAACACGAAAAATTTGTGTTTTGCCATTTTCATGGAGAGAAAATGTTTTTAGTACTAAAAGATTAGTGTTACTTTTTATAAAATCTCTTCACCGAGAAGCAGTGTTACTAAGCTGCAAAAATTTGGAATGAATTAAATATCAAATATTTTTATTTGTTTATCCAAAAATTAGAGCTAAGAATTATTTCAGTATGTGTTATCCTATTGTTTAAAACAACACAATTAGAGTAGCATTATTTTCGGACAACCACTCAAAGATTCAGTAACGGCGTAGATTTATTTTACGCCCGGTGATTTAATACTAAATAATATGTAACCATTTAAACTTTCAAATGCTAAAACACTAAATATTATTGACAATGATTTATGTTGATTATAAAATGGAGCGAATACGTAATACAAATCAACGCAAATCATTTTATTGAGGATATTTGAAACGGTTGAAATAGACATTGTAAATACAATACCTAAACAATAGCTACAAATTATTATAGGCAAATTTTATACATTGTGTCTGTAAATGGCCGTACGCCAATTGAGTTGGTACTATGGATTTTATTTTTCTACAGTTGATGAAATCCCGTGCCGTAGTATAGAATCACGGGGTGACATTGTTGTCCATTAGCTTGTAAACACAACATTATTATTTATTCTTTCTGTGTTATGGTTTGAATTTCACAAATTATGCAAACGATTTTTATGGACAATATTCTTCACATGTCCGAAGAGAAAATAATCTGGTGATGTTAAATCTGGACTTCTCGGTGGCAACAGACCTTTGCTTATAATACGATTTCCATAAAATTGTTGTAAATAATTTATGATGGTATGCGCTGAATGAGCAGTGGTTACCTATTAATCCCGAAACCCGTTCGACCGTGAAGTGTCAGGTTGTGTGGAGTTGAGTTTCTTGGCTCTCTCTTTCATATTTGTTTCCTATTTTCTGTTTCACTGCATCTTCCACTCATGTCCTCCCATCTCTCTTCCCTTGCCTCGTATGCAATTCTCCCATTCTTATAACATTGCCAAGCCATCTTAATTGTCTTTGTTGTATCGTTGTTTCGATTGACTCTATCTTGGGTTCCTCCCTGTATACTGCGTTCCTTATCCTATCCAATTTAGTTTTATTTTTTATTCGTTTTAGAAATCTCATTTCTGCGCTGTTCATCCTGCTTCTTTGTCTCTCGTTTGTAGTCCATGCCTTGTATGAGTGTGTCAGTACTGGTATCACTACCCTGCGGATCATTTCTGCCTTTACAGTTTCTGGTATTTCTTTTCTGTTTAAGAATGGAGTTTTTACCATGTTGTACAGTTTTGCAGTTTTTGATATTCTTTCATTTTTTTCGTCTTCCAAGGACCCCACACTGTTAACAATCCCTCCCAGGTATTTTAACGTGCTAGTTTGTTCTATTCTATGTCCTTCTATCTTTATATTATATGTTAACCTTTCTCTGCTTCTTATCATTATTTTTGTTTTGTCTATATTAACTTTTATGTTTATTTCTTTTAGTTGTTCAGTTACTATATTGACATTCTCTTGCAGATGTATCTCTGTGTTTCCTAATATCACCATATCGTCCGCATAGCTTAGCTCAATTATTTGTATTTTCTCCATTTTCCAGTATCCTACATTGTGTGGCTTTAGTTGCTTTTTACATTTCTTAAGCGCTTCGTCTAACATTATATTAAATAATAAGCGTTTCTTACTCTCTTCTTACTCTAACGTAGTTTATTGTTGTGTAGTATGTGCCCTTTATACACTCTGTTAAGTCCTCATTCACACCTCTTGTCTCTAACGTTCTCCATACCTCATTTCTCTTTATACGGTCGAATGCTTTCATTATATCGATGAAGCAGATAATATGTATTTCACTGCCTGTTTTTATTACTTTTTCTATGACTTGTCTTGAAATGAATATTTAATCTTGAGTTCCTCGCCCCTTCCTAAATCCGAATTGTGTTTCTTTTAATGTGTGTTTTTCTTTCCAAGCCTACTTTCTTATATTCTTGCGTATAATTTCCCTACTGTACTACCCAGGCTTATGCCTCTGTAATTTGAACACTGTTGACTATCTCCCTTTTTGTAAATTGGGCATATAATTTCTATTCTCCAATCTTCGGGTGTTACTTTCTCCACTCCGACCCCGTTTAGTATTTACAGTAATTGTCTTAATCCTAGCTGACTAAGTCCCTTTATCATTTCCACAGTAATTTCGTCGTGTTCTGGGTACCTCTCCGTTCTTCATCAGCTGTATAACTTTCCTTAACTCTTCCTTTGTTATGTACTGTTGTACCTGCCCTTCCATAGAATTCTTTTCTCGATATATTCGTTCTAGTTGTATATTTTTCTGCCCTTCTGTTTGTAGGAGTGTCTGGAAGTATCTTTTCCATACTTCCATTATCCTGCCCTGTTCAGTCACTACCTTACCTTTCCTTCCTTCATGTCCTTCAATGTATATTGTTTTGGTTTCCTCATATTTTTTATCGCTCCATAGAAGAGCTTTTGATTTTCTTGATAGTTACTAGTAACTTTTTCCCCGAATTCTCTCCAGGATTGTTTTTTTGCTTACTTTTATTTATTTTTTACCCTTTTCCTCTTCCTCTTGTATTCCTCGTAATTTCTTACATCTTTTGCGTTTATGCTTTCCATGCTGTTTTTTTATCCTTTACTGCCTCTTTTTTTTTCCTGTTTGTTAGTTTTGTTACTCCGCAACTTCCTCAAGTTGGTTCTGTCATGCCTTCTTTAAGTTTTTTCCATTTTTTCTATGCCTGTTATCGTCTGCGTTTTCCCTAACTCTATATCTAGTATTTCCTGGTATTTCCTTTCTATTTGCGGCTCTCTTGGTTTGTAGCCATTAATTTTTCCTTTAACATTAATTGTCGCGTTAAGGGCTGGCACCACTGTAATATCCTAAAAAGAAGCGTTTTTTGACAATTTCTTTTGGAAGGTAATAGGATAATAATGTTCAAGGAAATTATTAAGCATTTATTTATGTATTAAACAAAAAATATTATTGATATATGAGGCGCTCTGCGGCACGCAGTGTAGCTGGTGGAAATTTGAATCCGGAATAATAAAAAATCACGTAATCTACATAGTTATAGTTAATGAAATACGTAGGAGATTTGAAAAATATTGATTTTTGTGTTATTGGCGAGTATTTGAAATAAGAAATGCAATTTTCAACAAGAAAAATTAAATTAACTTATCGAAAATCGTGTACGTACTATATTTCACTTCAAAATGATATTTTCGGCCCGGGTACATTTTTGCATCACTCACTGTAACTTATAAGTACTCTGAAATTACTAACAAACTGTTAAAAATGAGAGCTACACACAAATACGGTGATTTCCAGCAAGGAAACTATGTCCTTTTTGTACATGCTGACGCTATACTAACGTACTTTTCACTTCTGAACTAAACACGGAAATGATTCTAATGGAACAGAAATACTTCTAACGATATCTGTTAGTGTATTAGAGGAATTAGAAATCAAAAGGTAACACATTAGGCTATACCTTTCCAGCGGGTATTTATTTGACGCAGGTAGTCGTTTTGAAGATGTGTGACGCGGTTGGGGAAGAGCTCGAAATTTCAAAGAAAAAAATTGTTTCGCTATATTCTAGAAGGTTCAAAGCATCTATTAAGCCGATAAAAAATGATTTTCTGACAAATTTACAGTGCTGTTACCCCTTAAAGAATATTGGTGCTATTATTCTCCGTAGTGATATTGCAGCCCTTGCCAATATTCAATGGATGTAATGTTAGTTTTACAAAAGTGTTAGGGTTTTCCGTAGCCCAACATTCGGTAATTCTGACTATTTACATAACCAGATAAATGGAATCATGTTTAATCGGTACAGAAGGTAAAGTCCAACAAATCATTATTATTAAGTTGTTCGTTAAATCATGTTGTACAATTGCTGCACAACCGAAACTCATCTGTTAATCTTTATGTAGACCTTCTGCGCCATTAGTCGTAATAATGCCTGGAAAGACCGCATAATTAAAGACTTGTGCTAATCTAAATATTGTAGCCCGCGTACCTGACTACTGATAACTTTTGTAGTGATTTATGGGGGCTACGATTTATTCGTTCTTGAAAATCATTGATAATAGATTCCGTTAATATTGTAAGTCTTTCATTTGATTCACCCTTTTAAATAGAGTTGCTCAATATGCGCTAATAGTACTACAACTATCTGAAACCACTAGACATTCAGTTGAACAACTCTACTTATAAATTGTTTTTATCTCAAATCCCAAAAAAACTTTATAATGGCCGAAAACTTCACAGTTGATATTTTCATTGGGAAATGTGTCCACAAATTGATTAAACCAAGACTGCAAACTATACAACCAAATTCCATCCTGATTTTGAATTGCACTTCGAAAGTGCGCCACAAAAATGTACGGGTCTTATTCAGGTATAATAATTTTTGATTTTCCAGTTAAAATTAAAAAAATGAAATGTTATTATTGAAACGCAAGTTACATTTGATACTAAACTATTTCTTACATATAACTTACAAACAATTATTAATAAGCACTGAAAAGAACTGTTTGAAATCTAAGATATGAATATGAAGAAATTACACCAAATAACGGTGATGGCAACTGAACAACAGGAATTGTTATGCGATTAATAACGATGTAACGATACGTCTATGAGCTCAGCTCAAACGGCAGGGGCCCCACTACACCTTGATAAAATTGCAGGCATTGCAACTTAATTGGTGTACAAGCATTTACAGACACTGAGTATAAAACAGTTAATTTAACATTTCTTCTATATAGATAATGAACCATTATATTTCGACAGCCAAAATATTAATTCATAGAATCTAGATGACTCTCTATAAACATCCTAATGAATTATGCGCGTTAATTGGGCAGCTACAAGGTAGCTGTGCAAAAGATTACTAGGTAAGCACAAATTGCAAATGCCAATAATCACGGAGGGGTTTATGCTTTGTTAATCGCAGGCTGCAACCGTAGACTTTATAGTTTTGTCCTCATTGGGTTTCGCCAGTACAGTAGAGACCAGCAATGCTCAAATGGTCGTTCGCGGATATATGTCCATATTCCCTCAAGAAATTAAATTAATTTGTTACCAGAATTGTGTCGAATATTCTCTCAGACTTTAGCAGTCTTTATAGGACTATAAAAGGGGATCAGTTGGCCTCAGCGAGCATTTTTCTGTGGAATTAAATAACGATAGGCGTGTTTTGGGTGATGCATTGTACTGAAATGCGATTGATATCAGTGGTGTTGAAAGAATACTTTCATGCAGTGCTTTATCTGTGTTGGGAACAGCGTTTACGTACCAGCATTTATGGTAGTGAACGAAGCGTTTCTCGAAGCGACGGAGGGGTTCGTTGAAGATTCGAAAAGAAAACAGAAATCATATTTGCTATCAAAGAACTCCAATTATCTCGTCTAATGTGTCGTGGTCACGAGGAAGGATATGGAAAATAAAATATCAATGTTTTTTCTTTTCTAATTTACAAGATATCTTTTATTACATAAGCTATCATTATTATCATTATCATTATCAATAAAACAACTTTCTCGTTGTAAAATTATTAGTTCCAAAGTTGCAAACCACACAGCTAAAAAGTAGACAATTTTTCTTTATTAGTTCATTAAGTATTTGTAATTAACGATTTCTGAGCCATAAAACATCTTTCAAGGCGTTCCACGGATCGTTGTCAAGCGTGCTGCAATGTCCTTGTTTTTAACGTAGTTATTGGCTTAGTGTTCTATTGAAATTTCCATTAAGTACAGCATATGTAAACTTGTTATATTATCCAGAATGACGACATGTTGCCAAATATGCTGTATTTTTCACAATTTTTCTTCCTCTATTCATGTATTTTGTGACCATTTGCTATATATTAGCATTAAAGCCTTCATTATTGTTGCTGTTTTTAATCGCTATTGAAATATGGATTAGTTGATTGGGACGATAGTGTCAATATTTATATCCAGTGAGTTTTCTCACATACAAGCGGGCTATTAGTATAATGTTAGGCTTTGCAGTCTATAATGACCGTTCATGCATCATACATCTATGAAATGTACCTATTTTATTTATAAGAATCAAAAAAGTGTTGCGACTTAAAACTAAATTATTATACTTGAAAATGAGACAAACTTATTTCGTAGCTGCATGCTACTGTAAAATACGGCATGTGCGGATGTAGATTCTTTAAGGATATCTCCCATTATATGAAAGAAATAAAATTGCCCTTACCACGTATTTCGGCGACTAAATTGCCATTCTTATAGATTTTGTCAACATTTTAAACTGAGAATTGCCCCTAAGAACTGAACCGTTGCTAATTATGAAGTAAGGTATGAGATTAGGAACTGACAAAGAAAACAGGTCAAATCTCATTTTTATATAAAAAAGCAGATTTAGTATTGTTCGTATAATCAAGGACGACATTGTTACGAAAGCCTTCGTTGACTTTTGTTACAGAAACCAACTTCGAATCATTAATAGTTTTTACCGCCATACTCCCCAAGATAAATAGATTTTTGTAAATACTAGAATGAAATAAACAATCGACTACATAGTAACGAACAGAACTATTCATCCCACCTAAATTTATGATGCAACCTGCAAGCGTTGGAAGCGATCATAGACTGGTGAACGAAAAGTGCTTTTAGTACGAGATACGTACACAGCTGGTGCGATATTTGTTAAGCTAGAGTTCCTAGAAGACCGCTGCGTCATTTCTTTGAACAAACCGCACTTGTCTTAAAATGTTCGTCATTATTTCCTTTTTGGTGAACATTTGAGAAACAATTGAACAGATTTTTTTATTTGCGAGGAATTAAATAACGAGAAATGAAGCAAATGA
Organism: Chrysina gloriosa; assembly: GCA_038088585.1. Taxonomy (NCBI): domain Eukaryota; kingdom Metazoa; phylum Arthropoda; class Insecta; order Coleoptera; family Scarabaeidae; genus Chrysina; species Chrysina gloriosa. The sequence continues at coordinate 33,956,209 of CM076089.1, forward strand.
TCCAACGTCGACCTTTAGTGAAAAAGTAATCTTTTAAGTTGTGTTTTTGTTTCTATTAAAATGCATTTATAATAATAATTATCCTATACAAAAATTACACGCTGACACAGAAAAAGAAGGAAACATTTATTTGGGTAATCTACTACAGTCCCTAATCTGAAATGTATTTCTTTTAATGTAAAATTACATTTTAAATCTACACACAGTCAGAAAGATACACGCTACGTAAATCGACTGCAAACGACGGTATTCAACTGCAACCGGCTATGATAAACGCCCCACTGTCAATGTGCAGCGGTTGAGGAATTTTGACTTAGCAAATATCGGACCGGATGCATTCTTTTTCTGAAATCGCAATCTGGAATCGTTTCCGTGACAATTACTGTTTATTTATTTAAAAGTCAGATTCAGTGCTTATTTGGCTTTAATACTTGTACAGTCCGTTCTCGTAATAGGGCTACTATCAATAGGATCGCTTCCCCCACAACTGGCTCACTTCGGGCTTCGACTCTGTCAATAGGGCAATACGCTAGCTCAATGAAATAGCGTATAATTTCGCTGCTTCATATTCAATTTAGCGTGAAGTGAATTTCGACGACGCGACGTGAGCGCGCGTCAGTAGTGGGGATACCTGAGAAATACTCTCCTCACCGCCCATAGCCGGCCCTATTACCAGAGCGGACTGTACTGAAACGTATTTAAAATGGACAGTGATGACGAGGTCCAGGTGTTTGGGGCACCACCAGAGTTAGTAGTAACTGCCTAAAATGTACATATTGTAACCGCCCAGGTGAAGCGCGGCCAGCCGGCGGGCGACGAGGTTAATCCCCCGACACTGCATCCTTGAAAAAAGTAACGCGGCGGGCACTGATGACGAACCAGTCAATGGGTGCAGATGTGTGTTGAAGCACTTCGTTCTGCTCTCTTTTGTTTATCAATAAAGTTGACGTTACAATTCTGTTTATCAATAAAGTGGCGTTAAATTTCAGAAGTGGGATTACTTACGTACTAGTGGCGTGCGCGGTGTTATAGGGCGAATTTGTGAGGTGCTATTTCTACGACAATAAGGTAAGGCGATTTATCTTTTGTTTAAGTAGAAAGTAGGGTTATGGCCGACGATCAAGCAATGTCGGAATTCGACTACGAATGGCGATTCGGATCAAAGCAGAGATGAACATCAAACGGCGGCCATCGCATCGGCATTGACAAATCAGCAATCAGTGTTGTCGGTAGGGAGTTCACCAGGGGCGCACCAGCAGCTAGTGGCGTCGGTAGAGGGTTCGCCTGGGGCGCACCAGCAACCAGTGGCGTCGGTTGTTGATCGACTGGAGGTAACCGCGAGTGGAAGTACATCAACAAATAGTTGCACTGGCATGTGCGGCGGTGCCGTGACGACTCGCGCTCGCAGCGAGGTTAGGTTCGGCGGGAGGGGGCGGGATTTGGAAACTTTTGACCCAGACGATCCTGAGACGAATGTCGATCGCTGGATTTCCAAAATTGATCAGCTAGGCGATATCCATGGGTGGCGACAGGATGAGCGGCCATATTATGCTCAAATAAAATTGCGAGGCGCGACGAGGAGATGGTTCAACCATCTTGATAATTACGACATGGGGCGGGAGGAGTGGCGAGTCGAGCTGAGGAAGGCGTTCCCAAGGCGAGACGATTTCGGGTACTCAGAGCAATTAGTCGCAAGAAAGAAGGAACCAGCCGAGACTATAGCCTCCTACTATCATGCCAAGGTGGCACTGTTGGGGCGATGCCGTATCTCTGGCGAGGACGCAGTGGCGGTTCTGATGAGAGATTGCCTGTGGATCTCCAGGCGGGTGCGCATGCGGCGAGATGTACTACCCCGTCGGGGCTCTACAGCAACTATCTGGCTGACCTTACCGCTTATACTTCAACGACGACGGCGGGTCTAACGTCTGGCGGGGCACACTAGCGCAAGCTGTCGAAAGCGGAGTGGAAGCATTCATAGAGGACCACCAAAGGCGATAGCAAATTAGGCGTGGCGACAACGGGCGTAGTGTGCTACAATTGCCAAGAAGTTGGCGGCCATTTTAGCAGGGCTTGTCCGAAGCCCAGAATGGACAGATGCAGGCTATGCCGACAGGGCGAACATATGGCGAGAGAATGTCCTGAGTCAAGGCGTAGTGAAACCAACCCAACGAAGGTAAGTTTAATTCAGATTTCTTCGGGGCAATTTAGAAAAATGGCGACTACTGCGAGTGGCGAGAGGGTGAAAGTCTATTTAGACACGGGTGCAGAACAAAGTTTGATCGCGGTGGAATGTGTTAGGCGACTGGGTGTGACCACAGAAGCCAGTCCTGTAAATATAAAACTACAGGGGTTCGGTGGTTTTTGCACCAAAGCACATGGTGAGGCTCACTTAGGCCAAACCATAGATGGCGTAGATCTACGTGTCAAGGCGTTGCTGTCGTTATGCGATTTGGCAGGCGCTGACGTACTCGTAGGGCAACCAGTGTGGGCCTCGCAAGGCGTAACCTTAATAGTCAGGGAGGGGCGTGCAACTCTATGTAAAGGCGACACCGTAGATGCCGCATTCCGTAACCTTACCTTGGCAGACGAGGCGGAGGTGCCTTGTCAGTGTGTCATACGGGTGGCGGAATCTATGGTCTTAGAGGCGGGCGAAACAAAAGTTATTCTCGTCCAAGGCGAAGGTAGTTAGTATCACAATATCACGTTCTATGATGAGAAGGCGTTTTCAGAGAATGGTGCCACTGTTATTATTCACAAGGGCGAGATTTGGGGTACTGGAACAAAGGAGATCCTAGTCAGCAACACTGGCGGACAAACAATCACGCTTCGGACGGGGCGTGTACTAGCAAGATGCTCAAGGGAAATCTGTACAAGCGCAACCAAGGTGAGTCTTATAAATGCATTAAAAAGTGGCGAGTTAGATTTTAAGAGCACAAAAGTTGAAGATATAAATGAGGAAAGTAGACGGGCGCTGATCGACCTTTTGCAAGCAAACGCAGACGGATTTTCTAATGGGGAGACTGACTTAGGACTGACTCATCTGGGCGAAATAAGCATTGATCTGGTCGCAAACAAACCGGTGTATGATCGACCTTATAAATTGTCAATCGCGGGGAGGGCAACCGTTAGGGCAGAAATTGATCAACTCAAGAAGGGCGGGATAATAAGGGGATCAAATTCGAGTCAAGTCCCATTATACTTGTACCCAAGAAAAGCGGCGAATGGCGGTTATGCGTGGATTATAGGGCGATATATAAGATCACCGTCAAAGATAGGTACCCGTTGCCACGGATAGAGGACCAGCTTGACAAGTTGGCGGGTAAACGATATTTTACCATTTTAGATTTGGCGCAAGGGTACCATCAGGTGCCGATGCACCCTGACTGGATCCATAAAACGGCGTTCGTCACACCAGACGCCCAATGCGAATACCTACGGGTACCTTTCGGGTTAGCAAACGGTTCGTCGGTCTTTCAGAAGATCATAAATAACATGCTGGGCGGATTACAGTATGATGAAGTCCTGGCGTATATGGATGATCCCCTGATTCCTTCAGAAACAGTCAAGGGCGGGCTATCACTTTTGGTGGAGGTACCAGCATTAGTTAGGTGGGCTGATCTCAAACTAAACCTGGTGTGTTCCTTCTTGAAGACTAAGCTGCAATACTTGGGCCATGAGATTTGTGGAGGCGGCATGCAACCGGGACGACATAAAATACAGGCGGTGGCTAACTTCCCTGTGCCAGATAACGTACATAGTGTACGGCAGTTTGTTCGCCTCGCAAGCTATTTCCGGTGGTTTATTGCTAACTTTGCGACAACGGCGAAGCCATTTACCAATTTGACAAAAAAAGACGTGGCGTGACATTGGGGCGCCAATGATGCACGAGCGTTCGAAACACTAAAAGCAAAATTGATAAACCGCCCAGTACTGGCCTTATATTCGGCTGAAGCATTAACAGAAGTCCACACCGACGCAAGTAAGTTAGGAATATGCGGAATACTTATGCAACAACAAAGAGATGGACAAAGGCGACCCTGAATGTATTTCAGTAGGGTGACAAGCCCAGCTGAACAAGTTTATCATAGTTATGAGCTTAAAACTTTGGCGGTAATAGAGGCGGTATCTAATTGGCGTACACTTTAAGATAATCACTGATTGTTTGACAGTAAGAGCAACAATGGCGAAGCGTGAGTTGGTACCAAGGGTAGCACGATGGTGGTTGGAGCTGTAATCGTATGATTTGGCAGTAGAGTATCGTCCGGGCGAGGACATGAAGCATGTTAATGCTCTGAGCAGAAACTCAGTGACCATCAACCTTACAATTACAGGACGACAAGGCACAAAGAGTAGTGTCAATGTTGGCTGAAGGCGTTGCCGATAAAGACGTGAAGGCGAATTACAAAGTGATAGGCGGGAGACTGTACAGACGAACTACGGTTGGCGACAAACTGTATGTTCCTGTAATGGCAAAATTCAACCTGTTGCGTATGTATCACGACGATATAGGTCATCCAGGCGCAAGACGGTGCCTTGTCTTGATACAGCAGGAAATATTGGTTTCCACAGATGAGGAATTTCGTGGATAAGTTTGTTGGCGCGTGCCTTCGATGTGCCTTCGGCAAGTGTAATTATGGGCGTAGGGAAGGATTTCTTCATCCCATTGAAAGGGCGGCAATTCCGTTTGATACGGTACACATCGATCATTTAGGACCGTTTTCTCGGAGTAGGCGTGGTAATTCGTATATACTAATGATTATAGATGGGTTTACCAAATTCACATTGGCAAAGGCGACCAAAACAATCAATGCATCTGAGACCATCCAAAAGTTGAGGGAAGTCTTTGGCGAATATGAGTACCCAAGGCGTATGATATCCAATCGAGGTTTGGCGTTTACAAGTAAGGCGTTTGCTAACTTCATGGCGGAAAGAGGTGTGAAGCATGTGTTAATCGCGATGGCCACACCCAGGGCAAATGGACAGGTAGAGAGGCAAAACCGAACTATTCTAGATGCCTTGGTACCCACTTCAGACGATGAGTTGAGCTGGGACGAGAAACTTCCGGAAATCATTAATCATTAATCACACCGTTAAAGAAAGCACTGGAAGTTATCCGGCTCAATTGATGTTCTCACAGACAGGCAATATGATGGCAGGCCTGTCCAAAGGCGTGCAATTGGCAAACCAAACATTGGCTGTACCACTACACGAAGCTCATCAAAAACAATTGGTTAGTAGAAGGCAGAAAGCCAAACCTCGACAAGGCGGCTAAGACGACGCGTGCACATTACAATAAGAGGCGGAAAGTTGCAACTAACTATCAGAAGGGCGAGACGGCTGGGGAGAAAGGTGTCAACCGAAAATTTTCAAATAGGTATGATGGTCCCTATAGAATTAGCAAGGCATTGGGTAACGATCGCTACAAGATCACTACCATTAAATGCATTAGAGGGTATAAGAAGTTTACGGCGGTTATTGCCGGTGACTCCCTAAGGCGATATGGGAACTATGCCCGAGGCGAGGCTAGTTCTAGCCAAAGCAGGAAAGACGGTGACCATGACATGTCAAATGGCGATGACCACGATGAGTCTGGCGTTGGTGACCACTGAATATCTGGCCAATTCGAGCTCGGTGATAAAGCCGTTCCTATTGAGACTGATCATCTCATCAGAGCTAACGACCATGTAAAAAAGGTGTGATTGAAAGGTGGTGTGAATGGATGGATGTGGTGTAAATTGGTGTTGAAAGGTGGTGCGAATTGATGTTGACGTGTGCTGTGAACTGGCGTAGGCGAGACTTGCAGACGCACCCCGATTAATGAGGATATTAATTTTGCAGAATGGCCGAAAGTAACCGCCGTCAGCCAGAGAGGTGAAGCACGGCGAGCGGGCGGGCGACGAGGTAAATCTCCCGGCTGCATCCTTGAAAAAGGGAACGCGGCGGGCACTGATGACGAACCAGTCAATGGGTGCAGATGCGTGTTGAAGTACTTCGTTCTGTTTTCTTTTGTTTATCAATAAAGTTGGCGTTACAATTATGTTTATCAATAAAGTGGCGTTACAATATACAAAGCTGTATGGCGTAAGTCAGAATTATTGTATGATGGTTATTTAGCAAAATACTAGAATAGTGTATTTTGGGATCTAAAATTGCGCGGAGAAAGGTAGACACTTCGAGCGATTTCAGAAAAAATATTTGGAAAGTTTACTATAGTGTTTTAAATCAGAGAAGACAAGAGAGAATTACTAACAATGGCAGCTGAAAATAGTTGGACCAAGATTAACAAGTGTATACAAGAAAAGCGCTAATAAGAAAACTCCTTGGTTCACTCAGAAAATAAAAGTATTGGCCGAGAAGGAAAGGAAAGCATATTTAATATATCGCATAGATATTTAGTTTTACGCTTATTGATTCAACATTCGAGAAGAGGTTGGTATTGGTATTTAGAGACTCCGTGTTTTAAGCAACATTCAACGTTTTAAGCAGTATCTAAGATCTTTAAGAAATTTGTTGTCAAAAGTATAACCCAGCATTTTACTAGTAATTCAACGTCCTAAGAAACACCCAATATCTTTGCGGAACTTCAATTCTTATCTATAGTCGGACTGAACGCCTTAAACCCTTTTCTTTCGGAAACTGCTACAATCGCGCAGTTTTGCCAAGTAAACTAAATGGGGAATAAAAAGACATTTATAAAGAACTTTATCAGAAAAACAGTAGTTGTTAGTTAGAAGTTAATAGTCGTCGAGAGAACTAGGACGTTACCTTAGCCGATGTTAAAGAAATCTGGTGGGTGACGGATCTTCACTTGGTGGGGGAGTCGATCTTGGAGATCAGCGACCATCTGAACGCGGGGGTTGTCACTGGCGTGGGCTTTTTTCCATGCTGCCTTCAGAGATTTTTCCAGATGTTCTCGGGGAGGTTAGGTCTTGATAAATTTGTGCATTTCTTACATAGTAGGCGGCGTCGACTTGGATTCGGAGAGTCCTATTCTGTAGAATATCTAGTCTCGTAGCGCGTAGGTCAACGGCGACCGAAGCGTGTAGATAAGCCACTTGTTTCCTAGTGAACGGATTCGAATCTCGTCGACCTGCCTTCTTCCAGAGTCGTTTCTGGTCAACTATATTCCTAGGTACTTACAAGGGAACACCGGCAATCCGAACTCTCCCAAAAATTGAGATTTTGTGGATTTCTAGAGGGGCTCAATTTAAGATTATTGCACTTATTCTTATCGGCGGAATCCTCCATTGGTAGAGTGGAGAGCGCTCTACTGAAAATACTATCCCTTGAAATTTGTAGAAATATCTTGAAAACTGTTGGAGATATTAAAAAGGTTAATACAGATTTTTAATTGTTTGAAAAGTATTAACTACAACCTTCATTTCCGCTACCTAAAAAAAAAAAAAAAAATTCAAAAGAGTTGGGGTGGGAGTAGTGTCTCGATTGAGATTAATAAACTTTGAAATGGCGATTGTGCTATCACTATACTCTTCGAACAATTAAAAACTTGTCTTAACTGGTTTTTATACCTCCTTCGCGTGGATTTAACTGCTATACATTTAGATTCGTTTACCTTCAGTCTCCATCCACATGCCCAAGATCTTTCGTTGCGTAGCGATGTATATATATATATATACACACACATATATATATATATATGCATATACATATATCATGTTTTATTATTGGTATATATATTTATATAATAATATAATTTAGTTCGTTCTTCAGTTTGTTATATCGCCCAACGTAATGCTGTGATACTTAATCGTTTGAAATTAGCTATTCATTGTAAAAGCTACATTTAATTTCGTTAATTGAGATTTAGGGCCTTTTGGTCGATCTAAAGTACTCGTTATGTTATTAGGACCATGGAAGCAGCTTGTAGGACTTGAGTAAAATTTGGACAGGTGATATTTACTATCCAGCTAGTCGATTGTATCGGTTCCCGTCCGCTTAATCTTACAAGGGGAGGCCACAACGTTTAGAACGAGGATTCTCTTCAAACTTTGTATACTCTTAGTAGTCCACGAGGACAATATAATGTGCAAATAGTAAGGCGTACTAATCAAGCATTATCGAGAAATTAATAAGAGAAGTTTTATCGTCGTATATACACCGGTGCGTTGCAATTCTTAATACGAAGTGGCGGCGGCCGAGCGGTTAGCGTTCCAGTGCCGTAAACGCTGGATCGATGGATCGAGTCCCGCTCGTCGGTTTTTTTTTCAACACTCGTCATATTTTTTTCATACTTATTACAATTCAAGGGTAATATAATGGGAAAAATACGTGTATCCGCAAGAACCTTTATTGAATTTCCAATGTTATTCGGGTTATCATTTTCAAGATAACTTTATACGTTTGGTCGTTTCCTTGTGTAATGATGAAAATTAGTAGTAGGTTCATTGCATTAACATAAAGGTTATATCAAAATATAACACGTAAAATATATCGACAAATTTTTATAGACAAAAATATTTCAGTGGCGGCACCACAGCTGCTGGAAGTTCGCACTTCAAATTTACGCCGTGCCTACAGGTCTCAGGCATCTCAACTAAAATCGAAAAATCCTATTTTTATCCTTAAAATACATTAATATGCTCTGCATGACGGATATAAACAAATAAATAAAATAAAATACAAAGTTCAAGACCATTAAAAAAATATATTTTTGTATAAACAATCGGTAAAACCAATATTTATTTTTCTTTTTTTTACTCGAACGTCATGCAATGGCCAGTGAGTTAAAGAGTATTTCTGGAAAGTTTCATCTAAATCGGTTGAAAATTCGTGAAGTTACATTCCACGGCACGTAAAATTTTACGTTTTGAGAAAAACAGCTTTAAAGTTATCGATACAGAGAAGTAGTGTTTAAGGGGGCTTATGGCTTCAACACTTAGTCTGCGGCTGTTCATTTGTTGAAACTATGATGTAGTAAGTGGCCACTATAGCTTTCTTCATGTCATCTTTCGAGTTTGGATTCCTTCGAATAGCAAGTCCATAGTACTTGGTCAACTTTTTAATCAGTATATCAGTGAGTTTCCTTTTTCGTCCGAGTTTAGCAGTTTTTTTAATTATGTAGAAGGCTTCGCAACATGGCCAATACATTCGTTCTTGACCACTGTAAAGTAATCATGGTAAGGTTTAGCATTTAAAATAGCCTTGAAGGTCTTAGCGTCCCCATCTCCAATAAAATTACTGTATTTCACTCCATCTACTTCTTCTGATCTTTGAAACATTTCAAGAATGGCATCGACCTCCAGTTTTCCGGGAGAACCTTGATGATTTATACGACAGTTCTCTTTGGGCATTTCATACTCCAGAACTTTTGAATTGTTTTTAAAATAGGTGCACGTTTGACAATAACTATTTTTAACAATCAATACAATAACTTTGCCTGTGTGATAAGCAATTAACGCTGTTAGACCAAAATGAGACCTCTTTTCTTCCAAAAACCGTTCCCACAACAGTTAAGTTTAAAAATAGGTCTCTTTTCCTTCTCATTCAGTTGTATTTCTTCTTGTATCGCCTTCTTGCAGCAAATTTCGAAAAAAAAATTACTAGATGCGTATATGTGCTGTACTATATTTTTATAACCTTTTCGGCTCAATCCTTGTCCCAAATCCATGATGCCACAAAAAATATTGATTATTATGAATTACAGAGATATCTATACTTAGAATTCGGATCTAAAAATTGAGGAGTATATTCTCCAAGTATTAAACTAATTTTCTAAGTAAAAAACAAAAAACAAAAAAACAAAAATTCCGGTTTCGTTCCACGTGTTTTCTGATGATTTGGAAATCAATAAGATTAGGTTGTATAAAATCTTTTTCGGAGGTTTAATGTATAATGCTTTATTTTATTCTTTTATGTTTATGTATTTCTGAGCCCATCTGCTCTGGTGGCCGGACTGGTCGCCTCCCGCTCGCACATCTACTCTTTGATGTTTGTTGTAATAGGTACTCCCAGGCCGGGGAATTTGAGAACTATAAAAACGGTATCTCCTCATGCCCTCTACGATGGCCGTCTGAAATACTGACAAGCGCGCGACGTTTGAAATAGTTTATATGTAGGTATGGAAATTACTTTTCTGTTTAGTGGTTTTCTAACATGTAATTTAGATAAAATTTTAGCAACATTAATTGCTGAAATTTTATATAAACTAATTGCTAGAAAACCAATAAACATGATACATTTAATGATAACAAAATGACAAAATATATATAAGACAAATAAAAACCGGAAATAATGAAAATAAAAGTATTTATTACGCAATAATAATAGCATATCTAATAACAATAGAAGATAATTAAAGCAAAAGAATTTGTATCGTAATATTGAAATTGAACTTTAAATACATGAAGAACAAGAACTAAATATCTATGAATAAAAGTACTAAAATCCACAAATTGAAAAAAAATATCAGTTCTAATAAACGCGCAGTATTATATCATGCATTTGGCTTAGCACACTTTATCGATGTTGCAGACTCACTAAAGAATTGTAGGTAGGGACGCACTCGAATTCCGCTAGCTTATACCTGCCTTAATTGCTCTCAGCTGTGTACAATCCTAATTGTTATAGGGTAATTAAAATCAGTTATCGAATTCCGCTAGGTCTAGGGATTAAGTAATTAAGTGGGTAATGATAATGAAACTAGCTTATGGAGTTCCTCTCATGAAGGGTACTTAGGAATTCGATGAAATACAATTAAGGTTTATAGGTACATATATTTAATGGGGATAATATTTTGGACAGTAGTACATATAAGGGAATTACATTCACCCTCACTTTCATTCTGAGTTTTACTCCATTTGTCTTACTACTACTAGTGTACAAAAAGTGATACAAGTGTAAAAATGGAAATTGAGCGAATATATAGTGGAACGTGGAAATCTTCTGATTGTTAACGAAGGATACAAGTTCTTTAAAAAGAGAGTGCTGAAAACTACCGGTGAAACTTGCTGGGCTTGCATACAGAAATCTTGCAATGCGAAGTTATATATATCAGTGAACAGAGAAGGGCAAGAATATATTTCTAAAAAAACTGGCAGTCATGTCCATGGTGAAGAAACCGCATTAGTTAGACATAAAATACGCAACTCCTTAAAAAGAAAAGCCGGAGACAATCTCACAGTTCAGCCGCTGAAGATGATACATTCTGAGTTAAATAAAAATCCGGCATTAATAAACTCTGTCACATCAACGGACATAGCAAGAATTCGAAACAACTTCAATTACGCAAAGAAAAACGTGTTTCCACCTCAGCGAAGTTCATCAGTGTTTAAGCGGAATTGATATAATGACAGCGAAAAGTGAAAAGTTCTTGCTTTATAATGGAACAGACGAAAATATTATTATATTTTCGTGTAGCAGTAATTTGCAATATTTATGCAATTGTGATATTTTGTATATGGACGGTACATTTGAGTACTGTCCTAAATATTTTTATCAACTATTCACTATACATGGCTATATGAACGATACTTATGTGCCATTAGTTTTCTGTCTCTTGCCAAATAAGGAAAAGAAAACGTATTGTAATATGTTTCAAATTTTAAATAGTAAGTGCGTGGATGAAGGTTGCGTGTTTCTACCTAAAAATATATGTTTGGATTTTGAAATTGCAATTCACTCTAGTGTGACGGATTGCTATCCAATGGCTAAAATTATTGGATGCCGATTTCATTTGGCTCAATCTTGGTGGCGTGCAATTCAACGACATGGGCTAACTGCTGCTTATAAGGATAACACTTCCGAAATTGGAAAATGGCTGCATACTGTTTTTGGATTAACGTACTTGAAACCAGAGGAGGTGGGCGATGCATTCATTTTTGATTTAATTAATCATAAACCCGAAGATTCTCGAGTAATGCAATTTACAGACTATTTAGTAGAAACGTACATTGAAGAAAATTCCACATTCCCACCGTCCATTTGGGCCAGCAATTCGGCGTCGCTTATTCGTACTACTAACGCATGCGAAAGTTTCCATAATAAGTTTAAGTTTTATAGCCACTGCCCGCATTCAAATATTTTTGTATTTGTTGAAAATATTAAAAATATGCAAATCGACACATACATCAAGTTAAATTCTATTAGAGAAAATATTACAAGAAAAATCCGTAATGATGTTCTACAGAACAAGGTCTATATTGAAAATAAAATTTCAGAATTAATAAATAATAAAATTACTAGATTTCAATTTTTTGAAAGCTGTTTCATATAACTTATCTTCCATTCCTCTTCAATATTAGTTTTAACTATGTATTTACTGACAACATAAGAATTCTTTCTTTTCTGTTTCTCTATTGTCCATTTAATTATTCTTTTAACCTTCCTATACTCACGTCAAAATGAAAGACGTATACTATACTATATAAGTCGGTCTCACAGACCGTATGCGTGAGTATAGGAAGGTTAATCATTTTGTATATTTGCTTACTCTGTGAATCGTTTGATGTATACGTTATGTATTTGACTTTCTTGAATGTATATATTTGAAATAAAACTATGCTATTATATGTATATTGTAATTCCGAGTTTAATTACCCTTGTAATTACTTAGTCTCTGGACGGAGTTGTTAATTGCTTCTTAGTATCTGTGAGGGGAATTCGATAAGTTATTAGGCGGACCCAATATTATCTAGCGGAATTCGAGAAAGGGATTATAAAGATATTAAAGTCCGTGGTGCTTTACCTTGGATCTAGCGGAATTCGAATGCGCCGGTAGGTAGTGTGTCCAAGAACTACGCTCTAGCCGTCCATTATTACAGCAGAAAATTAAACACAGGGACTCATTTTTACAAATTGAGTGCGTAGAGCGTGCAAAATGTCCCGCATCAACTGCATGTACATACGTACAAAAATTGAATTAAACATATAAATATAGAAGAAAAAACAACAAGATATAAAAATACAGTTACAAATACAAATAAAAATAAACAAGTATATAAAAATAAATATGTACAAGTTATTGGACAGAAGAGACTTCTTCGGAAATCATTGTTTGAATATGTTATGGATTCCTTGTCAGCAATTATTTTATTACAAAGCAAGTATAATTTTAATGAGCAAATTTGTGAAATTTCTCATTAAAAATTATTGGATTTCTGGCAAGCGTGACAATTTCATTTTACTTTGTAGACCATTTAAATGCCCTGCCATAACAAATGTATGTACCATCATATGTTTGAGCGACTATTTCTTTTAATCAATTTAAAAGTCTGTAAGAAAAAACAAAATGTTTGAGTAATTCTTTAATCCTACCGCCTCTTTTATAGTGTTGGTATCATTTCTGAAATAATCGCTGCGGATTATAAAGTCAAAAACTTCATTTAATTTGGTTTTATATAATTGCACCGTAAATACTCACGCGATGTAAAATTTCATGTGTTATTAGAGCTATTTGGTAAGCTACTGTGGCGTATTGTATCTAAAATGTTTGTTCGTTTCGTTGATTTTGAAAAAAGGAACCCAGCAAATCCGCTTGAATTAGAAAAGAAAACTCTAGATTCTTTGGTTATATTTCGAGTTTTACTCAAAACTAAATTTAAAACATGAGGTGATAATGTACAAAGACAGCTTGAGGGGCAATTGATTTTATTTTATTTTGTAAATCATTTAAAAGCGCTGCCATAACAGATGCACCATCAAATGTTTGAGCGACTAATTTTTTCTTAAATCATATTTTCGCAATTATTTAATAAAAGTTTAAATAAATTTTTAGCTGTTCGACCAGATGATATGTCAAAGAAACCCAAAATCTTTCAATAACCACATTGCTTTTGACAGAACGTAATATGATTGATAATTGAGACTTGCAGGACATTTCTGTGGTTTCATCTACTTGCCAAGAAAGAAACGGAGCTTCTTTAATTTTTTCCCATTTCCTGTTTTAATACAAAATAAATACAACCTAGTAAATCATTTTGAATAGACTTAGATGTACCGGAAAAAATATTACTAGTAACAAATCTATTAAAACTAGGTTCATATCTGCTAAAGAGACCGATTAATTCTTTATAATTTCTACGATACGTCGATAAATTTTCTTAAATTGTACGTAATAATTGCATCTTTACACGCGCATTAAATTTGCACAACGATGAAATATGTTTTTTAGACTTAGAGTGCCGTTCAATAGATTCTGGTACATTTTTTAAACCCGCAAATCCAAGTTCAACCGCGTTTCGGTTTGGTTACAAAAAAAAAATAGACATGGACAACAAAATAATCTTTCACGTTTAATTAAACCCGTTAACCAATCACATTTAGCGTAGCACAATTTATCGAACCCATAATTTTGCCGATTACCGTCGTTAGATACTAGAGACAAATTAGGACGAGTTTTTTCAATTTTCTGTACGATGTTTAATGTAATGTAAGCCTCCTCGCTTGCTATTATAAGTACATGGACTAAAATTTCATGCATTACTGGAAATTTGTTAGCATTTTAAAATTAAGTAATGAATAGATATGTTGTTTATTATAAATTCGTTAGTAGAAATTGCTTTATTTTTCTATATAGTCGAGGCTTAAACATTGTTTTAATACATAATAAACACAATTTATTTTACTAAAAATAATAGGGAAGGCTTAGCCTTCCCTGACGAGCCGCCACTGTAACACAAACGAGTGTCACCCTGCGTACAGTTCAAACTTCTAATTAAATCTTCTGTTGATATGAATTTTTCAGCTTTTGCCAGTCGGTTTTTGTTACTAGTATTTTCACGATCTAGTTTTATAGCAATTCTTTTAGATTTATTGCCACTCTGTATAGCTTTCGTGTTTTTTGGTAATAATTGTTCATACCATTTCATCTCAACGGTTCTTAGAAGACTGATTTTTCTTCTTAATTCTGTCAGCAACCAAAAAATATAAATATCAAATAAGTGCAAACTTCATAAAATGGAATTAAAGTTTCAAAATAAAAATCCAACCTGTTCATCATTTTGGTTCTCTTGGTACACTGAAACCAGTTGATCGTGGAGGCGTGTTTTCTGTGAAAAACAAATTGGGAAGGAATTATTACGTTGCCATTAAAGAATAAAATATACTATTACTATTATGTAATTGTATAAAGTACATATTACTTTCATAAGCGCTGCTGCTTGCGTATGCTTTGGTAACTGAATGTTGTGAAACTGGATGTTTTAAAACCATTGGAACAATCTAAATACCTTGGACTTGCCAAGGTAAAATTGAATTTTGTTCCGTACTACATTCTTGAAAACAACATTACATTTTTGTAAGAATAGTTAATATGAATGAATGAGTTGATCCTTTATTTTATTAATTACATTAGGATATTGAAAATGCATCTCGTAAATTTATTGTTGGCCAGCTTCGGACTTTTAATTACATTCGATTGGTTGAGTGCTTGCGTGCCACTTTACAAAAATGTCTAGAATGGTTGCGACAAACACGGTCATTTTTACATACTTTTGGACCACTTAAATTTTCTAATTTTTCATTATTTATGCGTCCAAGCTAAATATTGTAAACTTTTAAAAAGTAACATGTATATACACAAAGTTTATATTTACTATTACAATATACGCACCTATTGGTCGCGGTAAGAAAAGTGATGTAAAATACTATTTCTACTTGTTTCTTTGCAATTAGAAATGCAACACACGTTTACCGTTTTTAAAGAAATAACACAATTTTTCTTAATTATAAGCTAAATTTGCGAATCAAAGTGATAATTGCGACAATGAATAGTACCCTACCCCTACACCGAAAGGTAGAAAGGGTAAAAAGACTAAGAAGAAGAAGAAGAAGAATAGTTGTAAGTGTAATATTTGTATGTTCACGTGTATATTTTTACAACTATTTGTACAATTTGCAACGACCTCTTATAGGGTTTCTACTGTTGGTCTAAATAAATAAATAAATAAATAAACAAAAGTGACTCAGATCTACTGAAATTCTGTTATTAAAATATAATAAACATAACTCAACGTAAATTTCCTGCGACATTAGCGCCCTTGAGGAGGTGGGGTTTTGAACGAGTAGAGATAATGACCTTTGGTGTAAGACATTACTGTCACAGATTACTAGAGATTACCAACTCAATAGTAGAAAGTCATCCTATGGGATAAATGTATATGGGCATGGATATGACAAGATCTACCAAGACGACAAAATTAAAAGTTCTTGAAAACATTTTGTTTATCAAATGTTCAAAGAAAAACAATCAAATTTAACTAATCTATAAATATTTTACATTTATTCATTACCCGTTTCTAGATATTCAAATCCCAAGCCAAACAAGTGCTACTTTTTTCTTTTGTATATTTCTATTATTATTCTTATTATTAGTTTTGTTTTAAAAATATTCTTGATGAGAGGCATTATACATTACATACATACTCTTTCCCTCTAATAATAATGCATAAGAAACGATGAGATTACAAATAACTAAAATTTCGCTTTGAATTATCCCATATTTCAATGTCCCGTTCGACATTGAAAAATAACATTTTTTATCAGTGCGTCGAAACTACATGAAGAAAGGGCGTGAAATATTGAGTGCAAACAGACATTTTTATTGCATTTAAAATAAAAAAGAAATTTTGAAAATAAAAAGATTTGCGATCCAGGCACTTATAAACAGTTTGTCCTCTTCGGCAGCATGAGTGTGAAATTTAAAAATATTTAAAAACATTTTTCTTCTACAATTAATTAATTTTGTAAAAGCACTCTGCTATCAAATTATTTTAATCGAGATGAATAAAAACAGCGAGAATTGCAAACGGTGCAGGGAAAAGTTAAAGGAAAATGAAGTAAAATTACAAAGCTTGAAATGAAGAAAGAATGCGTAATGCAAGAAGTTGAAATCCTTAAATGAAGGAAGCAAAGCAATTATTGAAGGGAAAAAGCGGTATGAGCGCATACGTAAAAGACAAAGTCGGGAGAAGCTCAAGGAAATTTAAAATACAAAACATACACAAAACGAGCCCTACAAATGTAAGCAAACATTTGCAAAAGCTTTAAGGAAGGTTGAGAATGCGTTGCCGAAAGAAAAATATAAAAATAAAAGTGCTCGAAGCATTGTTAAAAGAATACAAACAGTCCGCACAAACAACACAAAACAAAAACAATACTAGCAATACACTGCCAGAAAATGTGGTTAATTCTATCATACAATTTTATATTAGTGATAACATAAGTATGCAAGCTTCAGGGAAGAAGGACACAATTTTGTTTGAAGGGGAAATAATTGCTAAGTGCTTCATGATAGTCTTCAGTGTCTGAAACATTTAAAGTCTTTAAAAAAGGAAACCCAAATGAAATTATAGGTAAATCTACTTTTTGTAAGATGCGACCAAGACAGATGCAACCAACAAATAAAACGTCAAATATGGGCGTTTGTATGAGTTATGCGAATTTCGTCTATTTGTTAGAAAGCTGTGCGAAAATTATTCCATCATTTTCCAGCAATTTTGAAAGCTTTCTTAAATCTGTTTGTTGTAATATTTATAATGAAAATTGCATGACAAACAATTACAAGAAGTGCTTGACAAACTTAAAATATCAATTTATTCCTTTAGCATATTTAGCCAATATGGAAGATGAAGTAAAGTGACAGCAATGGCGAAAAATAGATGGTCATATGGCATTAACTAATTGCAACTTTATCTGACCTAATAGTTGATGTGGAAAAATAATTACCTTCGCTTTTTGTAAAAAGGGCCCAGCAAAAGTATTTTGAAGATATCAAAAGCAATTTAAAGTCTACTGAAATAGATTTTGCCGAAAATTATAGGCTTACAAACCGAAATGAGATTCAAAGTGCTTATCTTAGCTATCGCCACGAATCCGTTTTTACTTGTGTAGCTTGGTTGGCAGGAACTACAAAGTCGTTTGCTGTCATAAATGATAAATTAACGCATAACAAACACGACGTTTTCAGTTTTTTGATAAATCTCTTACTTGAAATTAAGAAATCCTAAGGATGTCTTTCAAAAATAATTATCTTTTCTGATGGGAGCCGCTCTCAGTTTAAAAATAAATTTATATTGTCAAGGCTAAACGATTTCAAAATACAATTTGGATGTTCATCAGTAAAATGGAATTTCTTTGCAAGCTCACATGGAAAGGGAGCTGTTGATGGAGTTGGAGCAGTTATCAAACGAAAAGTCTGGCAGATAACTAAATCAAAAAAACTTATTATACCCGATGCATTTTCGTTTTATGACTGTGCACAACTAAACATAAAAGGGATTGAAATGTATTTATACCATCTGATTATATTGAGAGGCATTCTTTGTTGTATAACTTAGACGAAAGATGGAAAAAGTAAAAATTATACCCGGCATAGCTCAGTTGCACTTCTTCTGTTGCGATGGCCAGGAAGTTAAAGCAGCTAAAACTGCATATTCCAAAAAAGAAAAACTATAATTAATATAATGTAATAATTAATATACCTGATGCTAGTTTTATTTAAATTTATAAGTTTTGTTTACTATTTTTACTTTTTTCTCACTTAAAATTTTTTAAGTCTGTCGTTTTATATTAAAATAAACACATTTTAATATAAAACTTTTTTCTAGTTTAAAAACATTTTTTTACTTGTTTATTTATAATTTCGCAAAAGAACAACAGAAAAAATATAAACATCATGTAGGAAAAAAGTCCCGTTCGACATATCCCGTTTGACTATAATTAAACTTAAATTAAAAAAAAATATATATCATTTTTGTTTAAAATTTAGTCCGTTTTGATAGGCATCGACTGACTACATTCTAAAATTAGTCTTCCTAATTTATTGCTTCGTGTGCATATCGTCGGTTTGAAAGTAAGACTCACTAAGTGACATTTGAATCCAAAATAAATTATTAACACGTAAATACTTGTTACCATGTATTTCACAAGTATTTACGTGTTAATAATCTATTTTGGATTAAAATGTAACTTAGTGAGTCTCACCTTCAAACTGACGATATATGTATAATAGGTACAAGATGAAACGAAAATTTGAAAAGGAAATGTATATTATGAAGGAAAAGAAAAATTAATTACAGTAGGGCTTTAAATAATGAATGAACATTAAAACATCTAATAAATACAGGAATTAAATAATTAAACCCTAAAAACTTCAATTGAAGCTATCAAACAGCTCGTCGATATCATGGATGAAAGCAGCAGTCTTCAATACCTGTTGTGGTAACAGCCCTGTAAATTGAAAATTTCGAGTTATAGATAGTAGTTTATTCATAAGCAGTAATGCTATTCCATTCGTCAGTTTTATTAACCGAAGTGTAAAAAATAGTATTATAGGGGAAACTATATGTAGGACCGCAAGTACTGCTAAGTGAATGCTTAGCTCTACTAACAAGCAAATATACACTGAGGGACATAGAAATTGCAACACCAAGAAGAGGTTGGAATTACATGAATGAAATTTGGTTGGAATATTCACCTATGTTATAGTAATAAATCGTCAAAGTTTGGGAAGAAAATCTTGATTAGTTAAACAAAATTTAATAATTATTTAAATTAATAATAATTATTATAATTAATAATAAATAAATTAATAATAATAATTATTATTTAAAATTTAATAATTATGTTAATAATTATTGTTAATAATGTGTATAGCGACCTCTCTGATTTATACATTCATTTACACATCGTGACATTGATTGAATAAGGTGGTTTATTTCGTCTTGGGGTATTGCGTTCCGAGCAAGTTGCACCTCATGTCTCAAAACCTCCAAACTCAAAGGAGGGCGCCGCAAATTTTGCAACTCTGTACCCATTATGTCCCAAACATGTTCAATGGGTGAAAGATCTGGAGATCTTGGAGGCCAGGGCAAAATATTAATCTGTGCCTGTTCAAAGAAGTTCAAGGAAATCCTTGCTTCATGAGGATGTGCATTATCCTGCTGGAATAATGGATCCTCAAGCTCTTGTAAGTATAGCAGAAGATGTGCTTCAACCACCTCCGCAATATATCGTTGTGCTGTCATATTGGCGGTGTAAATTGAAGATTCCGTCGTTCACCCCGTCTTCTTCTGACTCTTACGACCGTTGTGTATGCCTAAACAAAATCTAGATTCGTCACTAAAGACAACACTACGCCATTCAATATTCCAATGAGATCTTTCATTGCACCATTGTAACCGTTGCTGACAATGTTCCGCAGTCAAAGGAAGCACAAGTTGTGGACTTTATGATCTTAACCCAAAACTTTGGTTTTGGCGATAAACTATTCTAAGGGTTACATGGCGTCTTTCTTCACCAAATCATTGGTCACTAATTGCCCGCGTATAGGAAAATCGATCTCTAAATGACAGTTGTCTTAAGCGACGGTTTCGATTTACACGGTTACTAATCTCCCCAAATGAAAAACCAGCTTCGCGTAAACCAATAATTCGACCTCTATCGAATTCGCTTAATTGATGGTAATTGACTCGTTGCCATACTCTAGGCATGATCAAACAAACAAAACACGTAAACAATTGGATAACAATCGAAATAATGTTAATTAATAATGAAAAAAACAAATCAAACGATAAATACAGTTCGAAAAAGCTAGCAAAAAATTAGTAATAACTGTCAAATGTGACGTTATTACATTACGACTTGATCTCAAAAGTTAATCAATTATTATTTAATGGTAGCCCAACAAATCTACCAAGTTTCAACAAAAATATCCTACTCCTTCTTGGTGTTGCAATTTCTATGTCACTCAGTATATATAGACCAACATTGAACTGCTAATTACTTGCGCTGCTGCTTTCGTAGCTTTCGTATATGGTCTTGCTTCTTAATAATGTTGAGATAAACATTTCTGTCGAGGATACTTCCAGCAAGAAAACTATTTGTCTCAACATTCTTACAAAGCGATGATTTACTTCTAAATGTAGGATGAACTGTGCATGCGAATACAAACGGTTCCACAATGGAAGGCGAATTAAAAACACGGTTGCAAGCTCACATGCTCTGGAGGTGGTAATAACTTCTATGGATCCAAAATCTTTCTTTCTTGAGCAGATTTAAATGCTGCAGCACGATAGAGCTTCTTGCTCGAGTCGTATCTGGAGGAATCAAAATGGTCGATGCACAATCTTCTGCCAGTCATTCTCGATTCCAAAATACAGTGCATCGAACTATATTTTTGCTCTAAAATATATTTCATTAATATTACTAAAGGCCGGATAATATGCAGTTTGCATAAATTTGCATATTTGCATAATATATGCATTTTGTATATTATTTTCATATTTTGTAGTAATTCAGCATATTTGAAGTATCCGAGTTTTATTTATTTATTGGATGTAATTTATTATAGGATAGGCATTACTAAAAATATGTCGTGGTTGTAACAAACAAAGAGTTAAACGGCCCTCTTTAAATTAAAAATAGCATTCTATGAAGCCTTTTCTCGATACTTTCCCGATAAGCGCTTCCAAAAATTTATTAATGCTGATCCCATACATCTAGACCGGGACAGAATTCGAGGAAAAGCTAATTCCCTGAAACTTCTAAATAAATACAAAAATACATTTTATCAGAAAATTAGGAGCAGAGGTGTTTCTTTGTTATTCGGAGAAATTTATTCCCATATTCGAAAGCAATCTTATTTATTTTAAACGTAATTTTACGTTGGTTTTTCGAAGTGTAAATTTGTGGGTTGTTATTAATTATAATAGCAAAAATGCCGAAAATAGCGACTGTCCCTGGATGGATTGCACCTTATTCAGAATTGCGTATGGATGGAGATAAAGTATTTTGCGTAGCATGCAGCAAGATTGTAAGTAAAATTTAAGTTTATTTCCTCTTATTAATCTATAGTTTTTAAACGATGTTTAACAAAATCACCAATACTATGCTTCGACAAATAATTTTATTTTAAAATTTTATTTTAAAATGAGTAAAATGAGATGTATATTTCATGCGTATTTTTCGCATATCATCAGCACAATACGGAATATCTGATATTCCGTATACTGCTGATGATTTTTAAATAAAAATCATTTAATAAACTAAAATTATTTGTCCAAGCGTTGTGTTGGTTATTTTATTAAATGTCGTTTATTCCGATTGCTTCGCAAACTCTTTACACATTAGTTTTTTATTACTCCTTTATCTTTTACTAACACTTATTTTATAAGAAAACAACTGATGATGTGATATTTTTTATGCAGGTTACAAGTGAGAAAAAGTTTCAAGTCGACCAGCATATTAAAACTCCATCTCATGCTGCAAAACTATCAAACATGAAATTGGCGAAGAAGGGTCAGTAAACATTACCGCAATGTATGCCATCAACCTCCAAAAATCGGAACAAGAACAATTTAATGAAGATTTGTGCCTAGTGTTTGTGTCGGCAGATATTCCACTACATAAAATAAACAATTTAAATGTCAAGTTATTTTTGCAAAAGTACACCAACAAATATAATATTCCCGACGAGAGCACCTTAAGAAAAATTATATTCACCGTATCTATGCAGAAACATTGAGTAGCATTAAGAAGGCTGTGTCAAACAATTACCTTTACATATGCACAGATGAAACTACTGATAGTGTGGGCCGATACATAGTTCATTTAATGATAGGTGTCCTTAACGTATCGGTTCCAGCAAAATCTTATTTAATTTCCTCCAAACAGTTGGAAAAGGCAAATAATTTGACAATAACAAGGTTTATACAGGAAGAACTGGCAACCTTTTTCTTACCGGAATCGATTCCAACAGAAAAAAATCTATTGTTTTTAACGTATGTCGCACCATACATGGTGAAGGCAGCTTGCAACTTGAAAATCTTTTACCCAAATTTAATTCACACAACTTGCTTGGCGCACGGATTAAATCGTGTTGCAGAAGAAGTAAGAAACCATTTTTCCTTGGTAAATACTTTAATTAGTAGTGTTAAGAAAGTGTTCTTAAAGGCTCCATTAATAGTTCAGTTTTACAAACAACATCTACCCGGTATTCCGCTTCCTCCTCAACCAGTAATCACACGATGGGGAACGTGGTTGGAAGCTGTTATTTTTCATACAAATCATTATGAAGAAATAAAGACAATTATTATGGATCTTGATAGCGATACACAATCTGTGCTAGACGCCCAAAAGGTGTATTCGAGTAAAGAAATACCTCAACAGTTGGCGTTTATTAAAGCCAACTACAGTTTTATTTCCATTTCTATATTGCAATTGGAAAAACAATTTATGTCGCTAATTGAGAGCGTTGAAATAATAAACAAATTTGAAAAGTTATGTTTTGATGTTAAAGGAAGGGTGGGAAAATCCGTATATTAAAATTTTCTAAGTGTAATAGAAAAAAATGAGGGTTTTAAAAAACTAAAGGATATTGCTAAAATCTTGTGTGGTGAGTCAGTAGAAAATATTGAGTTGACAATAGAGGATATTTCTAATTTGAAATATGCTCCTATAACAAGCGTGGACTTAGAACGAACCTTTTCAATATATAAATACATGTTATCAGAGAAGCGCCACAATTTTTCTATTGAAAACTTTGAGAAATATGTAATTGTAAATTGTTTTCATAGTTAATTATATTGTAAAATGTTATAAATAAACTTGTAGTAAACATAGTAGAATATCTTTTTTCTATAGTATTATATTTTCTAGCATTACTCCTATTTTTTATCTGCATATTTTTCATAAGAAAGTGCATATTTATGCGCATATTTCCATTTTTTTGCATATAATCCGGCCTCTAATTATTACTAAGGTTTGATAAAAGAGTGACTGACGTGTTATCATTAAGTAGTGTAAACCGGACTGACGCCCTTATTTTTCCGAATTTCAACGTCGAGCCCTCCACGTAAGTGGACACAAAGACTGGTTTACAGTACTAAATGATAGACATCATCCATTCTTTTATCAAACCTTAATTATTACATGTAACTCCTAAATTGACAACAGAATGGGCGAGTGCAAACAGTATAAGTACACAAAATTTTAGAAAATTCACTGATTCAATTATATTCATCAATATGTATCTTTATTTTCATTAACTATATATTTTATTGTTGTTTTGTAAACTTTACAAACTAGAATTTTGATTATCTATAAATTTTATTAAAGATACCTAATTTTAGAACTATTTTTTGTCATTTAAGTTTATGTATGTAAATTAATACGTACCTCTCAAAATTCCTTGGAAAGCAGCACATCTTTGCTACCTCCATAGACATCTTCCCGCACTTTTGCACGGTTACTTATTAACTGCCCATTAACGAACCTAATTTTATTATTAGGTCGTTTATAGAGAGTCCTCTACATTTTATTTTATTAAAATTTTGGCTCTTGAAAATAGACCACTACCAACAGTATTAAAGTTTAAATATTAAAATTAATTAGTTGTGGAAACCACAGATTCAGTAGTTTACTTTCAAAGGGCAATGGAAAAATAGGATATTTTGAATTTTAATTTTCAGTGACAAGTAATTTGGCATTTGCATGAATTGCGGAATATGATAATATGAATATGATATATGTATTAGTTCAGAAAAGTATCTAATAATACTAGTCAGACTAGTTCTCGTTGATGGTATCGAAAAATATTGTAACTGTCAAATTAGAATGGATGAAATACATAGATTAAGTTGTTGATATCATATTTTCTTAAAAATAAGATATCCATTTAGACCCCATATCAGCTTATCAGTACCTGCAATAAACCGATCCATCTATATACCGAAAAGTGAAAGCAAACACCGATAGTAATAACTTTCTTAAATATAGAATATTCGCTGTACTAATTTTTAATCCTAATATGAAATAGTTTTTTGATGCACTTCGTACTACTATACGTCGATACTGCTCTAATCGTAAACAAGAGCAGTAGTAACACACCGTTTGTTATTTAACTACCGATTTGGAACTTCACTCAGTTAAAACAAGTGGTTGCGTTATCTAACACAGGATTAAGTTTAATCAGCCGATGCAACCAAAAAGTTTCACTTAAGCTTAATATTACCTAACATAAATTAATTAACTCACGTTTGACATTAGTCGATGTAACCGGACATACGCAATTCGACTAATTTCTCACAGAGGAATTTGTTTCAGCGGTAATATTTAAACATCGTATTTAATGATTTACGTGTCTATTGTGTTATGCTTCATTTTTAAATGGTTTCCAGGTACATATTTTAAAGCAAACTCTTATTCAAGATTGGGCACGATTTGAGGAAGCAAGATCTAGACTTGCCACGAACAGAGATCCTGCTTTAATGACATTAATACGAGTTCAACCACTAGACACTATTTCAAAACAGCAACTTGAGGATGTACGCCATCTTACACATTACTTACATTCACAACTGGCACAGGCTGGTTCCGCTTTAGATGAACAGTGGGAGATATTTCAAAGTTTTTGTAGGAAGAAATTAAATTTACGTCTACCGAATGTTGAAACGATTTATCAGTCGATGGTTAAACAAGGCTCTACTGTTCAAAAACAGGTAATAATAATGCATCTGATAGTATTTTGAAAGCTCAGTATGTA
This sequence comes from Chrysina gloriosa, assembly GCA_038088585.1. NCBI lineage: Eukaryota > Metazoa > Arthropoda > Insecta > Coleoptera > Scarabaeidae > Chrysina > Chrysina gloriosa. The sequence goes on from CM076089.1 coordinate 33,981,707, forward strand.
AGTTAGTATGAAAAATACATAACAAAATTCTTGAAATTCCCGAAGGTAATAGAAATAAATAAAAGCAAAAAAAACACACCCAAGAAAACAATGGGTCCGTCAATGACTAAATAATGGTTAAAAATGTCAATTATTCGATAATCATGTGTCTTGACATAATGCTAAATTTCACACATGAAAATCATGTAAACATAGAGAAGTCTGCTTAGAGAAGGTGGTACTTTTTGGGACCCAAAAACTATTAAATTATTAAATTAAATCCAAATCATATGTTTCTTATTCTAACAAAACCAATTTAAATGCAGGAAGATTTTATGTTATTAAACTGATCCTTAAAGTGCTTTTCACAGTTCTTACATTGTAATGGTTGCAATTTTCAAATATGTCGAGCTGTCTATGTCAAAATGTCGGAATATTTAATAGATTTTTTAAACTTAAAAATCTAATTAACTTGTCAATCCACCCTCATAGAATCCATTTAATTAATATGAAAGATTATAATAACCGAAAGATGAGTTTATAATCGATTAATTATATTTAAATGTTATGACATACAACATATCAAAACAAATTACTTAATTATGTAAATTTGTCTATTGAATAAATACATATAAACAAAAATTTATATTTCTTCGGAACTGTAATTGTCGTCGTCTCTACTACTATCACTATTTATATTAATAATTAAACTTTCAGTCGTTTCCTGAACTTAAGTTTCTGAGTCTAAATATTTTTTCTCGATATTGATGACGTGTTACAGTGTTTTTCCCAATTCTGAAGTGAAATTTTTTAAATTCTTCCGCTATTTTACGAACATCTATTTTAAAATTTAAATTTCTTGCTGTATAATATCCTGATTAAAGGTGCCTAACTTTGAGGAGAATACCTCCTCAAACTCTGTGCAATTCTTTAATGTCGTAAGACTCACATATTTGATTAATGGACAATTTAAATTTAGAAAAAGTCTCTTCCTAGAAGTGGTGGTGCGCCACCATCAACAACATATAGATTAATTAACTTCCTGATCTTATTATATGCAATTTCTACTTCTATAACCCCGCTTGGTATGATCTTTTCTCCTGTGTAACTCATTAAACATTTATCGTTTTCTAATAATAACTTATCCCTAAAATATTTATCTTTTGTAACCTTAGAAATAACTGATACCGCGGCACCTGTATCAATTTCAAAAGCTAAATTGACATTTTCAACCTTACAATTAATCTTAATTGGATTGCTGCTCATTGACCACAATTTAATATTGAAATTTCAGAATCTGAACTTTCAGCTACTACTTTAACATTGTTGTTTCTACAAACAATCGCTAAATGACCTTTTACATTACATATATTACATGTATAGTTTCTATATCTACATACAAACTGATTATGTCCTTTTTTTCCACAAACGAAGCATTCTCTACGATCAGACGAACTCGACTCATCTTGTCCACTTTTTTGGTACCTCTTTTTATTAAATTTGGTTTGTCCGCCTGCTCCACTCCGCTTTACCCGATAAAGTTCATCTTCCCGTGGTTCTATTTTCCCAGATGTTGACTGTAATTCAAAATTATGTCGCGCTGTTTCTTTACTTACAGCAATATCCAAAGCTCTATCGAAAGACAATATTTCCACATCTTCTTCAAATAGCCGATCGAGTATTGACCCTTTTCCAATCCCATTATAGATCGATCTCTCAATGCCATAGTTAATTCCTCGCCGAATTTACACTTCGATCCCAGGTTACGAACACGTGCGCCCCATTCTGTCATTGTTTCACTTTTTGTCTTGAATGCATTATAAAACTTGTACCTTTCCGAAAGAACAATTTTTTCGGGTGCATAATATTTATTCAATATAATTATTAATTCATTATACGTCTTATTCGCTGGTTCTCCTAGTACACACAAGCTATGGAGGGTTTTATAACATTCTTCATTGCATAGATTCAGTAGAATAGCCCGTTTCCTCTCTGCATCTGAAAGCCCGTTATCCAGGAAGAACTGCTCCATTTTTGCCTTATAAACGTTCCATTCCCCCTCACTTGGGTTAAATTCTTTCATGAACCCAACGTAGGTCGCCATTTTGTACGCAGTATTTTCTCTTTTCACGATTTGATTTATCTGCACCGAATACCATTAATATTTTAATTCCCTCCGTTTTACGAACCCCTCAGTGTTGGTATTGATGAGATCCCATCCTCGTCGCCACTGTGATGTATTAGAGAAACGCACTTGTTCTAAAGTTTATTTTATTTCTTGCACACCTATTCCTACATACATAGCTACACGAAGCATGCCACCTCGCTTGCTGCGCATGCCAAATGTCCTGTCAGTGGCATCCGCCACTGCGTCTGCGCACTGACTACCGCGTATCCGTACAAATATACATAACAAATTCAAAGAATCGGAAACTTACCTGACCTTCGTTTTGAGACCATACGTCCATTTTGCAATCAAGGCGTGGATTATGGAGGACCGATATTCTTAGGGCAAGCAAATTAAGAAAAGCCTCTATCATTAAATCTTACATTGTATTATTCATTTGCATTTGCATGAGTACAAATGCTATTCATCTGGAGTTGGATACTAGTCTTACGACACATAACTTCCTGTCAGCATTCAGAAGATTTATTTCGAGAACAGGTAAACCTTCAAAGGTATAAAATAACCTGTAGACGATTAACACGCTGTTGAAACCTTATTTCAACAGAGGCCGGCATGTTAGGGATTTTAAGAGACTGACGTTCTGGTGCGCATTTGTGCTATTGTAAAGAGTTAGCAGTTTTTTATAATCCTGAGTAATATAGTAGTTACACTACCGTCCAAAAGTTTGGAAGCAGCGACGCCAACAACGGATTTTACAAAAAACAGATAAAGTAAATTTTCATTGTGATTATTAATGAATGTATGTAACATACGTCACTATCATCCGTAAACAGTAAATTTATTCAAAAATATAATAATATATTAGGTAGTAAGTCTATTTTCGTCTATTTGACCACCTTTAGCTTTAATAACTGCTCCACAAATTTTTGGCATTCTTCGAAGCAATTTTTCAAGGCAGTTCTCGTCAATTTGTTGCCATGCGGTCCGTAAATATTCCCATAGCTGTTGGGTGTTTTGAGGCTGTTGCTGTCTAGCCCTTCGATCAAGTTCATCCCACAAGAGCTCAATAGGGGACAAATCCGGACTTTGAGGAGGCCAAACCATTAACTTTAGTTGATTTAATGCTGCTTTCTCCTCTAAAAGTTCTTGCAGATTCGAGCCGTATGTTTGGGGTCATTATCTTGCTGAAACACAAACGGCTCGCCAACAAGACGGCTTCCAGACGGAAAACCATGATTCTGCAGAATATTCAAATACTCTTCTTTCCGCATTGTACCACTAATTTTTACTAAATCACCCGTCGTTCTTCCAGCAAAACAACCCCAAACCATAACACTACCACCTCCGTGTTTAACAGACGGCACTAAACAGGCCTCACTGACTCTTTCCCCGGGTCGCCGACGAACAAAAACTCTCCGTTTCGTACCGAATAGTTCAAATTTAGATTCGTCGGTCTATAACACTGTCTTCCAATCCTCCAGTGACCAGTTTGCATGTTCTCTTGCCCAAGTTAGCCTTTTCTGCTTATGCACATGTTTCAAAAACGGTTTTTTGCGGCCGACGCACCCCTTAAACCAGCTGCCGTCTAACCGTCTCTTGACGGTGGTAACAGAAACATTTGTTTCTCGTTGCGTATTGACGCGCGATGCGATGTCCGGTGCTGTTAGACGTCGATCTCGTTTAGAAGTTGTTACAATGAATCTGTCATCAGCTGCAGAAGTCACCCGTGGCCGCCCACTTCGTCTCCTATCAAGATTTTGCCCGGTCTCTCTTCTCCGGGCCAAGGTATAATGCACACCCTTCGGTGAAATTCCCAACCGTTGTAAAATTTCTCTTTCGGTATATCCTTCGCCGCGGAGAGTACAAATCGTACAACGTTGTTCTGCAGTCAACTGTTTGCGTTTTGGCATTTTTACGCTCAGTACTTCACCAAATTGTTTTAATTCCGCACTGAATTCAAAACACTAATTCCGCAAAGGAAACCGATACGACACAAAAGTTTTAATACTTCTACCACACGCACTCAACGATTACTGAAGTAATACTAAACCGTTTGACCGAAAGCAATTACTGCAGGTGTCCTACTCATCATCGCCAGATAATAGCTGTACTCTTGGAAAAGAGCAATAAAACGTATTCGGGTGAAATTTGTACCTAAATGTTTGGAATTTACGGATTATGAGTAACGATTTTATAATTGTATAGAATAATTTACAATAGGGATTAACGATTTCACGATATGCGTAACAGTTGTATAATTTTAAAGGAATTTCACCTTGCTTCCAAACTTATGGACGGTAGTGTACATAACACCTATGATAAATCTATTTCCTAACCTATTCAGGTATTAAAGATATGTTTTTTTGTAATCATATATCTATATTGACAAAAAGTCTAATTTACATCTATCTCAGTTTTTAGTTCTCACACAACGGTAGTATACCGGTCTTATATTCTAATTATTCATTATAAAGTATATTTTCTTTAATAATGATAGCAACCTAACTATAGCTGCGTTCCTCGAATGTATAGTTTGGTATACCTTATATATGTATATATAAGTTTAATGTAAGATTGATTTGTAAAGTGAATCGCATACATTACACGTCAGATTTCTCGATGTTAAGAGCTGATTGTAAGTCATGCTGATGTAGCAGTTCATTAGCATTCCATTCCATAACCATCAGTTTTCTCCACTTATGCATAGTTCCGTTTGCGCTATATTCAAGGCGCTGTAGCGGTTGATCAGGTACCTTTTCCTAGTGCTTTCCGGTCTTCAGTTATATTTTTTGTTTTTTATCGTTTCTGTGGTAAGATATCCTTTTCATGTATTTTAATTTCAGTTTCTGCATTTCTGTTTACTTCACATCCGCGGTAATTAACTGGATGGTTCTTACCGTACTGTATGCATTTTGGTTTTGCACGTTTATTGCATTTTTTAGTTAGGTGTTTCCCAATACATTTCACAGATCTTACCTCTTTAGCACAGTATTTTTGCCCATGCTTATTTGCATCTCTTACACTGTAGAATTAGTTTCATAGTTTTGATAGGTTGTATCTCAACACTTATTCCTAATGTATCGGTGATTCCATAGATTTTATTCACATTTTCGTCTCTTCTGAACGTTAACATGAACATTCTTAAAAGTTGCTTGATCTTCCACTGTAAGTTTATAATTGCTTATAGAGCTATATAATCTCTTCGTTGTAATTCTTCAACTATTTTTTGCGCATCACATGTGCGATCTGTTAGCCATTACTTTCAAAACTATCATGTTTATTTTCATAGCAGTATCATTACAAATCAGCCTCATTTGGGACTTTAAATTAGTTTTCTGTACTGTTCACGCTGCTGTACATGAATTTTAATGACCTCATATATAATAATTTTGATTGTAAATCCAATCTCTTTTTATGTAGGTAATTGTACAGCTCTCTTTCCGTAGTGCTTTTCACTATTGGTGGTGCGTTTTAGCTTTTTTAGGATTGATTTCTTTAAGCCGCGTCCACACCTAACGAACGAACGCGAACAAGCGCAAATGAGCACAAGTGAACACAAACGCACAAGAACAAACGTTAACGAATTGGAACGCACGTCAAAGAACACGAATGTACACGAATGAACATAAACGGTCGGAATTCGAATGTTCGTGAGTGTTTCGTTTGAATGTAGTCGCGCTATCAGAATGGACATCGTTACGCGAAGAAAACTAATTGTTTTGGAGTATTTCGTTTTTAATGTTAAAAGAGTTGGGAGAAAGGAAAAAGAAGCGAACTCGTCAATGGTGGGTGACATTAAATTTGAAAAATAAATGTAAACATAGCATACACTGACAAATGCACACAACCGAGTTCGTCGTACCGTCCACACTGGCCAAATGCATTCGAATACGTTCGAACAAGAACGAGCACTTTTTCTTTGATGTACCGACAATCGGCAGAAAGGATTCGAAGCTGGTCGTTCATGTTCGTTCGTGCACGTGTGCCGTCCACACTTCACGCACAATGTTCGTTCACTTATGCTCATTTGCATTCGTTCGCGCTCGTTTGTTAGGTGTGGACCGGGCCTTAGAAGGCCGTCTGTTATGGACCGAAAAGAGGAGGAGGGAGTTTGTAGTTAGTAAATCTAACTAGATTGTCGTTGACACTCGAATAACATTTCTTACTTCATTTGATATTAAGCTTGAAAATAGGAAACATGTCTGACTTGGAGAGTTTGATTTCATTTTGAAAAAAAACATTTATGTTTACACTTTTCTATTGATCGCTTATGTTACAGTACTTTTGGGCCAAGTATTATAGTAATACAGTTCGTTTTTAATGATCTCCTCTTCCAGCTTTAAGTAAAATATAGAATAAAAATATTTTATAAAATATATTTAAATAAAAGGATAAATAATATACATAGTTCATAAAAATAGTAATGGTAACAATGTTTACAAAATATAATTATGATTATTTTAATTTCAGAGGTATATATTGAAAGACATATCAAACCGGATAAAGAAAGATGCTCAAGCACATGCCACTCCTTATTTACTAGTGTCATTGGATAACGTCGACAAATTGGAAGAAAATTTGGAAAATTTGCAGCTATATTCTAGAAATCCGTTTCAATTGCAGTTTAAGGCCACTTTTAACAGGCAAAAACAGTTAACAGACAGTAAAAGCAAAAATTTAGTACATTTGCTTAATATTCAGCACTTGAATCGTCTATCTGTTAGCAAATCTCACTTGTCGAGTAAAATGGTGCATTTCAAACGATTGCTAGATACTCCAATATCACCCATTTTGTCTAAAAGATTTTCATCCACAAAAACTTACATTTGAACAATCTACTCCAAAAGTAATAGAAAAGGAAAAAGGTACCACTTTGATTAATGACACGCACCTAGAGGAATATCGTGGAAAGCTAAAACCAATTCCAGATAAAAGTGCAAGACATAAGGAATTTGGATTAACATCAAGTAAAAGCATCTTTTCAGAACCAAGTTCAACTGTAACCACTGTTACTAGTTTAGTAGTTGATAAAACATTTCTGGGCTCGGCATTTGTTCCAGCAGTTCAGAATACTACAAATCTTAACGATTTGTTACTAAGTAACACTATAGCGCGCGTCAACTCTACGAGCAATTCGAAAAAATAACCTTTGATACGTCGATGCCTATGATAAATGATTCTACAATTGGTACTTCTACGTCTATACATTCATTAAGTATGGATGCCGACCATAACAATTTATTTAGTGGTAAATCAGTTAATACAACGGGTATTTTGACAAAGGATGCGTTTGAAAATTCTTTTTCTAATGTAAATAGTTTGTCCAAAATAAATTTCAACTTTTCTGATTCACTATCCACGAAGTTTCAAATTAGTTCTACTACGAATTCAAGTGTTAAATCAACAATCGTGAATCCAACAACATCTAACAATTTCACGTTCCCTTTAAAAACTGAAAATAATGCGATTACCAAAGATCCACGTCTGTCCGAGGTATCCACTCCATTCATTACAAGTTTGAAAACTTTGAACATGTCATCTTCTGACTCCAGTGCATCATTTGTACATAACCGGATTGCGCTCGAAACATCATCAACAAATAGCAGTAAATTAGTAACAAACTCATCATTATCTGAAGCTGCTAGCACCGCAAGTTCTTTAAAATTGTCTTCCACTATTAATGTTTTTAGTGCACCAGTTAGAACATTCTCTAATAATTCAGTGGAAAGTACAAACCAAGTCACGCTGGAACCTCTACTAAATAATCAATTGTTCGCAACAACATCATTACCAAATGGAACTCGTTCTTCTACAACTATTTCAACTTCGCAATTTTTATCTTCTGCATATGCAATATCAAATATCAATGTATGCTTGTCAACTGCGAGTGAAAAGAAAGACGCAACCATCGCCACTTTTACTACGTCATCTAAAGAAGCTGAAAAAGGCATAATTTCACCTAATACTAAACAAAATGATGCCAATACAAGCAATACACAACCATGTACAGTTATAAGTTCAGCAGTAATATTTCCGTTCCAGTCAACTACTATCGCATTTACTGGAACCACAAATTCCAGATTCAGTGGATTGCAAAGTGTCCCAGCATGTATGGCACATGCTGCACAACGCTCTACATCGATTTCTAAAACTACACAAGAGTTACCATTAGGATCATCCTTTTTGGAAATTCTCAGCAAATATCTTCGGTATCTACAGAATCAGCAAAAAGTACTCCATTAGCTAGCACACGTTCTTTATTCTATGGAAAACCAATTCTTACATCATCGGCACTAGGTTTATCTCAGGTATCAGTAGCCGGAAGCAACACAACTACAACATATGTAGCTGAAAATGTTGCTGTAACTAATATTTCTCCATACTTTAGTACAGTTACTACATCTATTCCCATAATGTCTCCATCTTTAACACAAACTCCATCATTTGGTATTAATGGCACCACGAGCTCTCAAACGCCAGAGCCTACTCTTAAAATAACGGGTAGTAATGTGTTCGACAGTACACGTACTGCATCTATCACTTCAGCCAATTTGTTTGTTGTTCCATCTACAGTGGCTTCACCTCCTGCACTTAAAACTACTTCTGTGGGAATATTTAGTCCTACTTCGTCATCTGTTAATGTTGGTAATACTTCTAATGTTTTCTTTACTCCTTCAAATACTGCAGCAGCGTTTGAACAAGATATATTCGGATCAATTTCAACATTTAACGATGTTTCGAATACAAACGTCGGTAATATATTTGGAAGTTCTACAATGCCATCAAATACATTTGGCACTACTAGCGCTTCAACAAATATACCGTTCGGTGCAAGATTTGGGTCTGATTCTAATAGTGGTAATTGCAATCCAACAAGTGATTCATTTCATTCACCATTCTTTTCCTTTGGAAATAACGTGAATAGTACAAATACAGCTTCCTATAGCTTTAGAAATGTAACGTCGACTGCATCAGATACTTTTGGAAATGGGTATACGCAAAATCCTTTTGGTAAAATTTCGAACATAGAACAAAAATGCACATTTAATGGTGGTAGTTTATTTGGATCTCCAGCTACTACATCGGTTTCTAATATATTTGGTAGTACGTCTCCATTTAATAAAGTAACCCCTGCTTTCGGTGGACCCGCCACGTTCGGAACATCTTCAGCTTTTGGACAAGGATCAGAGTTTGGTCAAGCGAATTTTGGAACCACATCCAATGTGTTTGGAAACTCTGCACAATTGACAAATTTTAGCAGAAATAATCAATCTCCAATACAAAGCGGGTTTGGTACGTCACCAATATTTGGTTCACCATCAGTATTTGGTTCTGCTACGGCAGGAACATTTAGTACATCGTCTGCGTTTGGATCATCTAACTTTGGTACAAATTCCGCTTTTAACTCGTCAAGTAAACCATTTTCAAGTAAGCATTCTAATTATATATGATTATCGCTATATTTTAGATACTTTTGGATCACCAAGTCAACAAAGTTCAACTTTTGCCAATCTTGCTAATCAACAAACGTTAGGATTTGAAAGTTTAGCTCAGCAAAATCAGACCTCATCGCAACCAAGATTTTCTGGGTATGTTGCTTTATCATTTTTATTTATTTGAAATCGCTTAAAAACAGCCTAAAATAATTTATGCATTTCCAATACATACGTTATTTTGTACTGTAAGATAAATATTTTCATTTACAATGTTTCAAAATCTGTTAAGGCTTTAGTTCTTATTTGTTTAAATGAAAAATTGTTAACTATGGAAACGATACAAATCCGTAATGTAACAAGTGCGGTAAAACTAAGGATTGTTATGTTAGCCACAGAATAGACAAGCGACAAAGCATGTCGGCAGCTTTGATGTTCATGTGGTCGATTTGAATGTCCTCGAAATAGCTGAGAAGCTAGCTAACGCCATTTTGAAAATACGAAAGGTGCACATGTGTTCGTATTAATTGAACAATATTAGAGTTTTGGATATGTTAAAAGAAAAGTATTTGCTAAAAAGTTAAATCAGTGATACACAACAATAACCGTATATTTTAATTTTAATATGCACACACCATCCCAGAATAATAACATTAATGAAGCTAGCCAAATATAACACTTTCGTCGTATTTAAAACGTGGTCCCCGGCCATGCGCATATAAAATTGACCACAAGATTTTCTAACTTTGTCGCTTCTATCTATTCTGTCTTAACAAGGACATTAAACCATTAGAGATAACCATGGTCGTACCAACCTTGTATGTCTATTAGAATAATTTAACAAAATGGATTCAAGTAAATCTATATGTTTATGTTGGTGGCACTGAACCGAGCACGTCCAGTGTTGGCCCAGTGTTACCCCGAGCGAGTTCGTAAATTCAACGTAAACTTATGGTGGGCTTCAACTGATGGAACGAAAAATTATGGTGACATCATGTTCATTACAATTAAATCATGATAGAATACAAACATGACCGCCATTTTGTTGGCGACTAAAGAATGATAAATACCATTGACATATTAAACGTATATGTGAATGAGGTAATCTCACATATAACCTCTAATGGAAAGTGAACGACAATAGAGTATGATACGGCCACAGATTACGAAGAGATTACCGACTCAATGCAAAAAAGTTATCCTAGGAGATAGATGTATATCTAATTCACACAGCAGGGTGCCGACCTTTTAAAGAAGGCGCTAGATATCAACTACCCGCGAAATTTAAAATTATTGGCGGAAATTTTAAATTGATATTAAATGTGCTTATAGCTGGTTTGAAGGTAAGACTCACTAAGTTACAGTTTCATCTAAAATAAATTAACACGTAGATACTTGTTAGCATGTATTTCACAAACATTAACGTATTAATAATTTATTTTGGATTAAAATGTAATGTAACTTAGTGGTCTTGCCTTCAAGCCGACGATATATGTAGATACAAGATGAAAACAATAATTTTACAAGAAAATATAAAGGAAAAGAAAAGTTCCATTAAATAAGGAGTGAATATTAAAACAAATATCTAATAAGTAGAGGAAAAAAATAATTAAACGCTAAAACCAATATAAAAGAAAAGGAAAATTAATTACAGTAAATAAATGAGTGCATATTAATTAAATCGAAGATATAATATGTACAGGAATGAAATAATTAAACGTTCAAAACAATATTCCTTTTGAATGTTTGCTACTTGCAAACTTTGCAATTTATGTTTGAACAACGTATTTCCATGACCAAGTTACTTCTCCGAGGATATGTTAATTTCTCTCGCTGCTCAGAAAAATCTCTAAAAGAAAAAATTGATTGCGTAATAGTGAACAATCAGAAGGTAAAGCGAGAATCCGTTTGGCAATAAAATCGCTAACATAAGCCACTTATAAAATGTTTATATTGCCAGAAGAAACGGCTTCATGTATTTCCTCGGCAATATGATAACTTATGTCATTGTCGCATGTTTTATGGGTTTCATCGTTATTTACCAGATTACTTCTCCAAATCACTTCAGTTCGTTGAGAAAAGTTTGTAAATTACTTGAAAGACACTCATCATCTTGCTTACAATTGGTTTCTTGCTACCTTGGATTTTTGAGACCATTAATGAGTCTTTAAAGAAGCAATAAACTGTGGAACTGTTGGGTTATCAATGCAGCCACAACCGAGACGATTTGCAGCAAGTAAATTTTTAGACGTATCCTGGTTAAAAGTTGGAGGTCGGACACTAGTTATTCCGCGACTCTTCATGCTTTGCCATATTAAAGTAATAGCTATAGTTTCTGATGGTAGTTTCCAATCTGCCTGCCGCGCACATAATTCCACGTCTCGATTTTGGGGATAGTTGTGTTCTAGAAGTCCGCATGTTCATAACTTCAGGTGACGCAACAAAGTGGCTTACCGTCTGTTGGTACTCGGGCATTTTCGTTAAAGTTATCAATCAGGTCGCCGATATCATGAATGAAAGCAGCAGTTCCCAGTGCCTGTTGTGGTAGCAGTCCTGAAAATTGAAAATTTAAAGAATTATAGATAGTAGTATTATTCACAGGTAGTAATTCTGTTACGAACAACAATTTTATTGATCATAGTGTAGAAAATAGAGGTAAATATATGCAACACTGAAAGTACTGCTAATAATAACAAGTGAATGCTTACCTCTCTGGATGCAAAATCTTCCTTTCTTCTTGAATGGGTTTAGGTACTGCAATACGATAGAACTTACTCGAATTGTATATGGAGGAATCAAAATGGTCGATACACAATTTTAAATCCTGCCAGTTATTTTGTATTTCAAAATGCAGTGCATCAAAGCATATTTTTTGTTCTAAAAACATATTTATTATTACGTATAACTCCCAAATTGATAATTAAATGGTATAAACAGTATAGGTGTGAAGCAATTTTGAGATTCTAATTTAATTATATTCATCAATATATTTATTTTCATTAACTATCTTCTATTTTATTGTTTTGTAAACTTAACAAACTAGGATGTTGATTATCTATAAATTTTATTAAAGATACATACTTTTAGAACTATTTCGTTCGCTTTAGGTTATGTATGCAAATCAATATGTGCCTCTCAAAATTCCTGGGAAAGTAGCACACCTTTGCAACCTCCATAAAGATCTTCCCACACAAAACAGATTGGTCCTTCATTTTGGTGGTGAAAAACGGTGCAAGACTGTGAGAAACGGTGAAAAATAACGAATTAGGAAATCAAACATAGCGTACACCGACGCTGACCCAACGTGAACGTATTAATAGCAGTAGGTACTATTTTGTACGATTGTGGTCCGATTCTTAACGAATCGCTCCATCTTGTATGTGCGTCTTTCGTATATATCGGTATACATGTGAGGTCGTATATATATGCCTTTTCTACCAAGGAGGATAACATGCTACTGGGACAAGCGCATGTTTCAGAAACGGAAACATGTTAGTTGCTAGCGCGATAAACATTTTAAATGATATAAGTGATTTCAAATAAAATATTTAATTCTCTAATTTATTTATGTTTTTTAGAATGTATTTTTCTTTTTAGGGGTTCCTCCTTTTCAAATTGGCGTTAACATACAGTGGAAATGGGTACAATGCTTTATAAAAGTGTGTAAATTGTTAGTTGTACTTTCAAAATTTGTTATAATAGATATTTCTTCTAATTGTATTAAATTCAAGAAAAGTAACATTGGTTTTAATTTCAAATGGGTGTTTTTTATAGAATAAAAGTCAAATTTTAAAACAATAGTACTATTCGTCATTTGTTTATTATTTCTTTTAATTTTTTTCTTAATATTAGCGGGATTGTTTTATAAATCGGGACATCCATTTCAATTTTCAATATGGCGATATATTTTTTTCTTTATTAAAATAACGTAAAAAAGCTTCCATTTCATTCGCTTTTCTAATTTAATTTTTGCACTTCTTTCTATTTAAAAATAATATTTATGAAATGACTGAATTAATTGAAAATTGGGGATAATTGCGACCGTTAAAACAGATGTTTCAACTAATAATTACCAATAGTTTTAATCATAAGACTAAGAGTCTAAGCTTACATTTCCTCAGGGATTATTGGCATATGGAAATTGTGCTTACTTTGTAAGCTTTTGCACGGTTACTTATAACTGCCCATTAACGCACCAAATTTATTAGGTCGTTTATAGAGAGTCACCTACATTTTATTTTATTAAAATGTTGTCGCTCGGAAATACTACTAGATATATTACCTACATTAGATGAACTTTTTTAAATTTCAAAGACCAATTTTTTAGAATAGTTAGAAGCGGATAAATTTAGCAAATTAAAACTTATCAAAGGAGCAAAAGTCAAATAGGGGTCATACTTTTGACACAACTACTACACTACACTATTTTGCAAGAGACATTTTCGGCCAGCAGTGGTCATTGGGAGTCGACAGCTCATCTCGACGTTTTGCAGCTCTGCAGCACTAGCGGAGGAGCCGCCTCTAAAGAGGTCACACCTAATTTACAACTGGTGTATTATAAACAAAGAACAAACACGGAAGGAAGAATGGAAAACCTTAAAAAACTATGTTGCTTAAATGTATAAAATGCCATGCTAAGTATAATGTGTGTCGCTGTGGAGTAGCCTATGTACGGGTTCGCCCCCTTAAAAATTCGCTTCTCTACAAGTCTGTGCATAAGTAGTTTTCGGAGATTCTTGTGAACAAGTATACCTACCATTAACCAGGAATCAAAAAGAAGGACTCCGAGCGTAATGAAGAGCGAAAAATATTTAATATTGCTGGTAAAACGCGTATACGAACCGTTTGGTATGAAATGTCAAGATAAAGAAATGAATGAAAAATGGTTGTACTTGAAGAAAAAAAAATTATGTGTACAGTTCACACGCAGTAGAAGTGAAACCTTAAGAAAAGTAAACTGCGAGAGAATTGGACGAATGCAGTATCAGGATAAGGACAATTATAGTGTATATTTATTATAATATTGGTAGCAAAGCTTCGTAATACGCGTACACACATATAATAACGCACTAACGCACATACAAACACACACACAGAACGCTGCTTTGACTAAAGCAAGTAGTGATGGGAATTATTAATAAAATAACAGTTTCGGCAGTTATTGTTATTTTGAAATAACGGTTGGAAAATAACAGGTTATCGTTATTTCGTACTTAACAGTTCTACACGATAACAACATTGTCGTTTCTGAAGATTAATCCATATTATAGGCTGAGTTTTATTTTTATTTATTTGTATTAGTATTATTTTATTTTGTTTCATATTATATAACGGTTCTTTTTCTAGTTTTAATTTTTTTATACAACATTGTTCTTTTATTTTCCATTTGATAATTCCATCGCATACAAGTAAAGTAAAAACCGATAATGATTTGAACGCACACCACCAGAATAGCAGTCGTGAATCCTAGACGTTGCGCTACGCTCGCTTGCTTGCTTGAAACACGAGTAAAGTTACAGGTATAGAAGACGCCAATAAAACTTCAAAATAGACGATGCCTAGTTTTCTCAAAAATTAGATGCCGCCGTATAAAAAGTCAGTAGCCAGATACTAAGGACAAGTTCCTCTACAACATATCTGAGACCCATCGAAATCCGTGATTAACAGGTCTGATGGTCCCCTTGTTAGTATACGACGCCTTTTCTCTCAGTTCGGCTCGGCAATACGCAGGCGCACACAAGCATACATATATAGAACGCTTGGTAGACAGAAGTGGGGAGGTTATTCTTCTCATTCTCTCGCAAGTTAAATCCTATAGATGTATATGTTTGTTTCTTTTTAGTGTCGCTTTTTTTTCGTTTCATCGAGTTTCAAATCACTCACAACGGTGCTAAAGAAGTTTTCACTTCAAAAACCTGTGCTAAAAACTAAACTTGACGATTTAGAATAACAGTTAAGAAGGTCGAATGTAAGTATCACCGGCATTACTGAGGAGAAGGACGAAGATCTGATTAAAAATCAATTATTGAGGACAAAATGCAAGTAGATTTAATTAAATGTATATATATATATATATATTTCGTGACCTTTTATACTTATCTTATATGATAGATCTCTACCACTAATAGGTCAATAAAACAAGGCTGGTTTGAACGATAGTTAGATTTTCAGAACGTTTACAAACGTTTTCGGAATACCTTCTTCAGTGAAAATATAACTAGATAAATATATAAACAAACATTTGTTTTTTATTTGGGAACTATCAACAAAATGACTAATGACTAGGATTTCTTGATATAGAGGATGTGTAACAAACTTTTATATATATATATATAAATTATAAAAACTAAATTAATGTGTAAACATACATGCAAATTAAGTAAAACCCTATATCAAAAAATCTTTGTCGAAACCTTAACAATTCTGTTCAGGACTAGGAAAACCCAAATTTCTAGCCAAAGGTTTCCTTCTTAAGAAATGCAATGTCATTTTAACAAATTGCTATATACATTACTTAAATTTTGAATATCGGTTCTGAAATTAATAGTTTTAGTGTCTTTTGTATATTTATCATTTCATATATTAGTCTTTTTTATAATTATTCTCTGTTTTAATATAATTGTGTTTTCAAAATCAAAGTAATGCCCAAGATCTGTAATGCTTTGTTACAGCGGTCATTGCACCAAAATCATTATTTAAAGAATACTTATGGCTATACAACCTTTTCTTTAAATATTGTTTCGTCTGACCGATGTAACAACCATCACAGTCCTTACAGTTTATTTTATAAACTACATTACTTTGATTTTGTTTAATTATTTTAGATTTAGTATTAGTAAAAATAATAATAATACTAAATCTAAAATAATTAAACAAAATCAAAGTAATGTAGTTTATAAAATAAACTGTAAGGACTGTGATGGTTGTTACATCGGTCAGACGAAACAATATTTAAAGAAAAGGTTGTATAGCCATAAGTATTCTTTAAATAATGATTTTGGTGCAATGACCGCTGTAACAAAGCATTACAAAGATCTTGGGCATTACTTTGATTTTGAAAACACAATTATATTAAAAACAGAGAATAATTATAAAAAAAAGACTAATATATGAAATGATAAATATACAAAAGACACTAAAACTATTAATTTCAGAACCGATATTCAAAATTTAAGTAATGTATATAGCAATTTGTTAAAATGACATTTGCATTTCTTAAGAAGGAAACCTTTGGCTAGGTTTTTAAATTTGGGTTTTCCCTAGTCCTTGAACAGAATTGTTAAGGTTTCGACAAAGATTTTTTGATATAGGGTTTTACTTAATTTGCATGTATGTTTACACATTAATTTAGTTTTTATAATTTATATATATATATAAAAGTTTGTTACACATCCTCTATATCAAGAAATCCTAGTCATTAGTCATTTTGTTGATAGTTCCCAAATAAAAACAAATGTTTGTTTATATATTTATCTAGTTATATTTTCACTGAAGAAGGTATTCCGAAAACGTTTGTAAACGTTCTGAAAATCTAACTATCGTTCAAACCAACCTTGTTTTATTGACCTATTAGTGGTAGAGATCTATCATATAAGAAAAGTAGATTTAATCACAACATAGTTATTTCTCATAGGGTTGGGTAAAAAGAAAATAAAAAGCAAATCACCATTCTTAAATTTACAAATCCTACCATTCGTCGGAATGTACTACAAAATCGAAAATTCCTCAGAAAGACATCCATACCTATGCACAGCCGAAGATTTTACTAAAAAAGGTAAATACGCATTATATGTTAAATATAAAATCAGAAACTAATCAGACCGAATGTGGTTTGTAGAAAGGAACTAAAATAGTTTGCAAACTGCTTTCCTGAAATTCCCGTTCTGACTTGTGATTCTTTCCAGAACAAACTTAGTAATTATTTATTTATTTTTATTTATTTGTTATTCTTTGGAGTGTGATGGATTGCTTGTACACTCTTGATTACTGTTATGTTATGTTATTAATAGAACATTTCTATACTTCCTTTTTAGTTGTGCGCATAAAAGTTTACACAATGTTGCAGTTTTACAATATTTTTATTATTGTATTGATTGCAGCGATTGACAATATACAGTTCGTCTAATGATTGTTTTTACATACGCCACTGTTGAATGACACAAGCAAAGATCGCCGGTTAATCTAGCTATCCTTATTTATCGGTATTGCATATTCAAGTACGTATGTCTGACACAGAAGTTATATGTAAACTACTACGTTAATCAATTGACTGTCAGAGAAGTGCCGATTATTTCAATACATTACACAGTGCAACACGAAATAATATAACCATATACGGACACCACTACGTGATAAAAGACCAAAAAAGCCCCGTGTCTCCCAGTTTTGCCCCAACCCATGAACTTTTTTTCATGGGCCTCCAAAGATTCGGAGCCTCGGTGTAATTTTTGCAAAAACTGATCATTTTCTCAGGCTCATATCTTGCAAACCGTTCGGAATTTTGATTTACTCTCTGAGGCAAAGTTATAGCTCTTGTCATAAAGAACAAAAATTGTGAACATATAAAATCAAAAAAACTTCATCTTCAAGATCAAAATCGCAAAAACTTTAAAAATTCGATTTTTTACCTTTTTCCCCTGTTCAGGTCCATAGGTAGCAAACCGTTCAAAACTCAAGGAAACAATCAACTACAAAAATGTACCTAAGATCTCAATAAACAACTCACGCGATCACGCACCGACCGCAGCAGCACAGGCAAAGCAGTAAGCTCAGCACACGCATCAAGGGACGCAGCACACAATATTTACAAGCGACACGACGCTCACATCGAGGCAGCGCGACGTCAACGAGAGCTCACTGAGCTCAGCGGTGAAAGTTATAGAGAAAGTGCTACAGCATAATTCGCACACAACATTGGCAACTGACAATTTCAATATGCAGTGTGAAAAAATTGATTTATTTTGAGGAAAAAAAGGAAAAGAATCTTTTAACTAGTGAATTCAAAAGAGCATATAAGTTGTTTTTCTACGAAGTAGACTTGACCGGTGAAAATTACACACCTAATACAGTGTGTCGCCAATGTTATAACAATCTCATGGCATGGTTGAGTGGAGGCAAAGATAGTATGAAGTATTGTAAGCCGGTAAACTAGATTAATCGCCCAGGTGATCATGATGCAACCAGTTACTATGCATGCGTAAATTACACATGTCTAAATCGACATGCTGAGAAGAAGAAAATTTATAAAGCAACTGGAACAGCCACACTACCAGTGCTTGCACCTGAAAATTTTGTATCACCAAGGCCGCCAACTCCAGATCGTAGGACAGAATTTCCAGGAATGACTAGCGCAAGTGGTGTTACTTATGAAGATCTATTTGATACCGATTATGAGCCCCAATAGGGAAGAGATGGACCACAACTAATAACACAAATGGAAATGGATTTCATTGTGGCCATATTGGGACTATCGCAGCGACTTGCCATATTTTTGACAGTTTTTAAAGCAAAGAAAACTGACTCATGCTAATGTTAACTCTACGGCGTACCGCAAACGGCAAGCTGAATTTCAGAGCCTCTACACTCTAAATAATGACAATTCGTTCGCTTACTGCAACGATCGTTAAATCTGATTTTTCGCAATTCTCACCATATGTGTTTTGGGCTTCTTAGCCAGTGAACAAGTGCCGGTTTTTGATTGCGTGCCTTTTCTGTAATTTTGACAACATTTTCAAATTTTTTAATTTGTCCGCGTGGACTTGTGCCTGTTACTGATTTCGAGAAAGTACTCAAGAGCTGTTTGGTATTAAAAGATATGGCTACCGGTTTGCATCTTATTTCATACTGTTTCTTTTTGGCTGAAGTTGATCCTTGTTCCACCAACGAATTTAGCTACCACACTATGGTATCGTTCTACGATATTGCTATCAACGTCGTGCAGGAGCGAACGGAAGGGAGCTGGTAAGTTTGTAAAGATCAACATTGTTTATTTTTATTCCAAATGATGTTAGCAAAGAGACCGTTTTCTGGCAGTTCCTTTTCATTCCTTGTAGATCAGAAGTAAGTTTTGCATTTAGTATGGTTTCGAAAGTCATGATGGGGTGCTAATAATATGTCCTCGTAGAATGTATTTACCATTTGTACACTTTATTCCTTTGTTGAATGTTTTTGTTCGGCTATGGGTTATTGCGGCATTCAACTTCTTCAACGGTGTAATTAAAATACGGTCTTCTTCGTAAATGAGCCGCTCGCAAATGTTCAGAGCAGTTGATTCGTGCATCAGTGAGCGACCGCATTCTGCAGCTACTGTTCCAGCAACAGTCTCCATATTCAAATTCATTTTGTTAACACAATAATTTGAAGTGCGACATAAACCCGTGACGTTTCTCTGTCAATATTTCAATGTTCGTTAAGCTACATTGCAGTGGACCAGGGAGTCGATGTTTCTTGCAATTGCTGATAAAAATAATCCACATCGATGATACGCCGACCAATCATAATCCTGGCATCTTGATACTTTGGTTGTCAACAAACCAGTGGCGGTTCATTCTTTGTTGCGTAGGGGTGGCTGTTGTAACCTAACTCTTCTCGGCCAATAAATTATATTTTTATACTTATTACGGTATCATTGGAAGTGTAGAAAAGAAGTTGATACAAAAATAGATCAAATCAAAATAAAATATAATTTATTGTCTAGCAAGAACCACGTAGAGGTGAGAGTAAAATCTTGCCTGAATAGGGAAATGGATGAAAGATGTAAGATGATAGATAACAAGGTAATAAAAGCTTAAAATAAACTCTTATTAAACTAAAAGTAAACTCTAAAAATAATAACAAACTCTTAGCAAACAGATAATGAACAACAAATACAGTAGTAACGCATAAAATTCTACGGTGAGTACCAAATAAGTTTTTGATAAATATGAATAACAACTAGGGAGTCCGGACCTGGCATAGATAGGCTACACAGCGTGATATATCGCTCTGAAATTAACCTAAACTTTTAAAGGCATATCGCGCCAGAAATTGAAGCGAAGCGCATTTTGTGTAAGAACATTGGCAAGGTAGGAAAGGATTTAAAATATAGAACAGACATTAACAACCAAGTAAAGACAAAAATATTACCGATAGAGGCTAGCCTCCGACGAGAGAAGAACAGAGAAAAACTGAAGAACTGAAGAACCGTAGTAGGCAAATATTCCGTTGTCAAACGAAGAAAATCTAGGTGAGTGATTATAGATGAAAATGGATTATACAGGACAGCGACGACTATTCCACGGATGATCAACAAGAGAAAAGAAGGGCAGAAAGAGAAATGGAAGGAAGTTGGGAAAGAAACAAGAAAACATTAAGAACAGCTACAAAACAATGTAAAAGAGATACAGACAAATTGGACAAAATATTGGAACTCATTAAAGAAATAAATATGGATCAAAAGGACCTGAACAATGGACAAAAAAGAAATCAAGAAAGAAACTTGCGAAATCAAAGAACAACGGAAAGTATTTAGAAAGAAAATATTGAAATGGCAAATTGAAAACGAAAACCTGAAAAAAGAGAATAACGCGATTAAACAGGAAAACATAACAATGAAAAAGAAATAAAGGAAATTAAAAAGTCTTTGGACATCGTGGAAAAAGAAAAGAAAAGGAACAAAGTAGTAATGCACGGACTTAAAATGCACACAAAAGACACAGTAATACTAACTTATGTAATAAATGCTCTTTTCACACAACACCTAGAAATAAACATTCAAGCTAAAACTGTCACAAAGATAGGAGAAATGACCTGTATTAGGAATTAGAAAATGAGACGGAGAAGCAACAATTAACAAAAACTAAGGCAAAACTAAAGGGCATTAACGAACGGATCTTCATAAACAGTGATATGACCAAAATGGAACTCCAGAAACAAAAACAAATACGGATAATCGCAAAGGAAGAAAAAGAAAAAGGAAAACAAGTTAAAATTGGTCATAATAAGCTGGTGATAAATGGGGAAGAATAGAGATGGAATGACGAAGCGGAAAAGTTGGAGAAAGCCACAGCAAAAACTAACAAACAACGGAGAATAGGGATATTTGAAGACGGACCAGGGCTATGAACAGGATACAATTAACATATGTAAGAAAAGTATACAAAACGATGAAAACAAAAGAAATATAAGTAATGACTTCAAAGAAAAGAAAAAAACAGGAAACTAGAATACACCCAATAAAAGAAAAAGATATCTCTAAGAATAAACCAAAACAAGGACCAAATATGGACATTAGCAACATGGAACATTCGAAATTTGTCAGGAAAAGAACATGAACTTATAGCAGAATTTGAGGAGGAAAACATGGATATCTTAGCTATAGGGGAAACAAAGAAAAAGGGACAGGGACAATTAGATATGGTATATAGTGGTGTAAATAATGACACAAGAGCTAGAGAGGGTGTGAGAGTAATCATTAATAAGAGAAGATCAAAAAGATAGCTTCTGGGACCAACTTACAGAAGTAAAAGAAAAATAAGAGGGAGAATAATCATAATGGGAGATTTCAATAGCAGAATAGGAAGTAAAAATAACAAAGAAGTTAGTGTAATGGGGAAATATGGAGAATCACATCGCAATAACAACAGAAACAGGCTCATAAATTACTGCTTAGAAAACAATCTAAACATCATGAACACCTACTTCCAACACAAGCAAATACATACATATACAAGAGAAGTACAGAGTGGAAATGAAAAATCTATAATAGATTATATAATAATAGGAAAGGATCACAAAAGAGAAATATTGGACATGAGAGCCAAAAAAGATCCAGAAATATATAGGGACCACTACTTAGTTGTCGCTAAATGGAGAGGAAAAGGAGTCCCCGCAATCATCAAGGCAGGACAAATACCAAAGAAAACAAAACAAGTAATAAAGGCATACAGACTAGCAGAAAAGAGGGCTAAGCAGGAGAACTACGATGGCAGTATATAAATCAATACATGTACCCATACTAACTTTTGGAAGTGAAAGCTGGGCATTAACAAAAGCACAGAGAAGTAGAATTCACACAGCAGAAATGAAATACCTCAGAAGAGTTACAGGTGTAACAAGAAGAGATAGAATAAGGTATGATGACATCAGACAACAGTTGGACGTGGAACCAGTAAGTACAAGAATCAAAAAACAACATGAAGGTGGTTTGGGCACCTGATTCGAATGAATAAGGTGATACTAGTGAGAAGTATATGGGAAGCGAAGGTGAGCGGCAATAGAAGAAGAGGCCGACCAAGAAAAACTTGGAATGACCAAGTAGCTGAGATACTGGGGAAGTAAAATACATCATTTTATGTTAATAATTTAAAAAGACAGTTTTCAATTGATATGAAGGATATTGTAGTATATCAAAATTTACAATTAATGTTGGGGTTATGGTCTTCAATTGTCATACGGTTTATTTTGGAGTTCTATTTATACCTTTTCGACCACCACGCCCACCACCTTTTGAATATTTTATTAGCCTATGGGTGTTAGCTTATTATTTTAACTTCAGCCAGAGACGTTTAATGGGAGAAACAAATGTCACTAGAAATAAAATTATTAACTTTTATAAAGAGCATATATTAATGCATAAAAAGAAAAACATTGTTAACATACAGATGCATACATACATACAACAATTTACATTACAAGAATTCATAAAAATTTACTTCAAATAACCAAGGATACATCGACGTTCAATACAGGTTCCTATAACAGCGTATACCTCGATGAACTGGAGTCAAGGTGAATTAAAGTTTTCGTTTCGTGGACAATTTATAAATAAAGCAGTGTAGTCCTGGTTTCCAAAAGAAATAAAAAGTTTGTTTGGTTAACGACGAAGAAAATTGACAAGAGAGATAAGTCAAAAAATAAGTCCATAAATATATTTGGAATAAAAGGGTTTTAAGAAGAAGTACCAGTGAATAAAAGAACCTCACCATACCAAAGAAGATGGAATCTAAGAAGGGGAATAGAAGTTTAGAGAGGAAATATAGGAAGAACCATCTTCGAAAAAGAAATTTACAGCTACACACACACAACACTAGGGAATTATTTTGATTATATCATGGATGCACAGACCGCGGCCCGCCTGTCGAATACTGGTGGCCCGCCGACAGCAAAAATAATACTCTCGTACATTCGAAGAATATTTAATTCTATTCCAGAATAAAACCAAAAAAATATGTTCGAAAAGTAATTTGAATCTCGCGCGCGCGCTATTTGAATCTAGCGCCCAAAAATGCTAAGTCAAGTAACATCGCTTGCTGCCTTTATATAAAGTTCAAAATAGTAGAGAAATCAAGAATTTTCTAGCGCGGTGTGAGCAAGCGAGATAGCAATAGTTCCGAATTCCCGATTGCTCGCGTAGGTACGAGTAGATACACGAAGCTTCCAGAGTCGTATGCGCGGTATAAAAGCCACGCTAACCGCAGCGACCGACAGTTCAGTTTTAATTTGAGTGAAATGTCAACAGGAAGAAATAAGCGCGAAAATACAAAGCAAAGTAAATAAGTGATTGAGAATAAGTGCAGTTTAATAGTGTTTTGGGGAGGCAATAGTTCTAGTGTAGATTTTAACTCGACTAGCCGGTGTCATATATTTTGATCCACATTCAACGTAGATTTCCTGTTAACCCGTCAAGTGCCGTGTATAATTGTGTTGTGAAATCGTAAGTAAAACTCAGTTATTAATAAGTGTTTCCCTACCTATTTAATCAATTTTAATCAAATTTAGCTTTAATGTTGGCCAAATATTAAAATAAAACAAAGAAATTACTATTTTTATCAGAATTTCTCTAACTGTAATAATTACGTCATTATTTCAGATATAAAATCTGTATAAAAATCTTAAAATTTCTGAGGAATTTAATCAATTATTTTTGATAATTTAAAAAAGAATGGGTAATTTAAGTAGGTACTGCAATTGTTTTTAGGTGCTGTGTTAATCTTAGCCAGGATTAGAACGCAACATGGAGAAGCCAGGACCTAGTAAAAAACGTAAGGTTAAAGGTGAAAATCGGCAGTTTCAAGAAATTTGGACTGAGAAATACTTTTTGTATGGTCGCATAACAAAGTCGTTTGTTTAATTTGCAAGAATTCTGTTGCGATTGCAAAGGAATATAATGTAAAAAGGCACTATGAAACGCAGCATCCTTCATTTACCAAGTTTACAGGCGAATTAAGAAAGCAAAAAATGTTGTCTTTAAAACGGGAGCTTATTGGTCAGCAAGCTATGTTTACAAAACCCATTCAAGATTCAGAAACAGCTACAGAAGTTAGTTATGAAATTTCTCGAATGATAGCAAAGCGAAGTCGCCCCTTCAATGATGGCGATTTTGTAGAAGAATGCATAGAAATTGCCGCTAAGAAAATGTGTCCAGAAGCAGCAAAAAGTTTGAGAAAATTCAACTGAATCGTATGACTATCCAAAGACGAATTATGTCTTTGTCAGGTAATATTGCGGAACAATTAATTGAAAAACTAAGATCATTGAATTTTTTCATTAGCACTCGACGAATCCACTGATATTAGTTCCACAGCTCAACTTCTCATATTCATACGAGGTGTTACTCAAGATTTTGAAGTCTTAGAAGAGTTATTCGGAATGTGTTCATTGAAAGGTCAAACCAAAGGAGTTGATATACTCAATGTACTTTTGGATGAGTGTTCAAAAACTGATTTGGACTTAAATTATCGGGAGTTGCGACTGACGGTGCTCCTTCGATGATTGGTGTCAAGTCCGGGCTAGTTACTTTACTGAAAAAGCATCTGCAAGGAAAAAACATAAACGCTGAAGATCTCATGCAGTTTCACTGCGTTATACACCAAGAAACCCTCTGTTCTAAAAAATTGAATTTCAAAATGTCATGAAAGTGGTAGTTTCGACTGTAAATTTCATAAAATCACGAGGACTCAATCACAGACAATTCAAACAATTCCTTGATGACATCGAAAGCGAATACGGAGATTTACTGTATTATACAGAGGTAAGGTGGCTAAGCCGTGGATTGACACTGGAACGATTTCTAAATTTAATAGAAGAAATTGGAATATTTCTGGCGGAAAAGCAAAGGGATGTCCCGGAACTTAAAAATCCTGATTGGTTGTGTGATTTGGCTTTTTTAGTTGACATTACAAATCATTTGAATGTCTTGAACACACGGCTTCAAGGCAAAAATCAACTGATATCCCAGCTCTACGCTCATGTATCATCCTTTCAATGCAAGCTGACACTTTTCGGATCACAATTGAATTCTGGAAATTACAATCATTTTCCGAATTATAAGAAAATGGCTGAAAAATTCAACAAAACTGCCATTAATTTCAGTTATGTAGAAAAAGCTAGATATTTTGATTCAATCTTTTCAAGACAGATTTTCGGAGTTTAAAAAAGTGAAACCTCTGTTGGACATATTCAGCAATCCTTTCGCGATTTCAGTTGAAAATGCGCCAGAGTCAATGCAGTTAGAAATTATCGACATTCAAAACGATCAAGATTTACGCAACAAATTCAACGAAGGAGACTTGCTGAACTTTTACCGCTGCATTGATAAAAATATGTACGAAAAGTTGCGCATAAACGCTCTGAAATGTGCCAGCTTATTTGGTTCTACCTATATATGTGAACAAACTTTTTCAATACTAAATAATAATAAAACAAAAAATCGAAACCGCCTTGCAAATGAAAGTTTGGAAGCAGTTTTACGTGTTGCTACAAGTAAATTTGAGCCAAATATAAAAGATTGTAAGCACTATGCAGTGCCACGCTTCAAATTAATAAATTCTTTTTGAATTTTAATAAATTATCAATTCTTTATTGTCTTTAATTACCTATACTTCTGGCGGCCGGCCCGCCATCAGTTCATGATTTGCCCGAGTGGCCCCTAGTCTTCATAAATCTGTGCAACCATGGATTATATGCTAACTGTTTCTCAAAATTTATAAATATAATTTGTTATAATTTCTGCTTTTTATATCATTAATTAAGAGATTAAGAGCTAGGCCGGTGCAATTTTCTTCAAGAAATCTAACTAAATTGTCAGTACAATATACTGCTTAATCTCTTTTGATTCATAGTGTTGCGGCTGTAATGTTTCATTCTTTTTAGTGTTGAAAAACTCTTCTCTATTGAAGCCGAAGTTACCGTTATAGTGACTACAATGCTTGTAAGTTTACTTAGTTTCAGCATACGTACATTCGTATAAATAGTTTATATTGATAATACAGATAATTCATTTTTTATTTGAATTTCATTTGTAAAAGGTTTTCTAATAAATTTTGCGGAATTTTTTTTTGAATAACCTATTAAGAATTGGTCAAAAGTCAATAACCGAAAAACAAAAGTCATGTATATCTTGAAATCTAACTTCTATCTAAATGCTTACCGTATTTAAAATTTCGCTAAAAATTTATTTATACTCCTGTATTTCCGATTCACAGGACAATCTATGCCTTTTCTGACTGGGTTCTGTGTCAAAATGTAAGTTATTATATATATCATTAAAATAACGATCATTATTTCTATATTCTTGTAAAGTTTGAATAAGGGCCAACAAACGATTACGCGCAAAATTGAAGTCAGTTAATTTATTCTGAAGTATTGAATGTAACATCATCGGTTTGTTCAAAAATCAATTTAAAAGTCTCTAATAAAAAACAAAAAAAATGGTGTGTTGTTTACGCACGTGTGAAGTAAATACCCAATAATTGTCGTATTTCTTACTTGTAGCTCATTTGGAAATCAGTAGGATTAGGTTGTAGAAAATCTTTTTCGGATGTTTTATGTGTGATGTTTTATCTTATTCGTTCTTATACGTTAAATTAAAATGATTCAGAAGTCATTATGATTAGGTTGTATAAAATCTTTTTCGTAGGTTTCATGTATAATGTTTTATTTTATTCTTTTTTATGTTTATGTATTTCTGAGCCCCTCTACTCTGACGGCCCGACTCGTAGCCTCCCACACACACATCTACTCTCTGATGTTTGTTGTTATAGGTACTCCTACTCTATGCACCTATAAATTTTGCACCTTATCTTACCAATTATAATGCTTCGGCCTCCATAATAATAACGATAATATATTTGACTCTTGCAAAACTGACATTCTCTACGCCTTTTCTATTACTCAACTACTCTGAACTAGCTCTACATGTATACATTTCTCCTAACATACAAAATGCCCTAAACACATTTTCTTAATTTTCCCACATCGGGTAGCCGAAAAGCGCGACGGTGGTTATTGAAAGAGGCTGTGATAACATAATTTGTCCAACCTGTAGAAACAAATAGCTGCAAAAATACGCAATACGTACATAATAAAAAATTCATATCGAATCTCTTACATACGTACAAACATCAAAAGTCATAGTATATATACATGCAATTTATATATGAAAATTGCAGCTAGCTCATCGCCTCCAACTCGCACATTGTACTCTCTGTTTTCTTTGTTTTTCACACGAAGCGAAGCGTCATTGAGATTTAACGCTCTTAAGTTTACGCTTACGTTTTTTTGTGTTGGTTAAGTAATTCTTTAATCCTACCGCCTCTCTTATAGTCTTGGTATAACCTCTGAAATCATCACTGTCGATTATAAACTTAAAAACTTTAATCAATTTCTTCTTGTGATTGTAGTGTAAATACTGCAGGCGATATAAAAGTCCATCTTGTATTAGAACTAGTTGATAAGCTACTGTGTATATTGTATATTGTATCTCAAATGTTTGTTCGTTTGATTGATTTTGAAAAAAAATGCAGCAAATCCGCTTAAATTAGAAGAACTCTAGATTCTTTGTTTATGTTACAAGCTTTACACAAAACTAAATTTAAGGCATGAGCGTGACAATGTACAAAGCTTGAGGAACAATTGTTTTTATTTTACTTTGTAAACCATTTAAATGCCCTGCCATAACAGATGTATGTACCATCATATGTTTGAGCGACTATTTTCTTTAATCAAGTTAAAAGTCCCTAATAAAAAACAAAATGTTGTGTTGTTTAAGTAATTCTTTAATCATACCGCATCTTTTATAGTGTTCGTATCATTTCTGAAATAATCATTGCGGATTATAAAGTCAAAAACTTCATTTAATTTGGTTTTATGTAATTGTACCGTAAATACTGCACGTGATGTAAAATTCCATGTGTTATTAGAGCTATTTGGTAAGCTACTGTGGCAAAAAAGGTTTGTTGGTTTGGTTGATTTTGAAAAAGAAAACGCAGCAAATCCGCTTAAATTAGAAAAGAAAACTCTAGATTCTTTGGTTATATTGAGTTTTACTCAAAACTAAATTTAAAGCATGAGGTGACAATGTACAAAAAAAGCTTGAGGGGCAATTGATTTTATTTTATTTTGTAAATCATTTAAATGCCCTGCCAGAACAGATGCACCATCATATATTTGAGCGACTAATTTTTTTAAATCGTATTTTTTCGCAATTATTTAATAAAAGGTTAAGTAAATCTTCAGCTGTTCGACCGGATGATATTGTAGTATATTAATATTCACATGGTTAATTGCCGTTAAATAACATCATTAATTACAATTCAATATATTAAAATTCAGAATAAACGTTGGGGTTATGGATGTTCATGTTCAAATGATATTCGGTTTAGTTTTGAGACGTTTAATGGGGTAAAAAAATGTTACTAGAAATAAACTTATCAATTATTATAAAAAGCATCGATTAAAAGTAGAAAGCAATGTAACCATTTAAACACACACATTCGACACTTTCACGTGACAAGAATTCCTAATAACCACTAGATATAGAAAGCGAAGGATACCTGGCCATCAACAAATAGATCTCTATAACAACATCACGCCATTATGAAGTGTTATCCATGGTAAATAGCAAACAGCTAGTTATTTGGACAACGGAGAAATAATGTAGTGTAGTCCTGGTTTCCGAAAAAATGAGGGTGTGTTTGGTTGACGACCGAAAATGACAAGACAAAAAAGTCGTTGAAGTACGATTTTACTGCGTTGAAGGTGGATTGAACTAGAATTTTCAAGTGTATTTGGACCAAAAGGGTTTTAAAGGAAGTAACCATAAAATAAACAGAGCTCCACCACACCGAAGAAGAAAGAATTTAAGAGGGGAATCCATAGAAAATAGAGCTGCACCCAAGAAAGAATTTAAGAGGGGATTCATAGCAAGAAACACAAAAATTACATACTGACACACACAACACAACAGATAATTATTTTCAATTTATGTCAAATATTTCTAAAGTTTTGTAAATACAATTTGTTATAATTCATGCTTTTTATGATATCGTTAATTAAGAGCTAAGTCGGTGCAATCTTGTTAATATAATTGTCTAAATTCTCAATACAATATGTCAAAAAAAAAAAAAAATCTTTCAATAACCACACCGCTTTTTACATAACGTAATATGATTGATAATTTAGACTTACAGGAAATATCTGTGGTTTCATCTAGTTGCTTCTTTAATTCCTATTTTAATACAAAGGGACAATCTATTAAATCATTTTGAATAGATCTAGATGTACCGGAAAAATATTACTACTAACAAATCTATTAAAACTAGATTCATATTTGCTAAAATTTTAACGATTGCATCTTTACACGCGCTGCCTATGACAGGTAGCAATATTTTGTCTTACAAATAATTTAAATTTGCACAACGATAAAATATGCTTTTAAACTTACAATGCCGTTCGATAGATCGTGGTAAATTTCTTAAACGCGTATAACCTAATTTCGACCACGTTTCGGTTACGTTGCAAAAAGTAGACATGCCCAACAAAATAATCTTTCCCGTATAATTGAACCCGATAACCAATTTAGAGTACCACAATAAACTGACATCACGATTTTACCGATTGTAGTCGTTAGATACTAAAGATAAATTAGGTCGAGGTTTTCCAATTTTCTGTACGATGTAACCTAGCAAAACTATATGAAGTAACATAAACTGAATAACTGCTACGTAGATCCTTAAAACATCGTTAAAGTGGTGCGTGAGTAGTGAATCACACACGTGCGAACTGTGAACGTTTTACGAACGATAACGCACGACAACTTGCCGATTTCATACGATCTCACTGGAGCCATGCCTCCGCTCATACGTTTTTGCTCTGTAAACTACACAAGCACTTACGAAAACGCATTGGTTGTAGCAATGATATTAATATCGGCGCGAAGCCAGATTTGTGGGTGGCCTCCTCGCTTGCTATTATAGTGCGTGTACTAAAATTTCATGCATTATTGGAAATTTGTTTGCATTTTTAAATTAAATAATGAATAGATATGCTATTTATTACAAATTCGTTGTAAAAGTTGCTTTATTTTTAGTATATAGCCATTGCTTAAACACTGTTTTAATACATAATAAACATAATTTATTTTACTAAAAATAATAGAGGAGGCTTGGCCTCCTTAGCCTCCCTTGACGAGCCGCCACTGCCCGATAACTACCTTAGGACTGTTCGGGGGCTTTGACGTTGGAGAGTAAGTGATTACGTCGGTACGTATGCATCATTGACCACGAGTGCAAATTAGTACCGGTGAATACTATAGGACATCATTCGTTCGGAATTTGTGGATGTAAATACATATACAGGGGCTAAATAAAAGTTAACAAACAAATAAAGATATGGAGAGTGATGCATCGGAGGATATAGGAACAAAAAGAGGTAGAGGGAATGATGAGACTTACGAAATATTCAAGAAAAGCAAGAAATTAGCAAGAACACCACAAAAAGGAAAAGATGGAGAAGGGGAGCTGGTGAATATGATGAGAGAACTGATGAGAGACGTGAAGGAAATAAAGAGAGATCAGAAAGAGTACCATAAAGAATTGAAAATACTGATAGGGGACAATGAAAAATTGAATACAGAAAATGAGATAATGAGGAAACAAATGATATATATGGAAAAGAGAATGTACAAAATGGAGAAGAGAATATCAAAGAATAATGTGGTGATGATTGGAATGAAGCTAACGACGGAGGATAAGCATGATATGAAGATAGGATTAGAGAATTTTATGAAAAGCACAATGCAGGGAAACATAAACATAAGAGAAGTGGTAAAGATGGGAGAGGCAGTATACAAGATGGAGTTGGAAAGTGCTAGGGATAAGGACGCAGGGATGAAAAATAAGAGTAAACTTAGATAAATAAAGGAGAGAATATATATAGACAACGAGTTAACAAAAGGTGAACAAGAAGTACAGAGGAAGCTTAAACAAATGGGAGATAAAGAAAGAAAAGACGGGAAAAAGTAAAGATAGGATACCAAAGAATTACAATGGAAGGAAGGGAATATAGATGGGATAGAGAGAAAGGGGCACTGCTTGAGAGTGGACAGGAAAACGAGGACAGAAACTCAAAAAACTAAAAAGAAGAAGAAAGAGCGAAAGAACGGGGACGACCATGGGACGCGATATGGAAAGGGAAAAGAAAAGGAAATTGGAAAAGGTTAATTTAAGCAGAAAATGGGGAAAGGACAAGAGAAAAAGTATTTAGATTAGGAACATGGAATATTAGAAGTTTGAACGGTAAAGAAATAGAAACTGTAGAGGAATTTGAAAAAGCAGCACTGGATGTTTTGATAATATCAGAAATAAAGAGAAAAATCAGGGAATAATAGAATTAAAGAATGAGCATATCCTAATATGGAGTGGAGTTGAGAACAGGGACAAAGCTTCTGCGGGAGTAGGATGTATATTGAAAAAGCAAATTAGAAACCTAGTAACTAGGTGGGAAGTAATTGGTGAGAGAGTACTGTTAATAGAGTTGCAATGTAAGACACATTCGAAAATTATTGTAGCCATATACGGTCCTGATGAAAACGAAAAAGCCGAGAAAAAGATAAATTTTGGGAAGATCTGACATACGCAATAGAAATCGCAAAAGGACAAATATTAGTAACAGGTGATTTTAACGGACGAGTGGGAGTAAAGAATGATACATAAACAACAGTAATTGGAAAGTATGGTGAAATAACTAAAAATAATACTAGGAAAACGCTTTTAGAGTTTTGTATTGATAATGACTTAATAATAACAAACACGTGTTATTAACATAAGGAAATACACAAATTTACAAGAGTGGAACCAGGGAGAGGGGAAAAGTCCATAATTGATTACATATTAGTGGAAAGGAACAATAGGAGAAGAGTATTGGATGTAAGGGTTAAGAGAAGTTATGAAATAAACAGTGATCATTATTTACTGGTTGCAAAAATTAAAGAAAATGAGGAAGAAATAAAAGATAATAATGAAGGAAAGGTAAATAAAATATATGAAAGTATAAAAACATATAAGTTAAAGAATACAGGGATAGCAAAAATTATGAAAGTTTAATATCTAGCCAAATAAACAAAATACAGGAAAAAATAAGAGAAAGTGTATTAGAAGAAACATGGAAAAAATTTAAAAATATAGTAATTAATGCAGCAAGAACAACGTGTGGAGTTATTAGGAAAAGTAAAAACGAAAAACAGACAGTAGGGTGGACAAAGAAAATAAAAGATGAGATTAAAATCAAAAGAATTATGGAAGAAACATTTAAGCAATAGAGATACAGTAAATTGCGAAGAATATAAAAGACAAAGAAGTAAAGTTAAACAATTGGTATTACAAGAAAAGCAAAAGAAGTGGACAGCGTTCGGAGAAAGATGGAAAAGAATAGCAAGGCAAATCAGAAACTGTTTTACAAAGTAATTAAAAACTGTAGAAAAGGCAGAAATATAAACACAATGGTAATTAAAAACAAAGACGCAGTAATACTAACAGAAGAGAAGGATATCATGAACAGATGGAAAGAATAGTATCAACACCTGTTAAGTGTAGAAAAGGAAACAACAGTAATAAGGTTGTTAAATTAATAAGAACTGAAAAAGAAAAGTATTTTGTAAAATTGTTAGATGACAATAAAAGTAATAATAATAATAATAATAATTTGGAAAAATCGAAAAAATTTCTACCTAATATTAATCAACATAATCCTAAAACAATCAATTTTGGAGAAAAAGGAATAAAAGATCAAATGGAGATAGCATCCAAGTTCAACGAGTATTTTATTGACAGTATAGAGGACATGGTTAATAGAATACCCAAATTAAGTAGCGGTAATCAAGATTCCTATAGAGTAAATGCTGAAAAACTGAAAGACTAAAATCCGTGAGGGATGTGGTAGGGAATCGATACCGGAAAATTAAAGGATGCATGTCTTGTAACAGCTAATAGATTATTAGATATAATAAATGCGTCCTTGCATTCAGGAGAATTCCCCAGCGAATGGAAGACTTCATATATCATACCAGTACCTAAAATAAGTGGCACAAAAAAGTGTGAGGAATTTAGACCAATTAATACCTTACCAGTTTATGAGAAAGTGTTGGAATAGCGGTTAATCAGTCGGGGTTTACACAAGAACATTCATGTGAAACTGTAATCGTGGACATCTGTGATGTGTGGTTAAAGAAGATAGATGATGGAAAAATAGTCGTTGCAGTATTTATAGATTTTAAAACAGCTTTTGAAACAATAGACAGAGAATTACTACTGACGAAATTGGAATCGATGGGAGTTAATGGAACTGTAAAAAAGTGGTTTTCAACGTATTTAGAAAATCGATATCAAAAGGTGAAATTTAATGGATGTGTATCGCGAGAAATAAAAACAAAATATGGGGTGCCACAAGGGACTGTATTGGGACCAATGTTATTTAATATGTATATTAACGATATAGTAGCTATTATAAATAAGTATGACATAAAAATGTTTGCTGATGATACAATGATATACATTAGTGGTAACAACGTTGAAGATATGGTGAAAATATTAAATGAAGAACTACAAAAATTGTTTGAATGACTTTGTAGAAATAGTCTTAGTATTAACTTAATGAAAACGAAGTTTATGTGTATTGGAAGTAGATATAAGTTAGGGAGCATAAATGATTGTAAAATAAAAATAAATGGGACAAAAATAGAACAAGTAGACAAGATCAAATATTTGGGAGTTGTTATAGATAAACATCTTCAGTTTAAGAAACATGTAAAACATATAACAAACAAACTGAATAAAAAGATAAATTTTCTGTATAGAATAAGGAAAGAGTTATCCGTTTATGTTATGCTTAGATTGTATAAATCTCTGATTGTTCCTCATGTACATTTTTGCTCATCTGTGCTGCTAGGTTTAAACTGAACTTGAATAGTTACAGAAGATACAAAACAGAGCTATGCGTGTGATCTTAAAATGTAATAAGTATACACCAATTAAATTAATGTTAAGTACCTTAAATATTATGAATGTGAAACAGACTGTAATATGTAGGACACTAATTTTGATACATAAAATTAAATTAGGTAAAGCACCCATTTATTTAAGGGAAAGGCTAATGTATGCGGATGAGGTCCACAACTATCATACAAGACACCGTCATAATTATTATATAAAGAATTACAACTCAGAACGCACGACAAAAAGTATTTTTATTGGTGGGATTAGACTATATAATGAGTTACCGAATTTTATTAAGAATAGTAATAGTATAAATAATTTTAGGCAATTAGTTTATAAGTACGCATATGATAAATACTAGAACTTAAGTAAGTTATAAAATTGTTTATAATTGGATTATATTAATAGCAGTTGCTCAATAAATAAATAAATATATCAAGAACAAGAAGAACAGGATGGAAATGAAGGAAAAGAATAAATAGAAAAAATAAATAAAGAAGTAATAGAGAGTGAAATAAGAAGAGCAGAATTAGAAGAGGCAATTAATAGTTTAAAGAATGGTAAAGCAGCTGAACAAGATACGATCACCACAGAAATGATAACATAGATGGGTGATACGGGAAAAGTGTTGCTACTACAACTATATAGACAAGCATGGAGGGAAGAAAAACGCCAGATACATAAGAAGGGAGATAGTAAAGACTGCAACAACTATAGAGGAATAACACTGTTAACTACAATAACTCAAATTTATGAAAAAATTATAGAGAAAAACTAAGGAGAATAGTTGAGAAGAAGTTAGATGGGTCACAAAGGGAATTCAGAAGAGGCCGTAGTATACAAGACCATATTTTTACAATTAAAGAAATAATAAATAAGAAGTGGAATGCCGAAAAGACAGTTTACGTAGCATTTATGAATACGGAGAAAGCTTTTGATAGGGTACCTAGAGCGAACATTTGAGAAGCGTTAAAAAGGAGAAAGGTAAACAAAAAATACAAAAAGTTATACAAAGTGTATATGAGGGCACTGTGAATTGTGTGATAAGAAATAATCTGGTATCAGAAAAATTTACTACGGTACAAGGGGTTAGGCAGGGTGGAGCACTGAGCCTTCTATTGTTCATAATATATATAAAATAGTAAAAGAAGCAAAATTAAGAAGTAAGCCGATAAATATAGGATATAGAAAACTTGAGAGAATAGGATTGTCAGAATTGGAGGAGAACCTGGTAACGTGGAATGAAACTGAAAAATACGGGATGAAACTAAATAAGGATAAAAGAAAAATACTAGTGGTCAGTAAGAACAAGGAGAAAGTAAAGATAAAGATAGAGGGAGTAGAAATAGAACAAGTAAGTAAGTATATAATATATATATAATACCTGCGGGTAATATTGGAGGAAAGCGGCAAACAAGAAATGGATATAAACCATAGAATAGAAAAAACTAATAAACTGTATTATGCAATGAACAAAGTTCTAGTAAATAAGCAGACAAACAAAATTAAGTGTATATAAAACAGTGTACAGACCGGTACTAGTATATGGGAGTGAATCGTGGAATCTGACGAAAAAGGAAAAAAGTAGAATGCAGGCATTGGAAATGAAATTTCTAAGGAGAGTTAAATGGATAACAAGAAAAGACCGCATAAGAAACAAAACAATAAGAGAAAAGTTGGGAATGAAATCATTGGAAAAATACATTGAAGAAAGCCAGCTGGGCTGGTGGGGATACTTACAGTGAATGAGTGAGGAAGTGCCAGTCAAGAAAATCTGGGAAACCAAAAGCAACGACAGGAAAAGAAGAGGTAGACCAAGAAGGCAGTGGGCAGCGATGATGGCGGAAGTATTAGAGCGGAGAGGGTGGACATGGGCGGACGCCAAGGAATTGGCAATGAATAGGAAAGCGTGGAAAAAATTTAGTAGAGGAGAAGGAGAAGCCTGAAAAGGCAAAATCCCTACACCTTAGGGTAGAAGGGAAAACTGATTATATATGTATATAAGTAGTTCGTCGATGTTCGTGTTGCATTAATTCTTGTTTTAGGAAGGACCAGGTTATTTCTAAGGCGCTTCTGGTAGTTGTGGATCTGTGAGTGCACAGGAAAGGAGTTGATGTTAACATACATATACTGCAGGGAAATATAGATATATATATGGATGGTACCGGAACATATTTCTGCAACTTGCCCTATACCCTGCCTTGGTAATAATTCTAAGTGCCTCTTCCTGTTTTAGGAATAATCGCTGCACCTCACTGGTGACGTGCGATATAGTTTTTGTGGGAGTATCTGGATACACCCACAAAAGCATACCGCATGAGGGTGTAGACACAAAGTGAGTGTTAGAGTGTTAGAGCAGTTAAAGTCGCTTGGTACGTTGATAGTTGCCTGAACCTTCTGACGATGAACAGAATCTTCGTTAACTTGACTAAGTGTTGCATATGAGAAGCCCACCTAAAATTGCTGTCTATATGCAGACCCATTTTTTTGTTCCCAGATTTGGCACATATTTTGTTCTTAAACACAAGTTGCCGTGTTAAGCTTCAAATGATTGCTAGATAATCATTCCCCAGCCTTCATTAACGCAGTTTGCGCATTTTCTGCCATCTTCCTGTGATCCTTAGAGGAGACTCGCCAATCCAATATGAATCCCTGGAACCCCCTGTAACTGCAGAGGAACTTTCCTCATCCTGTACATGCACAATTTCTCTAACAAGACCCCATGCTTGACGGTATCGAAAGCCTTACTTAGGTCACACACTGTTTCCTCTATCACTGTTACTACGGCACTCGTTGTAGACTTCCCTTTCCTATATCCATGTTGCGCATTGCTGAAAAGCTTGTTTTTTTCAAAAGCCAATAGCCTATCTATTATTACGTTTCAATATATTTTTAATACTACCGGTAAAACAGATATAGGTCTGTCATTATTTGGATCGTTCTTGTGTCCTGATTTATATATGTTCAGGAACAACTAGTGCTAATTTGAATTCATCAAGATACCCGTAAAATCTGTATTAATAAGATGTGTTATAAATGGGGTGATAAAGTTAATAATATTCTTAAACAATTTTACTGTGAGTCCGTAAGCGTCTTTACTTTTTTGATTTCATACTCTGTACTATTTTTCAATTTCTGTTTCTGTTACAGGTTCCCATGCTCTCAAAGTATTTATTAAATTCGTTTGCTGTCACTCCAACATCATTTGGCATATTCATCTTCTTCGTATGTGATTCATTATTTATTACCAGGTCTAGTAGTATGAAAACGGAATTTCCCTATAGATGGTGCCAGCGTTCAGTTTAATCACCATAAGACCCCTGTTACATAGCCATCGTCTTCTTCTAACAGCTGACGAAGAGTGTCAACAAACATTAACCCACGTTCCGTACACTAGTATATTTTTTTATAACGTCAAACATGTCAAGTTTCGAGCCTAATAACTACGACTTGCGGACAGCATTAATTTTTTGTTACAATTTAAAGAAAACTGCTGCAGAGTCGCATAGAATGCTTGTCGAAGCATACGGTGAACATGCTCTCGGTAAAACACAGTGCTTCGAGTGGTTCAAAAGATTCGAAAGTGGTGATTTTGAGGCTAGTAACAAAGAACGTGGAAAACCACTAAAATAGTTTGAAGACAAAGAGTTACAACTCTTATGGGACGAGGACAATGCTCAAACTCAACAAGAACTCGCGGATCAATTAAATGTATCGCAGAAAGTTATCTGCAATCGTTTAAAAGCTATGGGAAAAATTCAAAAAGTGGGAAAATGGGTTCCGCATAAATTGAACGAAAGACAGCAAGAAAACCGAAGAACCACCTGTGAAATGCTGCTTAACCGGTTCAATAGAAAATCATTTCTCCATCGAATCGTGACAGGTGATGAAAAATGGATTTATTTTGAAAATCCTAAGCGTCGTAGATCATGGCTGAATCCAACCGAACCATCGACATCAACTGCAAGACCGAACCGCTTTGGAAAGAAGACGATGCTCTGTATTTGGTGGGACCAAAAGGTGTTTATTTATTATGAGCTGCTGAAACCTGGTCAAACCGTCAACACTCAACGCTACCAACAGCAAATGATAAATTTAAGCCGAGCAATAACTGAAAAACGACCGGAATATGCAAAAAGGCAGCACAAAGTGATTTTGCTGCATGATAACGCCCCATCTCATACAGCAAAACCGGTCAGGGAAACAATTGAATCGTTCAATTGGGAATTACTACCGCATGCGGCTTATTCCCCAGACTTGGCTCCATCCGACTATCACTTATTCGCATCGATGGGTCACGCTCTCGCTAACCAACCCTTCAATTCGTACGAAAATGTACAAAAATGGCTTGATAATTGGTCCGCTTCGAAAGAAGAAAAGTTTTCTTGGCAAGGCATCCATAAATTGCCGGAGAGGTGGGAAAAATGTGTACAATCCACTGGAAGTTATTTTGAATAAAATATTTTTTATCACTTTTGAATAACAATCGTTTTATTTTTACAAAAAATTCCGGTTTCATACTACTAGACCTGGTATACTTCAAGTCGCCTTTACCTTATTTGCACTACTCTCTCTGTAGTTGGCAATATAGTTTCGTATGCCTCATGGATGTTGTTTTTATATTCGTTCTTTATTTATTGTATAACTCTTTGTGGAGGGAAAATTGCCGTGGTCGGCCCAACTTTACAATAGCCGATAAATCCGAATAAGAATCTTAGATACTACTGAATATATATATATATATCTTACCCCCTCTACCACTTCCGCAGTGTGAACCTTAACACCTAACGGTACAAATAAGGTTTTCTGACTATATATATATATACAGCATGTCGCCGGATTGAGTTTACAATAGGTATGATTGACCAAAAATTTTCGAATTGGAATTTCATGTTTTGGGATTCCGTCCTGCTTGGTGTGAAACTTACTTTTAATTTACTTTCCATTTTTTAAAGTCAAGTAGGCCTTTACAGTTGAGCAAACACTATTTTAGTTCTGGATAAACTATCTTTTCCGTTCACAGTGTGCCAAAGTATTACTAAGAAAAGTTGTTCAGAATTAAAAGCTATGGCGTTATACACATTTTCAGAATGATCGGCCTACTTATCCAAATCCAGTATTGGTCAGTTTCCTTTTGTGTTAACGTCGTTTTGTGTCAACTTTGTATCAGCTTGACTTTAAAGAAACAAATATGCAATTGAAACTGCAATGATACCTTGAGATGGGTTAATGATCACAAAAACAAAAAAATATGTATAAGAAATTTTCGGTTGAACCAATTCACAATAATTTCTGAATAATGTTTTTTTGTTTTAATAATTTAATTGAAAATTTCGTATACATATTTTTTGTTTTTGTGATCATTAACCCATCTCAAGGTATGATTTAAGTTTAAATTGCAGATTTGTTTCTTTAAAGTCAAGCTATCACAAAATTGACACAAAACGAAGTTGAAAATGAAGTTGACACAAAAGGGAACTGACCAATACTGCATTTGCATAACGCCATAGCTTTTCATTCTGAACAACTTTTCTTAGTAACACTTTGGCCCACTGTGAACGGAAAATGTAGTTTACCTAGAACTATAATAGTATTTGCTCAGCTGTAAACGCCTACTTGACTTTAAAAATCAAACGTAAACTAAAAATAAGTTTCACACCAAGCAGGGCGGAATCCCAAAATATGAAATTCCAATTCGAAAATTTTCGGTCAATCATACCTATTGTAAACTCAATCCGGGGACAACAGTATATATATATATATATATATATATATATATATATATATATATATATACTTTTGGAATAAGTGATCAAAATGAAGGCGACACGCTGAACGTTCAGATTACTCCCGATGATTCTATTGGTTAAAAACAAGTCGTGTGATTGCTTGGAAACCAGAAATATATATACGGGGGTAAGAAATGAGGAAGAAAATATCGGTATTTGAAACTGTAACACGTTGTTGTGTTTTCCTATGATTACTGACCAGATCTCTTATTTCGGATTTTCTTGTTCGATAAGTTTCCACGATTATATTATTCGTTTTCGTATACGGTCGCTACAAATCCTGAAGTGTGTTTATCAACCCACCTTGAGATATTTGTAGCGCCTCATTTAATTTGCTTTAACGGGAAATGCTTTTCAAAATAGTGAGAATATATTTCGTAGAAGGCGTTGAATGGTTGTATACATTTAAGCAAGATTTGTATAACTCTTAGAAAATGTCAAATATTTTCACTATTGTATGTACGCTCTTCTACATACATCGGCTGGTTTCCGTTATGATAGAGAAGAATCTACTGCAACCAAAATCCTATCATGATCATTAAAACTACAATCATTGGGTGCGGGCTGGTGAGCTGGTTTATTGCTAAAAGCATTGGACAACTACTTCAGCGGATGTTTTGTTGAGCCACTATACCAGTCCAAACAAATTACTGGTATCTATAACTAATCTACTTTGGTAGTACCATCATGAAAATTTACGTTGAAATCATCACAAATGCAAATATAGTCGCAGGCACAACATGTAATGCATGTTACGAATATTGAAGACGTATGTTCCACCACTTCTCATCGTTGTTCTTAAGAAATAACATATTAAGCTATAAGTTGACAAAGCGCATGTTTCATCCATCGAAATAAGAATGACATAACATACAATATTTGGCTTTGCTTTTCTCAAGAATATTTTCATAGACTTATTGTGAAGGCTTTGTATACTTATATAATACATTCTAACCTCATTTGTTTTATCGGTTGTATAGTCAACAATATATTGCAACATATAGTGACAAATTTGTACCATTGATTTAATTATCAATCGCTGCACAAATGAATTTTTTACATTAACAGGGAGATGTGGTTTTCACACGGTTCGTAGAAATATGTTTATAGTTTTCTTTTACTCATCATTCTATTAACTCATTCACTGCGACAAGACGATCATTCTAATCGGATACGCTTAGATATAGCGTATTAGTAGAATTTCGTAGAATCTGGACGACTTTTTAAAAAACAATCTAATTAATTTGTTGCGTTAATTGGGGAGCTACAAGGTGGCTGTGCAATAGCTTACCAAGTAAGTAAAATTTGCGTAGGCTAATAATCATGGAGGGGATGGTTGTAAGTGGCCTGTATTTTTGTTATTGTTAGTGTAAAATAAAACCACGAGGGTAACAATAAACTACATTGCTTTATTGCGATCCTCTCGATACTGATACATGAAATATAATACAATAAATAT
Organism: Chrysina gloriosa; assembly: GCA_038088585.1. Classification (NCBI taxonomy): domain Eukaryota; kingdom Metazoa; phylum Arthropoda; class Insecta; order Coleoptera; family Scarabaeidae; genus Chrysina; species Chrysina gloriosa. The sequence continues at coordinate 34,023,742 of CM076089.1, forward strand.
ATAGCAGAACCTCCTTGTAAGGTCGTACCTTCCAACAACTAAATGACCTTAACAGGTACTAGACATATTTTGTTTACTGCGCGTTTAAAAGTATCTGAATTTGTCCACACCGTCACTACGCGCACAATATCTTCGCTGCCAGGATATATCTTCATGATACGCCCCATGTTCCACATCGGCGCAGGGGTGTTGTCTTCACGGAGAATGACGAATGTATTTTATAAAATTTCTACCATCTTTGCTGCAGAATGTGGATATAATCGGCTGATCATCTCTTCCAAAATTGTTGTAACATCAACTGGTATCATCTTCACAGTCCCCCTCTCCTTCCCCCGTGAGGCAAAAACCGGGGGTCAATGGTTGTAGGTCATTCGGATGTTCAGGAAGCGGGATTAATGGTCGGGAATTTAGGATCGACTCTACTTGCACTAAAATTGTATAATATTGTTTTAAAGTCAACGTCTTCTTACCTATCACTCGTTTTAGATGATATTTCGTTAATTTCATGGCGCTTTTCCACAACCTACCAAGATGGGGAGATCGCGGAGGAATAAAATGCCAAACTATTCGGTTTTCGAGAGAATATCTTTTAATTTGTTCATCTTTACTGAATATTTTAAATTCATTTAATACCCTTTCTGCTCCAACAAAATTCGTGGCGTTATCGGAATAAATGTGCGAATATAGACCCCTCCTGACAATAAAATGTTTAAACGCATTCAAGAGACCTCCCATAAAATGATCGGTTACCAATTCTAAATGCATTTAGTAGAGAAACAAATGAAAATGCACACGTACGCCTTCATTAATTTTCGATTGCGTAATTTACCGTCCTTGAATTCAAAAGGTCCAGCAAAATCAACCCATGCTGGAAAGTAATCAACACCTCGAGCACGCGTGTTTGGAGGGTGGTTACCTCGGAAATTCAAAATTTAGCGGCAAGCCACTCGGGAAGTTCGTGCCCCTCTGGTCGGTAAGACAGATACTTAGGGAGCGCCGGTAATACAGGTGGCGGTATGTGGTGTCGCCTTTGGCCGGAAGATGTCGCTGTTGGTCGGGAAGTGCCGTGGTACAGGCACCTGTAGGTGGCTCTGTACGTAAGGCCTAAAGGGTATTAGGCATATTACCAGAAGATGTCTCGCGGACAAAAATGAGTCGAGCTGCGAACGTGAACGATCACGATAGTTGTGCGCTGTAAAAGTGAAATTAAAAGAATAATAGCGGTTAGAATTAAGAAAAAGAAGAAAAAATAGTGACTCTCCCCGATAGGAACTTGACCGCTGGGTTGACCCGGGTCGGTGACTTTCGCGGAGGTGAGTGAAAACTGACGGCAACCAGTTACAGAAGTTGTGGTAGTGGAGACACAAGGTTAGCATTTCATAGACGTATTTCTGGTGTCAGTGTCACTCTTGGTTCGTGTGTTATAGAGCCTTTTCGATGCGCCGTCCAGAAGCAATTGTCGCACTACTGACTTTGCGGTAGCCCCCACTCCATGCGCTGCGACCATCCTTGCTGGTGGATGCCACACTTTCCCTACTGCAACAGCTGACGCGCACAGAACGACTGCTTGGAATCCATCCCACTCTTACAACAACAGTGGGATTGGTGAATGATCGCTCCTTGTCACTCGCCGAGTCCGGCGATCCTTCCGGCGGGCGAACGGACTGGCTCCTCGCATCTACAGACGATTGCCGCTTAGCGAACATTCTACTTTGGAAGACTATGCCTTGATTAAAGAAGAATTCTGACAAGGGTAACCTTCCGTTTCTTGGTAGTAGTACTATACTACTGCGAGCTGCTCTTCTCGACTATATTAATTTTAATTAGATGTGGAGATATGAAGTAGAGAAAGATAAGAAAAGAAACAGAAAACAGGAAAAAGAAAAAGTAATAAATAAATAAAAAGGAAAAATTAAAAACAAAACTGCCCCAATTGGTTTTAACTTAGTTTGCTTATTATTTTATTTATACATTTTTATATACACTTGTTTGTACGTTTGTGATATAAACCAGGAGTGGGCATTTTACATCCACGACCGGTCAGTCCCATCCGTTCCTTTTCATATAACAAATTTGAAATACCTTATACGCGGGAACCGTTGCTAATATGTATCGATCTGCGCCAAAAGTGTGAAATCCTCCGGGAGAGAATGATGGAAATTCTGATGACCAGTCTGACATAGGGATTGCACTAACCACTGTGGTGCCCTCCCAACAGCAGGCATTTTACCTCAACACCATGGGGACGGGCCAGATTATGCAACTAAAGGGATTAGTTGAAGTGCTTAAAAAGAGAGACCCCGATGTCACCGTCTCCAGGCGTTTGTCTGGTCCGCCAGCTTCAGAACCAGTCACCGAGCCTCCAAATAAGATTAATAAGAAAGCGACTTCCAGCTCGTCGCACGGTGATTCGGACAGCGACTCCTCCTTTAAGTCAAAAGCCTCGATGTCACGAAAGGCGAGGGGGAGAAGAAACAAAAAGAGACCTGCATCTCTAATCGGGGTGGTAACAGAGGTTGCTCAGATTCACGTGGAATCTATTCCTGAAGGGCGTCGGTCTGGTGGCGACCACTTTACTGCTCGTCCAGTAACGCCGATAGTCAAGAGGATCCAAAGATACAATGACGACTTAGACAAAATCGAAGTGATGCACTGTGGTCCATCTGGGTAAAAAAACCCTAAATCACGAACAAGATCGAGTCATGCGAGAGCGACTGCTGCTGCGACGGATCAACCAGCTATTGCCGGCGCTGGGAGTGACCCCAAAGTAAGAATCCCTCGGACAATAGAATTCCACCGTTCGTCCTTCGTGATCGGGCGCGTTGGGTAGCTATCTCCGCAGAAATTAAACGAAGAGGTCTGAACTTTTCCAAGGCGCAAACGACGGCAGACGGTATCGGAGTATATCCGGTAGACGAGAACAGCTACTGCGGTATTACTCAACTCTTGATGGTGAACGGTGTACCATTCCACACCTACCAGCTGCCGTCAGTGAAGCTGCTCAACGTCCTGAGAGGAGCCCCAATAGAATTCACGCCTGATGAGATATCTGAGGACCTGATAGAGATGGCCTCATTCTGGAGTGGGTTATCCGGCTGAAAAAACCTTGGGGCAGTGCGCCCATGCCGCTAATTCTGGTGAAGCTCGATAAGAAATGTAAGAACATTTACCAACTTACGGGGATTTTTGGATTGGACGTTTCCGTGAAATCTTTGAGAGCAAGGCCCGGTATAAGTCAATGTTACCGGTGCCAGCGGTATGGGCATGCGCAATCGCACCGCACTGCTCCCAGGAGTGGCCAAACTGCGAGGAGAGGCACCCGGCTAATTGCAGATGGTGCCCCTGTTTCTCGCGTTCAAGACTGGGGCCGATGAGAGCAACGTAGCAAGAAGAGGCAGCCGAGTAGTTAACAACAGCGAGCGTCCGTACTGGTGACACATATGCCCGAGCGGCGGCAGCTGGAACCCAGGCAGCCCCTAAGCGAGTACAGGTGTTTCAAAACGCCCCACCAACGCCGAAGAATGAGTGAAATAGGGCCCAAACTCTTCCATCGGGCAGAAAAACGGCTAAATCTCAAATTGCCGAAGATTTCTCCCAAGTCCTTACAGTTCTCGGCAACCTTATCCAACAACTGGCAAGTGTTGCTGAAACAATGAAGAACGTCTGCTCTTCTGAGAAATTCCGCAAGATCTGCGCGTGGTTGCATGAAATACGAACGGGCTGGCTAGAAAGTTCGATGAACTTCACCAATTCCTCGCAGATAGTGGCCGATGTAAACTGATAATCGTACGTACATATAGATCAGATCGATTAACTGGTCCTAACGGTGGCGTTGCCGTCGCCATATGGACTTACATCGGTCACTCGTTGGTGGCCGTGCCCCCTCTGCGTTCCTTCGAGGCGGTGGGTGTTCGTGTCCATCCTCCAGGATACCAACCCCTGAAGATAGTATCAATCTACGTCCCACCCAGGTCTGGATATGAAGCCGACGACATGGAGCTGCTGGTATCGGGGAATGATCTGCTTCTTATCGCTACGGACTTCACTCGAAGGATCCGTTCTAGGGATGCAGTGTCACGAACACGTCTGGTCGGAGGATGTACACACACCTCTCCATTAACGATGTTCAGGTACATCCACCAGATAGACCGACGTACCGGGCCCGCGTGAGACCGGACATCCTCAACGTCACTATCACCAGAGGACTCCAGGGCCAAATCTCTGTAAGGTTCTTGTCGGAGCTGTCGTGGGCCCACAATTTCATCACCATCCACCTAAGTGCACGAAAAGAGAATTGCTTCCCCCTCCGACCGAGCGTGTACTGGGCTTCCTATGCGGAGGCTGCTATGCGTCGTTCCGATGAGATTGGCGGTGTCGATGACAAAGTAACACTCGAGAGTGCTGCCGTCGCCATAATGGACGTAGTCTCGGGCCCACTATCAGAGGCGAAGTTCTACAAGAGGTAGCAACAGTTTCGTAAATGGTTGCTTCCAGTTTTGCGGGCGTTGCATAAAGACAAGAGTAACGCTCATAAAAGGGCACAGATGACTTTATTCCCTGTAGACCGAGCCGTTGCCAATCGTTTGGCGTTCCGACTAAAGGAGGAGCTCCGAAAACACCGTAAGGACAGCTGGTCGGGGTTCGTGTCGTGCTTGGCTACCGCCAACGGATCGCTATAGAGACTTTTCAGGGCCTTGAAGATGGACAGTTCAAATTCCAATCCCAAGCTACTTCAAGGAACAATAGGAGTGGTTTACGATGACCCTGGAACTGATCACCGGAACTGATGGCAGACCACCTTCAGCACATCTATGAAGGACCGCAAGAGTGCGATTCGTATGAAAAGTTGGAGGAGGAGGTAGACAACACTTTAGAAAACCTCCTCAGTGCTCCTGCGAACGCGACCCGATCGGCGAAGATGGAGGAGGTGCTCGCCTACATCCGGAGCACCGCCAAGAGGAAGGCGTCGGACCGTGACGGAATGACGAATACCGCGCAGAAGTTGATGCCGCCGCAAATCGTTGATAAATTGGTAACGATTATTAATTCCATCCTCACGCTGGAAGTAAGGATAATCCCCAAGCCGGGCAAGGACCAACACTTCCCCCAGAATTAGCGCCCCATAAGCCTGCTATCTGGCCTATCGAAGACAGTAGGGCAATAATTTTAAGCCGTCTCCGTCAAGAACTGGAAGCCAAAGACGTACTACAAGATGAGCAGTTTGGCTTCCAGCCTGGACTGTCTACCAACTTTCAATTGTTTAGGTTGACGGAGGCAGTCCGAGAGACCTCAGAGAAAGGGGAGACGGTGGGGATGGTATTTTTTGATCTGGGCAACGCTTTTGACACCGTTTGGCACGCCGGTGCACACTGAACTGAATAATGTAATCTAGAGGTACAAAATTAACTTTCAAATTCTTAAATTCCAGGTATACACATTTATTTACAATACCCCAGGGATTGTAAAACCTTAATCGGTTTTTTAAAATATCTTTTAATTACATGCAGGTAACGACATTCCAAAGGCACTTCTTATGTAGACCTTAAATAGCACATTCACTAGTATTGATCTTACAATTGCAGTGATAGGCTTTTGCGTGTTTCAAAGTGTATTGTGTAATAATTACTATAGTGAATATTGTAGAAGGTATCTACTATTTTTCTGTGTATTACTTATTTGTACGATTTTTCTTGGTTGTTTAAAATGTGCTAGTAATGATGGTTTCATTTTGTCTAGAATAAAATTCATTTTGCATATTTTAATAGAGATTTTGTTATATTGTACCGAATAGTACCGGGCTGGTTTTTTAATATCTGTCTGCTTTCTTGCAGCCTTGATTTTTCAGAGAGACGCTTCGAAATTTCAAGACAGGAATTTTTTAATGAATGGATTGTGTGTATTCAGCACGACAGGCCCTACAGACCTTGGCCGCCCTCTTCTCTTTTTCCACTCATCCCTCTCCGCAGCACTGTCTTCAGTGTTTTTCCTTCAGAGAGCCTCATTACACGACCCAACCGTCGAATACGTTGGGACTTCACCATAGATGTTATCCTGGATTGCCCATACATGTTCAATACCTCACTGTTGGATCTTCTTTCCCACTTCTCGCCCTTCTTCTTACCACCGCAGATCCATCTTAGGATTTTTCTTTCCCACACTTCCAAACGATTCTTGTCTTTTTCTTTCAAAACCCACACATCACACCCATACATAACAACCGGTCTTATTACTGTTTGATATATACGCACTTTAGCGCTTCGCGACACATTTTTCGACTTTAATGTTCTTAACAATCTGCCTGTACACCTATTTCCCTTTGTAAGTCTTTCACTTATTTCGTCACTTTCGTCTACATTATTTGTAAGAAGTAACACCAAGATAACTAAAACTCTGGACATGATTAAACATGTAACTTGTTCCGTCTACGGTACTCTTTACTGCAAGCCCTTTTTCACAAGTTCCCCTCATTACCGTATTGTACTGAGAATTTAGTTAATTATATAGAAAGCAAAAATTATTACAAATAATATTTATAAAATTTTGGTATTATATTAACAAACTAATGAACAATATAATCAAAATATATTACCTAGTGTGTGCATAAGTGTAATTTGTTTTCTAATTCTTAACTTCTCTCTCTCTCTCTTGAATTCTTTCTTCACTTCTTTTCTTTGGTCTTTTCCTTTATTGTACTTCTTTTTCTTTGGTCTGTTCGTCGTTTGTAAACAACAACTTCTTTTGATGTGGTCTGCTTCTTTTCAACCCTGGTATTTTATATAACTTTTTATCTGACTTTTTCGTCGACTATCCCATTCCGTCGTTCATAAACAAACTTAATTCCTTTTTTCGGCAAGTCGTTATAGCAATTTGGAATTCTAGATTTTGAAATGTTTCAAGTATATGTGTGTGGTATATATTTACCACGCTTTTCTATTTCTGGAAGGAATGCTTTCTATAAAATTTACATTTTTATTGGTAATTTTACTAATGGAGTATTACCATACTACAATTATACTACCGCTCCCCTTAAAAAATTTTTGTTACTTGTAACAGAAAATTTTAACTATCATTTAAGAAATCCAGGTTTTATTTATGTAAATGAAACTAGAAGACAATCTCTAAAAGAAATTAGTGTCTTATTGTAGATTAACATTTGGTAAGTATAAAATGGTACTGAAAAAGAGAACAGTTTTAAATAAACAAGATAAGTACTTAGCACGACTTCAATCTCTAAAATGTACTATTCTATTTATTTATTGTTTTATTTAACTAATATATTTAATTTTAAATCGTTTTCAATAGGAAATGTATTTAATTAACTTTATATGAATAAATATTCTCTACATTACCCCTTAAATGCCTTTCACGATATCAGTTCTTGGTAAATTTGATGTACAGTGAGAATGCACCACAATTTGGCATTCGTTGCAGAGACTAGCTATGGGCCTAGCGGAAGTTGATCTTTGCAATTAGCACACATTATTGGTTTGGTACATATCCTGGGATCGAACTTGTGCGGTATATTGTAATGTATTCTTTGAATGAAACTCTGCCGAAGTAAATCTTTCTTCTCAGGAGATTGTGTGATTTGTTCTAACACCCTCATATGATCCGTGATATTTCCTGTGGTATTAGTTCTTTCCAAATTATCTGAATAGAAATGCGATTTCAAATTTACTATCTCTTGTCTTAAACTCTTTGTAAGTTCCCTTTCTTTATTCAATTGGTACTCTAAATCTTTATAGTTAAGCACAACAGATAAGGGTGGGTGATTCTCCTTTTCCGAATTCCCAAATATTTTATCTGTTATAGTTTCTTTCTTTTCTTCTTCCATTTGGAGTTTTATTTGAAGGAAATCAATTAATTTAGTTTGCTGTTGAATTGTTGATTCGGTTTCAAGTTCCCTTTCCTTCTGGTACGCGTCTTTTTGCAATAACCTGTCATTACGTTGATTAACTTGTTCAAACAAAGCTATATTTAAACTCGTAGATTCATTTAAATTCTGACTTAAAGTTCGATTCATTGACACCTTTCAAATGTGTTAATTGCAACGAATTCTCTTCCTTTAATGCCCTATTTTCAGATAAATAAGCGTCAATAGTTACCAATTCTTTAAATTTAAACCTATTTATCTTTGTACATTCGTTTATACTTCTATTTTCATTTTCATATGTATCTCGATATTTTCTAACCTTACATTTAATTCATTAGATTTAGTTGTACTGTCTACTTGTTTCTCCTGACCGTGCTCCTGACCATTAATAGCACATGATAACTTATTTAACGAAGGCATTAGTTTTTCTAAAGCCCTTTCTATTTCACCCTTACTGCTATTCTCTGTGTCATCTTGACGTTTGTTTGACATTTTTAAATTCTAAATTTGTGTATAATACAATGAAATGAAATTAAATCAATTTAAAAACTAACTTTAGGTTCGCAAATGAAATGAATGAATTTAGGTTCGCTCCACGTTTTTGCGCCAAAAATTGTACTGAGAATTTAGTTAATTATATAGAAAGCAAAAATTATTGCAAATAATATTTATAAAATTTTAGTATTATATTAACAAAATAGTGAACCATATAATCAAAGTATATTACCTAATGCCTATTTCTCTCAGGTCCTCCTGCACCGCATCCAGCCATCTTGATCTTGGCCGCCCTCTTCTTTTCTTTCCGCTCACCCCTCTCTGCAACACTGTCTTCGGTGTTCTCCTTTCAGAGAGCCTCATTACATGACCCAACCATCGGATACGTTGAGACTTTACCATAGATGTTATGCTGGGTTGTCCATACATGTTCAATACCTCACTATTGGATCTTCTCCCCCATTTCTCGCCCATCTTCTTACCACCGTAGATCCATCTTAGGATTTTTCTTTCCCACACTTCCAAACGATCTTTGTCCTTTTCTTTCAAAACCCACACATCACACCCATACAAAACAACCGGTCTTATTACTGTCTGATATATACGCACTTTAGCGCTTCGCGACACATTTTTTGACTTTAGTGTTCTTAACAATCTGCCTGCACACCTATTTCCCCTTGTAAGTCTTTCACTTATTTCGTCACTTTCGTCTACATTATTTGTAAGAGTAACACCAAGATATCTAAAACTCTGGTCACGTTAGATATGTGTTATTTTTCATTTTTAATTTGACGTTTTATTCCTTATTATTCATGATAATATCTCTCACACAATTTGACAGCATTGCAAAGTTAAGTACAAAACTCTAGAGTTGTTATCTTTAAGTTATAATTCTTTCAGATATCCTGTATAGTCTATTTCTCACACTTTAAGTAGCCTCCTTCCCCGTCACTTGAACATTTTTGGTGCCATTTACATCAATTAGGTATAAACTTACTATATAGGGCACCTGGAAAGGGAAAAAACCTAAATCAAAATTTTGTTCCTCTAGTTCCTATTATTCGATTCACTGTGAAGCCTAATCACGAATATAATTAGAGCCGGGATAAACAGCGACTTAGCAAGGATCATCCAATCTTACTTGGAGGGAAAAAGTTTCTCGGTCAAAATAGGGGATCATCTATCGTCATCGAGCCCCGGAGTGTACGGCGTGCTGCAAGGATCGTTGCTAGTCCCGAAGCTGTTCCTAATCTACGCGTCAGATCTCTCAAGGAGGACAGCGACGACGTTGGCCGTGTAAGCCAATGATACAGCCTGTGTAAGAGTTCGACGCTAGACTTGAAAACCAAAAAGTTGATACACACATCATATTTAAGACCAATTCTTACATTTGGAGCGCTGTCATGGTCGTTAGTAGCAAAGTGTCATCTACAAAAACTAGTGATAGCACAGAACAAGATGTTGCGCATGATGACAGGAGCACCGTGGTTTGTTCGAAACGCACAGTTGCATGACGATTTAAAACTTCCGCCATTGAACGAATTTATTATACAGCTGGCGAAAAGTACTTTAGAAAGAATACAAAATTCGGACAACCCGGTACTCGGGTACCTCGCCGAGTCTCACCTTGACAGACCCCCGCCTAGGATCCACGTGCGGAGGATGCAAGATATCCAAGGCGAGTGACATCTTACTTCAACCTGATGTCACTCAGGTTCAATTGACGACAACTCCAGTAACCATATTACCACGATCATAACCTCCCAATTCCATCAGCGGTGAGACCGTGACCGCTAAGTAGAAGATAGAGGGAGCAATGAGATGATACCGCCTCGGCCTCGAATGAAGAAAGCAATCCCACTCACAACGACCAATTCCACTCCTAGCAGTAGACACGAGCGGACGTGTCTATCCGTATCACCGTTACGATTCGTTAGAATTGACATGTTACCGTTGGACTTTATGGAGATGGTAGTAGAATGCCGGTGGTGGTAGCGCCACCGCGGACGGGCTAGCTCACGTCGTTCAATGCAACAGATGCAACAATGCACTGTGGGGCTGGTGCAATCGCTCGATCGTGGTCGGCCTTTCTGGCCGTAACCTCTCCCTAGTGATGAGGCACACGTAAAAGTACAAGGTTTATTGAGACGAACAGAGCAAACACAAACACATAGAAAAAATAAATATAACAAAATAAATAAGTTATGGTTACACATTAAAACATAAACAAATAAATACAATAAATAAATAGGGTAAGAGAAAATAATGACACCGCGGTCGCACCGTGGCCCGCGGAAGGGGTTAACTGTATGAGCAGATCGCTGGACTTTTTCAAGCAAAGCCTGATCCTGCGCTTTAGTCAGACGGAACCGCTATATTGTTGGCCGCTGGACTAGCTAGGCTAACCGCTACCCAACGCTTAAGTCGGCTCCTCAGCCGATCAATTGTTCGAAAATTGCCGGTGGGCACCTAGCGTCCTCAAAGCTGTTTATTTTGCTTCATTGTTTTTAACATTGGTTGGCTTTTCGCATCGAGTCGCCCAGCCCATTTTTTCCTAACTGGTCTTTCCTCTCTAGAAAGGGGTCGGGGCAAAGCGATGGTTGGTTGGAAGTGTTTCGTGAACGATCGCTTTTGTTCGGCTCGAGGCGGGGCGAGTTTGTCATTGGCTTGCCGATTTTGGCTGCTCGGCTACTACCGGCGTGGGCGGGGCGAGCCGGTAGTCGCTCGTTACAAATATAGGTGCCGAACTGCCGATTCGGCATCAGCCCGTTTTGCCAACAGGCCATGGTATGGCACTCAAATACATCTTTCTTAACCTAACTTAATTTAATTTACTTTAACCACTCAGCCGATCAGTAGATAATCGGGTTTTCCAACCGCGTGTTCTCCTTACCGGCCGTTGTCGGCGTGACACGGTATGGATACATCGCAGTGAGTATTTTGGCCGTTTTCACCATGCTGAATTTATATTACATTAATTTACATTGAATTAGTTTGAATTAGACCGTAATTTATGGCAATTACGGTCGTTTGAAATAAATATTCTACCTTGCGAAATTGAGAAATATTCTACGGTGTGGAATTGAAAAATACGGGGTGGAATTTAGCCGTGCCTAATTCTAAACGATTAATATAAATTAGAGTAAATGAATTTAATTAATTATTCTAAATTAAACCTGCTCATCCGTAAATAACGTCTAATGTAAGTTCCTACGGGTAACAAAACATGTTGCCCGGCGGGCCTTTCGGATGGTGAAATCGGGTTGGAACGGTTAACTCAGCTCGGCGCCGGCAACAATATCAACTATCAGGATGGGCGGCAGCAATCACTCAACGTAAACGGGGTCTTTGGCCGTACCTCTCCGCGGAGACGAAGGCACACGTTCAAATGGGCTAACAGTTTATTGCACAATCAAAAATAAATAATAAAAGTATACGGATTAAAACATACATAAACAAGTTAATACGGAGAAAAAAACAAGAAAAAACATGGAACAAATGATTAAATACTGGAACGGTAAATACACAACAATAAAATAGAATAAATAAAGAGGACATCGCGGTATAGTCTGTGGTTCGCAACGGGCCGGCTGTATTGCGGATCGCTGGACTACGCATAGTCCGATCAGCGCTCAAGTCCTCAGGATCCTCAGGCGGGTCCCTATGCCGCTGGGCTAGGTAACTAACCGCGACTGAAGAAATGCTGACAGCGACCGGGTATATATAGCATCCGCCGACAAATGAAAACGCAGGTGGGCGTGGCTAGTTGGTGGGTGGCGGAAGCTATAGGTACAAGTACCCGGCCTGCCGACTCGGCATTTGGAAAAATTAGTGGTACGGAGCGGCACAGCGATATTACGGCGGTATCGATGCGCTGCGGCATTCGACCACCAGCGATCAAAAGAAACGTGTTTCTCCAGTAGAAATTTTTTCTACAATTACTGCTATTGGAGTAATTTCCGGTAGGATTCCCGAAAAGGGAAAAATCGGCCAAGTCGAAAGTCTTCGAGAGGGAATTTTCCGACGGGAAGGAGCCGTCATCATCGGTTTTCCGCCGCCCAAAGCGGTTAATTTTATCGATTTTTGAAGCTCCGGTTCCGGAAATCAAAAGTAATTGTACTAAATTATTTTCGTCCATTTGGACAATTTTGAGATGGCATCTAGCCTTCAGAACACCTCCTCTAGGGAAATCCCTAGGAGTAGGTTTCCATCAACTCCTGGAGCTTTCGGTTATAATATTCCTTCTCCGCATCGGTTTATATATTTTTGGAGTCCGGTCTTGATGTAGAATTTTATGTATTGCGTCCCTGACTTCAATAGCACCTTTGTTCTTTAAAGGCTCGGCTCGGCTCGCATCCGCTATCACACGTTGCACGAGCGTGTCTAACTCTATTATTTTAGATTCCATCCTTTTATTCATTTCTTTTATTTCCGCTAATACTTAATCCGTACTATTTATCTGTTTACATTTTCCTCATATTATCAACATATTTCGACATTTGACTTTGATTAACACAATCTTGATCATGGATGAGTGTGCTACAAATCTGACACGTTTTCCTTCTACATCTGCATCTCCTTCGGGCGTTAAAGGTAGACCTAGAGACCGCTTCAGGTTGATATGCTTAATCGTTGAGCCGCCGAAGCGATCATAACGTCCAAACTTGACGATACTCATCGCGGAAATGAAGAGAATTGGTCAAGGCTCGAATATTTATTTTATAACGCCCGGAGTTCTTCTATTATCGATATAATATCGTTATTATGACTCATATTATCCGCGACCTGAGATGCCTTCAGAAGTCGCAATCGGTCTACCAGCTCGTCCATATTGTTCCAATAAACATACTCGTAAGGTACTTTCGATACAGTGATGGACATGTCCCCCTTCTCCTTGGTGATCAATAAAGGTTTGATTATACAGTCGAGTCTCGTTTATCTTGAGGCTCATGTCGCCCCCTCCATGTTCCACAATTTCGCGTCACGCTAGAATCTAGAATGAGCTTGGAAGAAATGAGAGGGGTGGAGGTGACGCATCCAATTGGCATGGCAACGGTGGCGGTAGTGGGGACTGTATTCCTATAATTATACGCTCTAATCGCTCTAATATTTTTTCTGGGTCGAAGTCTCGGTATAGAACGTTCGTTTATAGCAAGCTGTCGCGATAATTATTTTCATCAATGTCACCATAAACACTAGGTCTTAATCAGTAGCTCGTACAAACCAAGAGTTCCTCTATACAATTTGTTGTCCACTTTTATATCTCTATAAAATCCAATGTACTATCGCCCATTTTAAATTGGTTTGCGTGTGGGCCTAAAGTAGGTCCAAAGATGGTATCGTAAGCGTTGCCGAGTACACCCCTTATGTACATATGTAGGTTTTGAGGTAAAACATTGCGTGCATGTGCTCGTACTTTGGACTTTGCGGCTTTGTTCGCTGAGGTGTCTCGAACCAAAAGCTAGTGGGTCCACCGTTACAGAGGAATCGAGTTCATTTTTAACAGTGTCCAACAAATGCTTCTTCACCTTGTAGTGGAATTAATTATAAGTAATGTGAATGTCAAAGCAAGGTCAATGAAAAAGATGACAGAGATTCGCAGTGCGATGCCACTCTTCTTTACGAATAATTAAACCTGACACCCACTGTTCGGTATTGGCGTCGGGTTTATCCCGTAACGAAAGAAATGGATAAACAGAGTTAGTTAGTAATTAGACATAAATGTGGATGTACTCAAGGTGATACAAAGTAATAAATAGGTTAAATACAATGGAGTATTACTTGCTACGTTACGAAGTAAATTAAATAAGTAAAACAAAAGCTATTACAAACTGCAAGGATTAGAAGATTCTAGAATTTCTAGAATTCTAGCTGTAGTCGTGAAGCGATAAAATGGGATCAACTCAATCCCAGGAGGAAAAGGACATTATCATCGCCCAAGCAAGCAGCAACGGGGGTAGTTCGGCCCAAGGCTTCACCCTGACGGAACTGGAAAGAGGTCCAGCTGTGTTGATTGCGGTCATAATCGTTGGGTATATGATCGATGTCGCAGGACATGGGAAAAGAAGATCTGAATAGAAATCACCAAGAGCCACGAATTCGAAATCAATTGATTTCGCTTGGTCTACAAGGAAAGTGAAGTGTAGGTACATAGTTACAAAAAATGGTTAGTTCACAATTGTTAGACGGACTTTATAAAATTATATGATGAAGTAAAATCATTTAAAATTAATTTGACACAGGACAATCAGAAAAGGCGGACAAATTTAGATGTATTACAGAAAAAACTTAAAGATTATAAAATATAAAATAAAATAATATAAATATTTTTAGTAAGATTAAATATACTAAAAATAGAGTTTAGTACTAGAGCTTCAAAAATAGACGTAAACGTAGTTATACAAATAAAGCATCATATTAAGGCAATATAAAATATAATTAGTTATGTTCATAATATATTAGAGGATAGGTTAAATTACATGAAAATGCTTGAATCTTTCGATTTAGAAACGGCCGGTAGCCTGTTACCATCAGTTTATGGAGCAGAGGGTATCACAAAGAAATTAATAATATATATAAATATTCTTAAAGAATCGATTTCGTTAAAAAACGATGCCCACCCGGTATATGTTAAACCTTATCGAGTACCTCAATCACAGAAAATCGAAATAGAAAAACATATACACAGATAAACTGTTAAGAGACGGTATCATTGAAGAAACAAAATCAAATTGGTCTTCAGCCTTATTAATTGTACTCAAGAAGGCGGGTCCACATGGAACCAAAAATTCTAGAATCGTTATTGATTACAAACTTGGAATTATCATATGAAAACTAATATAAATTCAGAGAATTTTATAAATATTAAATTAGTTTCATGTTTTGTTCACTCTTCAGTTTTGTATTTTAGATATGAGTAGAGTGTACAAGTGTGCCGTTCAAGGCTGTGATGATATGAAGTCTCCAAGGCACTACTTCCCTAATCCAGAAAAATATCTTGAGAAATTTAGGTCATGGTTGGATACACCTGGCAATTTGTCCCTACAATCGCTATCTTATAAAACAATTTACACGAGCCATAAAATACGCCAACGCCATTTTGCTATGAAATTTATTACACGAAACAATCGATTGACTCCAATTGCAATACCACAGTTATATTTACCACTAGAGAAATCAAGTGAGTTAAGAAGAATAATATTAGAATTTTTTTCATATGGGATAACAATAGCTCCCCAGAGTTTATTAACTTATTTCTTTAAATATTATAATATCCAGCGACATTGAAATTATAGGTTAATAACTTGCTGCTTTGGAAGTGAAGCTTTTGAAACTTTATATTTGGTGGAATTAATTTTTAATAATATTCTCACAGATTCAAGTAAGCAAGAGCGCCAAACATTACTGACAAATGTTGATATTATTCCTGAAGAATTTGATCGGTATATTATAGACACAATACAAATACCAACAAATGGTAAGTTGAAATAAAACCTTTATAGATATTACATATATAAAGATGTATATTTATTGTTTTAGTTTTATGTGATGCCCAACCAAGTACTTCATCTGTACTTAATGGTACACCTCAAATGGAGAGACTTCTTCAAAAACGTAAGTCTTGAAATTTTCTTATGTGACCGCAGAATTATTGTTATATGTGTATAGATAAAACTATTGGAACTCAGACTCTGGTTAGTTGTCGCTCCACATCAAAAAGCTGAAGTAAGTACAGTCAACTATTACACTTAAATTCAATCATTTCATGAACTTTTTTGTAAATATTGTTTTTAATGTGATATTATACTGAATCATTCAATGCTTGTATTGAAAAGTTCAATATGAAACAGATAGTATGAGGCAGAGGCATCGCTCTGTCTAACACGTGTCTATATATAGGCAATTTACTATAAATTCCAACATCAGGTAATTCGGCCATACAACTTAACAGACAGCAATATTGGAAGATGTATTTTACGGTTGTTGAATATAATTTGAACACATAAAGTAGCAATTTTATGCCGAATTACCAGATGTTTAAACTTACAGTGAATGGTTTATAGATACATACTTGAAATTCTAATACCTAATATACTCTTTCGTTACATATTCACATTGTGTTATTGTGTATACTTTTTGCAAGTAAGATTTGCTTAATATAGAATTTTTCTTATACTACTTAAACAACTGTATAACTAAACTTATTGTGAATATAACCGATCACATTTTGCTTTCAGAGTATTTCATTGTTTCGAAGATATCTTCTCTACAAAAAAGCGTTTTTACAAGGAATTGAAGACATTCCGTAAGAGATTAGCTTTCGCACAAGTGCAGGAATTTGTCTTTCAAGAAAAGGTTATTGCTTGCTGAAAAATTTTGACGCTTTTGGAAAGGCAGAACTAAGCCCAATTGTGGCTATTTTTTTAAGAGCCAAATTAGAAGTTTTAAGAAGAAGCCAAAGGGAAGACGTTTTTCAATGGAGGATAAAGTATTGACATTATCACTTATCAGTCGTAAAGGCTACAGGTTGTTATCTAAAATATTTTCGTTACCTTCCGGAAAAGTTTAAGCTACATTAAAACATATTTTTATTAATCCTGGAATAAATCATGTGCTATTCCATCATATTCAAGATAACATAAAAAACCTTAAATCAAAGGACCGACTTTGCACATTAATTTTTGACGAAATGTCTCTTCAACAAAATCTTCATTGGAATCACAATACAGATGTCGTTGAAGGATTTGAAAATTCAGGTTTTGAGCGAACCCAAAATTACAGATCACATGCAAGTTTTCATGATAAAAGGGATTTTTAAAACATGGAAACAACCTGTACTGTACTCATTGTGCGAAAGCACCACCAACACTTTATTAGTACGAACATTTAAGGAAGGGATTCGTCGTGTTCATAGTACTGACTTGCACATATTGGCTACTATATGTGACCAAGGCGTTACTAATGCCGCGGCAATTAATTCTTAAATAGCCACTACTAAAGGCGAATATTTGCGAAGAGGACATGAATTACGAGACAGAATTTTTGAAATAGATGATCGAGCTATTATCCCTCTGTTTGATCCACCCCACCTTCTTAAAGGAATAAGGAATAATTTTTTGGGAAAAACATAAGTTTTCTTATTTCGAAAAATGAAAGGTGTTGTGCAAAATGGCAATATGCTGTTGATGCCTACAAAGTTGATACACGCTTGAGAATAATGAAAAAATTAACTGATTTTCATGTCATATCATCTAAAATCAAAAAAATGACAACGGGAATTGACACTGCTGAGTTACTCCTTTTCTTCAATGATTTATTTGATAGCATTAATGGGGACACACTGTACCGTAGTAGTGGAGTGTTACTTCGGTGTGCAAAAAAATCGCGTCACTTAAAATTTTGGAACAACGCCATACAGAAATTACAGGAAATGTATTTTGTTAATTGTCAGAGTGAACAGAAGTCTATTCCATAATCTCTTCGGAATTGGAGTGTTACTTTGCAAGGTTTTAAAAAATACACGAAATAATTCAAGATAGCGGACACAAATATTTTCCACCACGAGCTTTCAATCAAGATCCGATAGACAATTATTTCGGACACACACACACACATATATATATATATATATATATATATATATATACTATTAATATATTGTCATCAGTAATCTATAAAAAAATTGTGTTCAAAAGAATATTAGAAACAATAAAACAAAATATTAAATTCATCTCTATAAGTAATTGCAGCATATATACTAATGATAAAATTATAGGTTTTAAAAGCAGGCAACCGACATTACAATATAGATACTTCACCATATAGAATTCATGTTTTATATACGAGATAAATCTCGTGCTTAATAGCAACATTTTAGCATATTTTGAAAATTGACATATATAATTCATCGGGCAAATCAAAGGTTTATCTACATAGTTGTATGACTACTTTGAAGTTTTATAATCTGTTTAAAATTTTATCTATATACCTGACGAATAAGGTTAAACTTTGAAAGAAAAACATTACATAATTTAGATGTCTTTTTACATGTATTTCAGCTGAAGATGTTCGCAAGAATATGGTTTTATTTTATTTTTGAACCCTAGATGTAAATAGTTTACACTGTTGTATATACAATAAACAAATGCATGAATGACTTCATTCATGTAGTTCGACAATATAATTTGTACTTTTTTACATGTTAATTTACCCGAATATATAGTATTTAAAGATTGTGCGTTTTATCTATGCAGTGTAATACTTATCAAAATGTATTTTTTATGTATAGTTAAGTTTATAATCTGCATCCACATTCTTCATTCAAAAAATGAAACGGCATTTTTTTATTTTAAGTAAAAAATATTCTTTCAGCATTTTTACATAAAATTAAAAATAAAAGTAACTAGTCTGGTGATATACTTATATTTGAATGGGCCGCCATTTAATTTTTAGTTCTGGGTAAAAATGGTTTTCGCTTTAACAATTTACTTAAATAAATAAAAATAACTAAAATGTATAAATAGACAAGTTGATACATTTGAACATTTATAACATATAATATAAAACTGAAAATATTTTTTAACAATCGCCTCAAGCATGAGCAGGGTATTCATCGAATTTTCATGGCTCGTTAAAAGCGATTTTTCGTTTTGGTATAGACGATTTTAGTGCACATGTCCAAAAGAGTTTTGATTAGAATTTGATAAAGTCGGGATATTTTCTGATCAATCAACTCCTTCAAATAGTATACCCTATTGTATATCTCACACGACCAAACTGTTTGCTGACCGCGACTTGTCAGACGGATCACTTCGAAGTCTTTATAGATGCTAACCTCCCTTTGGTGATTAGAACTGGTTCCCTAGTTCTTGCAAAAACTCCTTCCATTCATCCTCTGTGAAGAATATGCAGACGTTGCGTGATTTCAGACGCACCAGAGGCACGTAACCTGCATCAGGGCTGTGTCCTACGTCTATCCATTTGAAACAGCTTTTATTAAGAGCATACGTCGATTCTCCGATCAATTCGAGTTCTTGCGCGATTGCTATCCCTTTAACTTTGAGAGAGTCGTCGGTGAATTCATTGGCTGTAACAGTACACAATTATTAATATTTTCTCAAAAATAAGGATGGTTGAAAATCTCACCTTGCTCCATCGCAAAGTATTGGTGCTGACTGGATATTGCAATCGCGATGAGTTGTCTCTTATTGAAGTAAGCGTCGCAGTTGATGATGTCAAAGTTGGTGGCGATGGTAGTGGGGGAAAATCTGTAATAAGACGACATTCAGTTTGTTTCTTACACTTCTCGGTCCTCGATGGCGTGGTGGCCCCAAGCATAAGTGTAGACACCATCAACATGGATGAACCTCTTGTTGTTCAGAGGTGGGAGAGCTAACTTTCTCTGCTCCACGGTATATATATCATGGAGAGTCGTCCTAAATATATATTGAGTTTTGTATAATAGGCTTCCGTTGGTGAGACTTTCCACGTAATAATCCATACTGATGTCGTTCTGAACACGCCTTTTGCCCGCTTAACTTACTTGCTGCCGATTCGCAGACCATACATCTTCGACCGCTGGGCTACAAACTTTTCTACGCCTTTACCGGCAGCCTCTTCCTTAAATTTCCCCGCCACAGTTTTATTTTGCCGGATGATGCTGTAAGGATTATCCTCATTGTAGTTGGGCGTGTCGAATTGGTCCGGATTTTGTTTCATGTCCTCGTACACATCATCCGTTCTAATTTGTAGAATGAGGCTATCGGTGTCGGTGTGGCATAAAATTACTTTGTCGTGATACGTTCGCTTCAACTCATTTTAGTAAAAATCATACATTAATCACTTTGATAATTCAACCGATGTAAATAGGTTTGTTGTAGATCACTTTTAACTCCCTCATCTGTATTGCCACAAAGTTCTCGATGAAGATGCTTACATTCTTGAAGTTTTGTTTGGTTATTAAAGAATATGCTCCCCGTCATCGTCCCAAATCTTCCTAATGAGTTAGCAGTTTGACGTCTACCCGCTTGTCAACGTTTTCCATTGTTTTGCCGTATGAAGCGTTATTCATGAGATTGAAAAAATCTTTTTCGAAATAGCTTTTCGCTGGTTGTCGTAGAGATGTATTTAAATCAATGTATTTTTTCAACCACGTCGATTGCTTGAAGCGTTATGCTCTATGCACGTGGATGAGTTCTAGTCCGTTGGATATCCCCTGCTTTAAGTTTCAATGGTGGATGATGTAACTATGTTTATCGCGTAAATTAGCTATCAGTTTCCTATTGGGAAACTTGGATGTCAGAGGTACGATGCTTTCCGGGAGAAATGACAAATCGCTATGAGCATCGTGTAGTTCCTTCGGGTATCTCATATTTACCTCCAAAACCTACCCCACTTCCTAATCCACATCTAACCTGCCGATATCTAGGCGATTAATTTCCTCCCGGCTCATGCACTGGAATATGCCGCAGAGCAGGGATTGGGACATGGCCCATCCACATACGTTGTTGGCGTCCAGGTCCATAAGGAATGTTGATGGAACGCTGCTATCGCAACCGGAAGCGTATTTATTATTCGCCGTTGCATAACATAACGTAAACTGACTTGCGACAGACTACCTCGAATACTCCTCTTCACGAAGTGATGCATTTCTACGTCAGTAAAAAGCTTCAATTCGACTCCGGTACACTTCAGCATAGCATACCATGTCAGTCCCGGACTGGTGTAACAATGCCCCGTATCCAGACCGTAGCAGCGCTGTACTGTGGGGAAATTCTCAAATATAGCCGTGAGCCGAAGAACATCCGTTTTCAAATATATATTGGAATATTCGAGCAAGCTGACACTATTGAAAGTACTCCATACATTTACAGCATGTTCGTACTCTTGATTGCTGACGCCTCTCCCTGTCAGGCTGTTGCGAAGGCTGTGTTGGGCCGGTAATGTTGGCTCGCTCAGCGTATCGTAGCTGGTAATATTTCACCTTTCCTAATCACCAATTTAAATTGCTCATCGTCTTTAAAGTGCGTTCTTACGTGGTCAAAGATCACCTTCGTCAAGATTTTTCGCGAGTTTCTCGATGGATAACATATTTTTCAGCAAGTCCACAAACCTCATTTTAATATTAACCGTTCTAGATATACCGGCCTTATCTACGTATCGATCTACCTGTATCTTCTTCGTAAAGTTAATGTACTTTTCTTAATGAAGGGGTATGACATCAATTTCCTCGTTATCGTCGGTCAGCTGGCGTATGAGTATATGACTGTCATACCCACTTAAATTGTGGAAGAATATCGGAACAGCTTTGCTGACTTTGTAATTCAGGTTGCAGCAGGAGAGCCGCACCTCGGAATTGACCAATTAAGTGACAGTGATCCACTACTTTGTCATTATTTAGATCTTTGTCGCATATGTGGCATTTTACGGCGTCGGCTTGTACCTTCAATTCGTTATAGGTGGGGCGATTCATGTGTTTGGGGAACTTCATGTGATGGACTACATTTCTTTTAATGTCCTCAGACGATCTCTGTACAAAGACATCGATACAATCGAGACCCGCCTAGGTTACAAATTTATCATATTTTCGGTCGAAGGAACATACTATATTGTAGACGAAGCTATACGCTTGATGTAGGTGCGTTTTACTGGTATATACCGTCGGCGGTTCGAGTTGGCAGGTCTGCACAGGATTCAGGATGTCTGGCGACACCATCTCGTCCATCCTTGGCGAGGATTTCATTACATTAGCCTTCGGGGTCACTTCTCAGAGTCTCGCTAGTGATGAAATAGTTAGACTACCGTTGCAGAAATATTTCTTTATGTTCGTTGCAGGATAGCGACAAATCTGTTATGAGTACTTAGGTGCTGGACGAACGGCCGTGATAGCCCATGCGATACAAGCTTCGTCGTTGTTAGTGGATATTTATGCTCGTTATTTCCTTTGGAAGTTCGATGCAGGACAATCCTCCAAGCGGTTAATATGTATTGACGTTAACCTCGATGTGTGATACGGAGCCTAGAGTCCATCCCAAGTCTTGATCTTGGAACTCTTCCGTCTTCGCTTTAATTTTGTTTGTCCACTCACCGCTGGATGTTGAGGAGGTGATCCATGGGGATCCATCGCTAGTTGACTTCGTCAAAGTTGTTGGAGCCTAATCATCATCGACATCGTGAAGTCTCCACGGTCATCGCTGGGATAGAGAAGATCTTCTACTCTTTTAGAAGGCCCTGAACCCGCCTAACTATAGTTTTAGGCGAGGGACAATCCAGGTCCAGTGCGGTCGTATACAACAGCACCGGGTTGTCCGAATTCTGCATCCTCTCCATAGTGGCTTTGACCAGATGTAGTAAATGGCCCTTCAGGTTGAGGATGCAGAGATCTTCTTGCAGTTGGACGTTTCGGACAAACCATGGGGCAGGAGCGATTACTCGCAGCAGCTTTGATTGACATACTGCCAGTTTGCTTATATGTTTCTTCGCCGCGGTCGACCAGACCACCGCTCCATACGTAAGTATCGATCTAAGATACAGCTTATAAATCAGTAGCTTCATCCCGAGATCTTATACGACTGACCACATACGAACGGCATGAGGACCCTCCATGCGTCTTAAAACTTCCTGACGATAGCATCAACGTGAGGCTTGAACGTCAGCCGTTGGTCCAGGATCACCCCCAGATATCTTGCTGTTGGACTCCCCCACCCAAAAGTGTTCGGGAGGGGAGGGAGTCGATCGTGGATGCGCATCCTCCAATTCTCCGTCCATTCCATGAAGTCATCCACCGCAACTTGGAGACGATGACATAATATTCGTTCGTCTCGGCACGCGGCGTAGACCGCCGTATCATCCGCGTACATGGCAAGGTTGGTTACAGGCTCGCGTGGGGGGTCAGACATATAGATGTTAAAAAGCTCCGAGCCTAGAAGAGACCCCTGGGGAACACCTGTCACCATGGACTTAGTAGACGATGTGTGCTTTCCAATCCGTAGGGAGAAGGATCGAAGCCCTACAAAGAATTTTACGATTCTGACCAACTGGATGTTAAAACCTGCACGTTTCATTTTACATAGCAGTCCGTCGTGCCAAACGAAATCGAACGCGTTGGCCAGGTTGAAGAACACCGCTCCAGTTGTTTCCCGTCTCTCAAGGGCATCTCTTTCAGTTTCTGCTAGGCGAAATAGTTGGAAATTCGGCGAGGACCGCTCATCAGGCAAGATTTTTAGAGTCAGCAGGGAAAGAATCGCTTTCTCTGCTATTTTCGAAAGCTTCGTTAGCTGAGTTATGGGGCGGTAATTCTGTGGGAAGAGTTTGGCCTTCCCCGGTTTTGGAACAATAACCACTTTTGATATTTTCCACACATTCGGAAAATAGCCCACGGTGAGTGTCGCATTGATGATCAGCAATAGTTTGCCCATTAGATTTAACGGGAGCCTCTTGACGGCCTCGTTGGCGATGCTGTCGTGGCCCGAAACTTTGCCATTTGCCAGGCCTTTGATGTGGGCAGCACCTCTTCGGTGGCCAACGGAATCGCTGCCGCAGGAACGTTGAGGATTTCCTCGTTGACGAGTTCCGCCTCTTCCTCAATTTCCTCCTCCAGGTGATACACCTGCGACCCTACAAATATATGTTCAAGATGATCCGCCATGAGTTCCAGGGTCATCTAACACGAGTCCGGTTGGTCCCTAAAGAGGAGTGATGGTGTTGGCCTGGCTCGCATTCCTCTTCAGGGTCCTGGAAAGTCGCTATAGCGATCCGTCAACCACGGCCAGAGACACCACCAGGTTTGACCACTGGTCTAATCGAAAGGATCTGAATTTCGCGTTGCAAGTTGATTAACAGCGCGCGCGTCGGTCGTGTCCAAGGTATGCTGCGCGGTTTTTCTTGCCTTGTGTTTTTCCTTCAGCGATGACCGACTGCCCGATAGAGGGTTACGTCCGTAATGGAGGTATTCAACACGTTTGTGAGCGTGGTGGTCGCTCGATAGAATCACTGAAGTGCCGAGATTTCAAATGATCAAATCTCCTGAAGAAAATCACTTCGCGAAACAAACGTGTGAACTCACCAAGATCTTACAATAATCTGACCTAACCCCCGAATCAGCCGTCAAACGGAAAAGGTATATATTTTCCTCGAAAACAGGCATGTAAGTTCTCTCTATCTGCGAAAATAGATTAGCCATCGATCAGGTATGCCGGGTTGTCAACCGCATAAAATACGCCACGAACGAAAAATTAATGAAAAGTAAAAACTGTAACGACAGAAATCACGGTACGTGCGAAGAAAAGAAGAAAATGTAACAACACCTCTACCCAACGTGACCTGTCTCATAGTATCACTGACGGAATCACAGAGCTCTCAGAAGGGTGTGTGCGGGAACTCCCAACAATACGTAACAGTACTCTCTCTCGGAGAGGGAGTGGGGCACCGACAGTGCAGCATCCGAGGATGTGGCACCATAATGTGTGCCATAGTGACTGGAAACATCGCTACGGACAACGTCTATTTTATCAAGGAACGAAGAGGCTTTTCGCTGCAGGAACGTTTTCTTTCCGACTCTTCAAGATGAAGCGGAACGAAGCCGCGGGTCCGCAGCAACTTCGTGGGCCGATAACTCGCGAACCACACGTGCTACCGACACCGGAAGGGTACTAAAAATTGCTACTGACCTTAGTTGATCTAACCCACTATCTAACCACCCATCGAGGGAAATTAAGTATTTTCTTGTCTTTTAATCGCTCACTCTGACTTTTATTGGCTATTTTAGTAAAAAGTATCACTCGTTTCGACGATTATATTGCATGCAGAGACAAATGTGGAAGTAATTTTCATATCTCTTACGCAGGTTTAAGTGCGGAAGAATTTCAACAATTGAAAGAAGATGGTTATACTAAAAATTGGAAATGTGATGCCTGCAAAGGCATCCTAACTTCAATATCACCAAACGAGGAAACGCTGACGTTCAAAAATAGAGAATTAGAAACTTATGTTTTCCCAAAAAGTGAATGAGGCTGTTAAGGACATTACTAAGGAAATAACTAAACTATTCAAAGCGAAAATAGAAAAATTACGGATTGAAAACAAGGAATTATTGCAGGAAGTAATGGAATTAAAAGTAATTGTAACTAAACAACAACCGTTGTAAGAAACGAGAGCAAAATATCAAAGCGAAATATCAAAGTTACTAGCAAAGATCCAACACAGAACTGACCTGTCTCAACAAAAACTGCAATAAAATGAAAAATAGCGATTACTCAGAAATTATCAAAAATGAACCAACTAAAATTATTGAAACTGGCAATAAAAAAGACAAGTTCGAAGAAGTTCGAAGGCCAGTTATTAATGAGTGTGAGTTGACAGATAGTAACGACGAACTCCTCGACGTGGAAAGTGGCCTAATGGACACGGAGAGCGAGAACGAAGTCTTCGAAGAAAACAGCAGCGCTAACCAGGCGTCGGCCGCGTCAAGCTCGATCAGTTTTGCCGCGATGTCTGACGAGGAGTTAGAGCTCCTCGTTAAGAGATTGGCGATGGAAATCGCCCGGCGCAGAACTGCGAGAGCTTCGCGTGGCAAAGCGCCTGCGAAGAGCCAAACAAACGGCGAAGACAGTCGGTCGAGAGGACCCCAGAACTCCGACGTCCCGGAAACGGGCACGAAGAGGAAGGCCAAGCAGGCGCCGAGCCCTGCCGTGAACAATGGCCCGGCGCCGGTCGAGAAAGCGCCATACCCGCCGAACTCGCCCGAAAAAATGAAGACCTCCCCTTCCGTGCCCACTCCAAAGGGGGCTACCTCTCCGAACGATCCTTCTGCATCGAAAATCCCCCGATCGTCCTACGGGACAAGAGAGCGTGGAAGCAGGTCACTTCCTCCTTCGCCAAAGTCCTCATCAATTACTCCAAGGCCCAGAACACCAGTAACGGAATCCGCATCTATCCTGTCACAGCGAAAGACTTCAGAGGAGCCACCAAACTCCTCGCCTCCGCTAAGATCCCCTACCACACGTATCGTCTTCCCGAGGAGAAGACCCTAAACGTCGTGATTAGGGGTATCCCGACTGAAATCGACCTCAACGTCGTAGCTTCCGGAGCTCGAGCACGAAGGATTCAGTGCGGAGGGCGTCGCACGTCTGCGCCACTACCGTACAAAGAACCCCATCTCCCTGGTAATGGTAAAATTACCATCTACCATGAAAGACATCTTCTCACTGAAGAAAATCCTCTCCCTAGACGTGAAGATCGAGTCCCTACGCTCCAAACCCGGCCTAGGACAATGTTACCGGTGCAAGAAGTACGGGCAAGCTCAATCCCGCTGCACAGCGCCTTTGAGGTGCGTGCGATACGGCGGAGAGCACCGTCCACCGTCTTTTTAATATTGTACAATTTATTATTAACAACAGTCACTTCACCTTTAATAAAAAAATTTATAAACAAATTTCCGGCATGCCCATGGGTTCACCGCTCAGTCCGATTCTCGCTTGTTTAACCATGAATTTTGTCTTGGACAATATCATCCGAGTCTTACCTTTTCATTTTCCATTCATTAAGAAGTATGTTGATGACATTATTTGTGCGGTGCCTGATTCAGAAATGGACAACATGCTTGACATCTGCAACTCATTTCAGCCCCAAAATACAGTTTACTTTAGAGAAGGAAACAAATAGAAGTGTTCCCTTCCTGGATACCAGACTTATTAGGGATGAACACAACAACATTATCATAGACTGATACAGAAAACCTAGTAATTCCGGTAGATTTATCAATTTTCATTCAAACCATTCCTTTAAACAAAAATTAAACACTATTCTCGCCATGAAGAATAGAGTGCTAAAAATTAGTCATCCGAAGTTTCGAAGAAAGAATTTAAACATATTGTTTGAAACTTAAACAATGGCTATCCCAAATTTCTCAACTTTTATTCAATACTCCAATTTACAATAGAACTACCACCTACGATCGTGGTGTTAATGTAGATGTCAAGTACTTTAGGCTACCCTTCATTCCGGGTGTTTCGACTGCTTTGTCTAGGGTTCTTGCTACCAACAATATCAATTTCGCTTTTTACAATTGCATCACTTTATCTTAGCATTTCAGCAAAACCATATAGAATCAAAGTCCAACCGTCAACCTATTTTGACATTGCTCCGGAAACTCTTCATTCGTGGTCGCGACCGCACGATGAAAAAGGTGTTTTGTCCGGGTTTACTTGTTGCCTCGTTTTTAATTTGAACACCTTCAATTTTAATTAATTTTTAATATTTTTATCTTTTGACATCCGGTTCGCACGTGCTGCATCATGAGATTTATGAATCGCTTTTTGATATAATTATTTGTTCCACTTGTTTTGCATGGATCTTTCGAATTGTTCACTTTTTGAAAGTACTTTTCCTTTTCTTATTACATTACATTTCTTATATTAATGCACAACTGTAAAATGTTATTTATTACCGAACATTGGCCCCGGGAAGGCTTCTTACAAATGATTCATATCCCAGGAGATCAGCTAGTAGGATATTACGCAAGAAGAAAAGTAAAACATGGGGGTGCCGCGATTTACATTCCTAGTGATGCTACTGCAAGTGTTATACTAGACATAAACAGTATAGCGGAAGAAGCTGTCTTAGAGTACTGTGGTGTTACGGCAAATTACGGTACAGCTATATTTTAGTGTGCGTCTACAGAACACCCTCAAGTAATTTTCACGAATTTTACTGTAAGTTTGAACATCTTCTTTCCGTAGTTAGTCAATCAACTAAAACAGTAATTATATCGGACGATTGCAATGTTAACATTCTGAAAGATAACGACGAGAGTAAACAATTAAAAAATCTCTTTAACAGTTTTGGGGCTGAAATAGTAATCAACGAACCTACGAGAATTTCAAAATTTACATCTACTTGTTTAGATAACATTCTCGTACTACATGGAAAAAAGGAACTTAGGAATATAACAAGTGCGGATTCGTTTACTATCGGCTTTTCAGACCATAACGCCATTATGGCAACCTCTGTAACGGCACTCAACTCAAACTTATATGTATACCGACAATCGCGGGTGTTTAGTGATGCTAAAATCCAACAATTCCTAAACGCCATCGCAAACGAAAACTGGAATGAAGTATTCTATGCACGTTACGATACGAGCGCAAAATATTCTATATTTTTCAATATTTACTTGCGTTATTTCAACACTTATTTTCCATTGATAAAGCATAAATATTCCAAACAGTCCTCCAAGTTGCCAACGGAGCTGCTTAATTTTCGAAACAGTATCGACGATACAAATTGTATGCACTCAGGATGTTAATTAAGTCACATATTCTTATTATAAAAAAGCATATGGCAATGCAATACACTCACATAAACATAAACAATACGATCAACTACTTTTGAATTCCACGAATAAAAGTAAAGACATGTGGCATAATTAATATGGAGATGGGCAGATCTGCTGTTAGTAAACTACCCGATTTCGTCGATTTAAATCTACTCGCTAATCAGTTCAACGAATTCTTTGTCGCGCCGGTTGTCTCAGATATTTCTTCGAATACTTTTAATCTGAAAATAACTAACAATTTACATTCGTTTTATATTTTCCCTCTTATAATGGAGGAATTACGAAGCTATGTACTTTCCCTAAAACCGTCTAAATCTTCTGGAGTTGATGGTATTCATCCATTCTTCATCAAGAAATATATTGATAGCTTTGTAAAACCCTTGTGCCACATTATAAATCATTGATTCGTAACAGGTTGTTTCCCAACTTCCCTGAAGGTCTCTGCTGTACTGCCAATTCACAAAAAGGGCAGTCTGAATGATCTCAGTAACTACAGACTTGTAAGCCTGTTAACCCTGCTATTAGATTATTTGGTCCAATATTTTTCTCGTTAACTTTGTAACTTTTAAACAGTATTGTATATTGCTTTGAGATTTCGGCTCACGTGTTGTTTTTCTTTAACAACGTTATATCCATAATTTCAAGTGTCTGACATAAAGCCGGACTAAAAAAATAGAAACTTACCTATCTTGGTTTAGGGCCCACTTGGTCCAGTGTATATTTTAATTTGATTGAAATCAAAATACTAAACTTCTATTGCGCTTATTTACAAAAAATGTTACTTTATTAACAGTTTTCTTCATTACTTGCTGAACAAAATATTTTTCGGTTAGTTTTGTAAATACACTTGCCGCAAATAGAGCATTTGATGTTAGATTTAGACTTGCAGCAACTACAAATTCCGTACTTTCTAAGCGCGATTTAGAAGTAGCATTACTTGAAGAACTCGATGAAAATGAAGATGATGTTTGTATTTCAGCCAATAGATGTGCTGAGAACTGTTGTTGACGTAATCTACTCTTTTTCATCATATGCGCCTTAGGCAAAGGAAGTGCTAATTTCCGCAAAAACTTGGTCTCCTGCAATTTAGATCAGCTGGTGTCCATGAAACATCGATCTCAGAAGAAAGTATATATGCATTCAAAGCGGATATATCTAGCATATTTGCAAACACTATGTTCGGTCATCGATTTGTTTTACGTTGTGTGGTGTAGGAGCAAATCATTTGGTTAGCAGTGTCTACACCTCCAATGAGAAACTATAAGATATAATAAGAAACTATAGACGAACAAGAAAATAGAATACCTTTTGTCGAATTGCAATAAGAAAGAATTTCCGGATTTTTCTTCGACCCACTCTCATCAACTTCAGCTATTCTGTACATTGTACTAATCAATATCGTTGCTTTGTTTTTGTGGCCGATGTATGATACTAATGTCGTAATGTCACAGAAAGCAAATGTAGACTTATACAATGGGAGTTTTCTTTTACATTCAGCAACTTCGGAGGAATGAATATTTTATTTTTACGTACTGTTTCTACATATATAAGTTTTCTTTCAAATAACTTTTTTACCAAATCGAAAGTGGAAAAGAAGTTGTCGCCTGTTGTATTTTGCTCTTTCAAGCCTTGCGTCAACTCCAATACAATGCGTTGTCATTGGTTTTGCTCAGGGTTTGAATTTTTAGCTGTTCCAAGATATAGCTGTATCTTCCAGACGTAGCTCGACTTTGAATCCATCAATAACCAAAATTTCAAACCATATTTTGCAGGTTTTGATGGTATAAACTGTCAAAAGGAACATCGTCCCTGTATCCAACAACTTGCTCGTCAACAGTGACATTTTCGTAGCAGTTGTAAAACATTGAAAGAAGGAGTTGCCAATGAGAAAAATGAGAAATTCCACATGGCACGATCCATAATAATATTTATTAATTGAATTAACGAGGTATTCAACAAATTAGATATAAAATATTGAAATAAATTTTCGTTTTTATTTAAACATGTTGTATGGACCAAATGGTCTCTTAATCTAGGATTCGTATATATTTTTAATCTAACAGCGGGGTTAATAAGCTTCTGAAAGTTATTTGAGAAAGCTGTGTACGATCGCCTTTATAACTTTGTTACCAAGTGGGAGATTATTAGTCGGCACCAGCATGGATTTGTCCACTTGATATTGTTCCCCTACAAACACACGATTATATTTCTTTGCTTTTGATGTATGTGATTAATTTAAAATAATAACTTGTCAAATCTTTCAACAAACTGCACCGTTGCATGTGCTGCAGATGTATGTAAGTGCGTTAAAACTAATATAAGTCTCCATTCCTGCAAGTACAGTTGCACTGAGTAACTGCGTTGCCAATTTTACCTTCATCTTTTCAAAGTTTGAAGGATTTATATGAGAATCGGTAAGTTTAGGAGCAAGTCTTAGATGTTTTCGCTTGTCCGACTCATAAAACTGTTTAATGTGATTCCACGATGTAGTTTTCCCATCAAAACAAAACCTATGTTTCATTAAGTTATTCCTTGTTGCCTTTAGCAAATGTGGAGTATCAAATAAGTAGAATATTTTTCTTCCTTGGATTGCATGGTATGGCTTTTCTGGAGTAATTTTTCACAATTTAGATAGTTGCAGAAAATTGGAACCCATATCAGTGATTATTCCACACACTTTCAAATTGATTGCCTCCAGTTTGATAATTGCAGTTTCCAATATAGTGCTCATTTCAACAGCTTGCATTGTGGAAGATACAAAAATAAGCAATTGGCTGTTTCCACTTGGCATAGATGCCCTTCGCCATAACAGCTACATTGTGTGCGGGTGTAAAAGTTTTTGTCCTACTGCCTGTATCATAGAAGCCGATAATTTCATCCAAATTAATATTATATAATAAATTTGCCTTCAGTGACATCTCGTCCATACATAACACACAAAATTTTTCTTGATCGCTCATAGTATCAACTTTTAATGTCATTGCATGAAACGTGCTAGCTGTTAAACCAATTTCAAATTTAATTTTTTCTGTATACCTTTGTAGACAACATACCGAAGGTAAATACAAAGGTTTTGATAGAAACTTGTACACCCTTGGTCCTAAGAAATACACTGATGGTGCAAATTCTTTTACTTGTGACGTGTAACGCCGAGCTTGTCCCGTTTTATTACGGAAACGTGCTTGGGGTATAACTAGCGTAGCCAAAGGTTCTTCTAAATATATGTGACATAATTTTTCGAAATTTCGGAGGGAATGACAATCGTCCGTTGCAATTGACTGCAATAATTGAGTTTGTAGATTTGCCAATTCGATTTCTAATACTTTTTTCCTTGGTGACTGAGCAGACAATGACTGTGGTGTTTGATCCCCTATCTGCCACAACTGTTTTGGATCCTCAGTGCTACTAATGGCAACTGCATCTACGTCCACAGCTTTTAGAGGAGTTTGATGTCCTGCAACATAAAATTTTACAACCTCTTCATATATTCACAGCTGCAGCTTGTAGCAATGCTGATAGTTACTAGTAGTCTGAAGTCACACTTCTTCTTTTGTTGTGGAGTTCAAAAACTTATTCTAGTGGATCTCATTATTCAACTAGTAAGTTATCAACGTTACAAAATACCTACCCATATAATGTATATATCCTGATACATATTCCAAGGCAGCAGATGGACCAGCTATTTCTGTACCTGTTTGTACAATCGTAGGTGTAGAGCTTTCATAAACAATATCTTCTAAAACAAAATTTGTATTACACATTGATTAAACCAAAACAACACATAGTGATGCTATGCGTGTAGTCAGTGCATTGTCTTTTTGCACTATATGTACACAAACAAACGCACAGCACAGGCTATGAGCACAGATAAGACCTTCAATCCTTCATTTGTGTAATATTGATTATATTACAGGGGCAATAGATTAATTTCATACCTGCCTATGATAAAGTGCAAGTACTGGTAGGTGAATTTGCATAATTAATAAATATTGTTGGAACAGCTGTAGGTAGAAGATGGTTTTTCAAATGATTGGTATACTGTCGATTGTCAAAATGTAAGCTACACATTCGGTATGACTTGTATAGAGCATCTGGATTCCTCTCGGATAAGTCAGGACGGTTACATTGGAGCTAAAAACTAGCTCTAAAACATTTTAATAAGCAACTATATTACATAAGACACTCAATATAAATACAACAAGTCCCGTATGCAATACTACTTGTCACTACTATGTTATTATTACTCCTTCATTCCTGTTAGTAACATACCTTGTTTCTTCTTTTGGAACTCGAAAAAATTTTATATTTTCACATAACCAAGCTTTGCTGTTACAGTTTTTACTAAACATACATGTCCTCCACTGTTCTTATTCATTTTTAAGACTAATACACTAAATACCTAATTAAATTAAACGTTATACACTACACACTATACTAAAGTCGCGTAAAAATATTTAAATTCGATCAAACACATCAGCTGTTCATGCAAATTGAAGCACAACAAACATACTAACACGCCATTGGCGAGCCCAAACTAATGGCGACTTCCGGTACCCCCACCACTTTCAAGTGTAGCTTCTGGTTTACTCTGTGCTTTCGCCATGCAACGGCTTTGGCGACGGCTGTGGCGACGGCTGTGGCGACGGCTGTCGGCTCTTGTAAGCGAACAAGCACTTCGTGTAATTATTTTAGTTGCTGTTACTCCCGCATCAAATACGGCATTATTGTCTGGCGATATAACTCGTACTTTTGTAATGCAGAAAAAATTGTCCGAATAATGTTTAGTCTGGATTATCGCCAGTCCTGTAGATGCCTATTTAAACAACACAATCTTCTAACTGTATACGGCATTTACATAATGGAAATTTTAAAATTCGCATTCAAAAACCGTGCTTTCTTTGAAACAAATTGTTTTAAACATGAACATCGAACCCGTAATAGGGCGAACTACCGCTATCCTAGACACCACCTTACACTAACTGAAAGAATATTGTTTATAATTGTATAAAATTTTATAATAACTTATCAAATAATATCAAGAATATAACATTATTTTCTATATTTAAATTTAAAAAGAAGAGCACACACTTCTATGTAATGTCGAACCATATAATTTTAATGAGTTTCTGAACATATAGTTTGTTATTGTTCCATTTGACGTGTTGCTATTTGTTGTACATTATGCAATAAATATAATAATAATAATAATAATTATTATTAACACAATTGTTCGATCACAACCCATTTCTTTTCTTTCATTTTCCATGTAAAAAGAGTGGAAAAGCGCTCCCTTTTAAATGATTTGGTCGCCGCCCCTCGTGAATACTGCGCTGTGATTGGTGCGCACGTTATTATTCCGTCGAACAAAGAAAATTCTCGTCGAGAGCTGTTTGTTACGTGATAGTATTGCGTAATATTACGTAATGTATAGAGGCACTCTGTAACAATCGGCTATAGAAAATAAAAAACAGTTGTTCAGTCGTGTGCCAGACCCGGCTGAGAGTGGACGTGCTTGTGTAGTGGTCCCAGTTATTTAGTGTCTCATAGCGATTTCTATTGTTTCCGCTGCCGATTTTTACTACTTTCGCCGATAGGGGGTCGCGTAATTACCTACGATTGCAATGTTGCGAACTCCTCCCAAGGGAGTCGTCTCATTTCTGGCTACTCCGCTCCCTGAATCTCTGGGGGAAGAGTAATTGTGTTCTGGCGGTTCCGCCTGGCGCACGGAACCTGAAGGTAACATCTACGCCAGTACCGACTGAGAGCCCTTAAGTTTCCAGACTCGACCACCTGTCGACTGAGAAAATACTGAAGCTGATAGAAGGGCTCCTACTACTCATCTGTAGACGATGCGAAGCGGTGATATGGACGCCGAATGCAACCTCCCGTCGACTAGTGGAGGTACTGCCGCCTGGAATCACGAACGCCGTTCGCTCTCCCCAATTTAGGGCATTTTGTGCCCCCTCTCGGGGGACTTCCAAACGAAGACATCCCTTCACCGAGATCGTCACTACGGCCTACCGAGGGATCCGATACAGTCAAGAGGAGGAGACGCTTCATTGGCTCAAGAACCGTTGCGGCCGCCGCCCAGAAGTCCCTAAACCCGGAGTTGGACTCCATCGACGTCGTGAGCGACTCGGCCTCTCCCGTTCGCCGTCCCCGGCATCTCGACTGGGTCTTTCGAACGCCGCCCCTCGTAACAAGGGCTTGATGTTTATTCAAGCTTTGCTCCCCGTCCAGTGGGGATGCCGCCCTCTGATCCTGCGCCCGGACCCCTGGTGCTGCTGGCAGGGACATTTATTCCAGCGATTGTGCTGCGGGATGCCGCCAGGTGGGTCCCAGTGAGCGCCGTTCTTAAGCGCGCAGGTTTCAATCACCTGAGGGCGACCAGCACCAATAACAGTATAGGGTTACCCGACACAAAAACGGACTTCCGCGGAATCACCAAAATCTTGGTCAAAGGGGGACACCCGTTTCATACTTACCAGCCCCCATCTTAGAAACTTCTCTATATGGTCATCAGGGATGTTCCCACGGGTGTCCCAGTAGATAATGTCCGCAAATCCCTTCTAGAGAAGGGATTTTTTCCGAAAACTGTATCCCGGATGAAGAGGTTCCGCAGGGGAGAACACATACACTTGGTCCGTTTTTGAAATTAAGAAGGTGGCTGGCCTCGACATCTCCGTCAAACCTTTGCGCTCACGGACCGGTCTGAGCCAATGTTTCGGGTTCCAAAGTTCGACCACGCCCAATCCAGGTGCACCGCACAGGTGAGGGGCGTGGCCTGTGGGGAGGAGCACTACGTTCGCGAGTATAAAAGACCGAAATACGTACCTGCCACATGTACTAACTGCACAGGAGAGCACCCCGTGAACTACCGGGGGTGTTAAGCAGCCGGCCGGGCCCCCTTCATCGGCCTAAACGATACTCAGAAACCGTGGCGCCTTGGTCATCTGGAAGAAGACGGACGTCATCTTTTGCCCGAAAGAGGGAAAAGACTCGTTGTTCCCGCAGAATCACCGCCCCATCAGCCTTATCTCGAATGTTGCAAAACTGGTGAACGAGTCATCCTCTCTCGATTACGGGAGAGGATTGAAGAGATCGACCCCTTTCTGAAAGAACAGTTCAAAGGCCTAATTCTGAAGATGACCCGCCCTGGATTTGAAGGAGCTTTAGTCCGGCTGGTTGCGTTCTATCTGTTCGGCTTTTCATTTCAAGTGAAGATGGGTGGAGCCGTGAGGTCTACATCTTTCCCAATCGCGACATTCCGAGAATCCCAGAGATGGAACTGGCAGTTTATGCCGACGACACGGCCTTTTATACCATGTCGCCTGTGGATAACCTTGCCTGTCACCACCTACAGAACGCCACCGACCAGCTTGTGGAATCTACCTTCAAGGGAAGAATGATCATTAACGAGGACAAGTGTTAGGCGGTGCGATTCACCAAACGCATCCGCCCTCCCCATGACTACATCTCGGTGGGCGATGCCAGACTCCCTTGGAGCCTGCCGGAACAGTAAGCTCCACCTTCGCGCTAAGCGGCTTCTTTATTGCTCGGTTTTACGATCGATATTGACGTGGTGTACGGCAGCGAAGACGCATCTTACCTCCCTTGGATTCGACGTATCGGGGAGGTGTTCGAAGACGTCCCGGGTTTTCCCAGGACTATCGCTGAAAGTCGAGAAGAAGCCACGCCCCGTGCGTCGCGCTTTCTTCCACAAGATGAATCCTCCAACGTAGAAGCCAACGGAGCTAAAGGCACTACGCGTATCAGCTCTGGAGTGTGAGAAGCAGACCTTAATCGGATATAGCACGTTTAATAATAGCGGTTTTCATCCCAAAGGCAGCTCTCAGTCGAGCCGCCTATTGTGCGATTCCACGTATGTCGATCGACACGTTTCGGTCCGCCGAATTGCGGAGAGAGGTTACGGATCTAATCGCCGATAGGAATCGACTTAGGAGGTCGTTTCAACGGATTCAGTTTAACCGACTCACTTCGCAGATTAGTCGACTGATCCGCACTCATCGGAACGAGGTACACGCTCGAAGGATGTGGAGGGTGAACGTACAGGACTGATCCCTCTGAAGGCTCACCAAGTCGCTCAGAAGACCGTTTCCTGGCATCCCCGCATTGCTAGAAGCCCGCGTGACGGTTACAACGAACGGGGAAATCGGAAGGGTGATTTCCACATCTTTTGCGGCGTACCACGAAGCGCCGGACATCGACCGCGAAACGGCGGAGGTAGTTGATCCAGTGTCCTTAGCTTTCATCTTCAGAACCCCATCAATCTCAGTGACTATTAGTAAAACCGAAAACCATCCGCGAATTAATCAACACTTTGTCACCTAGAAAAGCTCCCGGACCCGATAGCATTCAAAACATTTTGCTCAAAAATTTACTCTAAAAAACAATAGGAAACGATAGGACATCCCAATGCACTCATCGATGGAATCACCGGCACGAGGAGGACCCCAACGAAGCACAAGCTGTCGTACCAGCACCTCGAACTTTACCGGGAAGTGAAGTGTTGTGTTGTGTTGTGTTAAATTGTAAATATTTTATATTGTACTATAGAATATAGGTAGCCTTAATTAATATTGTTTGACATTTGCATGTGAAGGTTTGGATTTTTGGGTCTCATCCAATCACCGAAGTTAAACAACGTCGGAAGCAGTCAGTAGTTGGATGATGGTCAATGGTCGCGAACGTTCCAGGAACTATCCTTTACCTCTTCCGACTGTGTGGGACCCCACCCGAGCATCCAGCTACTCGATCCACCTTTGGCTTTGGTGGGCTTGTTATCCTCGACTATGGTGACTACGTACCCTCCCGGCGGGAGATACCCCTTGTGGGGGCGGAGGGATGGCGATGGATCTGGGACGTTTATGTTTCCAGGGAAGGGTAGGGTCGTAGTCAGAGGCTTCGGCGACGACTGGGTTAGGGTGTTGCTGGGCTCTGTTGAAGACGGAAGTGGAGGTACGACGGCTGAAGTCCTGAAGAGGCTCTAGTCCGCAGTTGTTGTGGAGAGTCTCGTTCCGGGCATACCAAGGGGCATCCAGAGCCATGCGGAGTGCCCGGTTTTGAACGATCTGAAGATTTTTCAGCGGCGAACTGTCACATGAAAAATATGTGACAGTTCGCCGCAGTCGCCCAGGAGCAGACGCGTAAGTCATGGTAGGTCTGACGATTGCCTTGTAGAGTTGAATCTTGCGTGCAGGATCCAACTAACTTCGGCAATTCATCATTCCGTACATGATCGCAGACATCTGCCGTGCGCGACTGGTCGCGGACCGGACATGCGAGCCCCACGTTAGCCGAGCGTCCATTATGACTCCAAGATACTTGACTTCGGAACGCCATTGGACGATTCCCCCTGGACGGTAAGTTCTGTCGACGGTCTGTATACCCGCCGACGACGACCAGTTCGCGAGAAGAGCACCGCCGTGCTTTTCCCCGGATTGATGGCTATTCTCCATTCGTCGTACCACAAACCTAACTACTCCAGGGAATCGTGAAGACGACCTTCAATGATTCCGGCACTTCTGGAGCGGGAGAAGAGACACACGTCATCCGCGTACATTGCAAGATGAACGTGTGGGACGGTGGGGATGTCGCTCATGTAGAGGTTGAAGAGTAGGGGGCACAGAACAGAACTTTGAGGGACACCTGCCGACATGGTCCTTGGGCGAGAAGGGTGGTCTTGAAGTTCGACCCGGAAACTTCTTTGGCGTAGAAAAGAGGAGATGAGACGAAGATAACCAATAGAGGTGCCGGCCCTGTGCATCTTGTAGATTAGGTCCTTGTGCCAAACCTTATCAAAAGCTTTCGAGACGTCGAGGAACACGGCGCCGATGAATTCGTGGTTATTGAATCTACCCTTGACGTGTTCCACGAGACGAAGAACTTGGAGGGAAGTGTCCTTTGCCAAAACCGAACTGGGCGGGGAGGACGATGTCCTTGGAATCGACCTTCTGGACGAGTCGGAGGTGCAGAATACGTTCTGCCACTTTCCCAAGGACAGAGAGAAGACTGATGGGGCGATAGTTCTGGTGCCAGATGGGGGGTTGATCGGGTTTTGAAATGACGACCATGTCGGCGATCCTCCAGAGAGGCGGAAAATATCGAAGGCGGATGATCGCGTTCACAATGGCGGTGATGGCGCAGATGACCTTCCTCGGCAGGACTTTGACTGCCTGCGGGGGATTCCGTCAGGACCAGGAACTTTTCTCGGGCGAAGGCCCTTGAAAATATCCCTTACTTCCTCAAGTGAAGTGGAAGGGATGTAGTCGTGATCCTCCCCGGAGAGCAGGCGCCTTACCCTACGCGACTTATATTGTCGACGTCCGCGTTCTCGTAGTTTGGGCTGCACTGCAACTCCAGGAAGTCTGCGAAAGTTTCGGCCTTGTCCTCCAAGGTGAAGCCCATACCTTGGGGAGCGTGAAGGGGCGGCATGGAGGATCTCTTGGTTCTGATGATCCTGACGGTTTTCCAGAATTGGCTGGAAGATTCTGAAGCATCCTCCATGAAGTTATCTCATCGCCTTGCACGGAAGTCGGCGAGGGATTCTTTCACTTGCTGCGCCATTTTGTTATATTCTGCTTTGTCAGCGGGATTGAGCGTCCCCTGCCATCGTCTCTTACAGCGGTTGTTTTCTCGTATCGTGTCCCGAATATCCTGGGGGATGAATGCCCTCTTGTCGCGTACGGGAATGGTGTTTGAAGCATACCGAAGACTGCTCAGTATACTCTCGCTGAGGGTGGTGTCCTCTGAGTCGTACTGTTCCGGATTTTAAATCGCCGTAATGGGGCCTAAGCTACCCTTAATGTGGGCCGTGAAGGCTGCCCAGGAGATAATCGTCCGAGTGGACGGGACGTCGGGGTCTCCAGCTCCCTCCCCCAGTCGAAGAAGTACTGGGTTGTGGTCAGAGGAGAGCTCGTTAGGGGTGGTGACTTCAAATGTCATGGTGACATCTTTCATCACGGCGATGTCGAGAACATCCGGGTCGTGCTCGTCCGCGTAACGGCGACGAATATTGCCTTTATGTTGGCGCGGAGCGAGTTCCAGGACGGATGCTTTGCGTTCAGGTCTCCAGCCACGACGGTGGTCCCCTGATCTTGAAAGAGTTCTCCCAGATCCTCTTCAAGAATACGAACGCCGGACGGGGGAGGGAGAGGGGGGCGGAGCGTATAGACCGCCACGAGCTTTAAGGCTCCGGTAACTGTCTCGACGGTGACGCTTGTTGCTTCAATGTGACGCAGGAATGGAGTGATGTTTACATGGTGGTACAACGATTGCTTGATGATAATCGCCGTGCCACCGCCCCTACCGTGTCCCCTGGGGAGGCTGAATCGATTGGAAGGGCGGAGGTGGGTTTCGCATACTAGAATTACGTCCAGTTGGTGTCTCTGAACGAATTCCAGCAGCTCATCCCTCCGCGATGAGAGACCGTTTGTATTCCAGAATGCTGCCTGTATGGATTGCCGGACCCTTTGGTGTATAGACATTGAAGATTGATAAGATGATGGGTATGTTACTGGATGGTTTTGGAAGAACCAGGGGCGGTTTTGGAAGAACCGGGGGTGGTTTTGGCATAATCGGGGGTGGTTTTGGCATAATCGGGGGTGGATTTTTCCGGAGCTTTGGAGGGCTCTGGCTGAGGCTTGGCCATGGAAGAAACAGTCTTAGCTGTCTTTTCCGCTTAATTGGCCGGTGCTTTTTGGACGGAAGTGGAGGTGTTCTTCGCCTTTAAATCGGCTGTGATGGGCTTGTTGTGCGGCGCACTTGGGCACGCCTTGTAGTTGGCCGGATGCGGGCCGCCACATAGGGCGCAAGTGGCTAAATCCTCCCTCGCTTTTGAGCAAGCCGATGAGGGAAGTTGGCTGGCGCATTTTACGCAGCGAGGCGCGGCGTAACAGTTTCTTTGTCCATGCCCGTATAGTTGGCAGCGATGACACTGCGTGGCGAAGTCCTTGGAGACGTTTTTGAACTCGACGTTAATTTCGAGCCCGCAAACGTTTTTGATCACGTAGATTTTCGCTGATTCGTCAGTTTCCGGTAATTCTACGAAAACAAGAGGGATCGGCATGCGGTTTGGACCCTTCGCCATGCGTTTGCATTGAACGGGTTCGAATCCTTGCTGCCGGAGATCCTCGGAGACGTCTTCCTCAGAGAGGAATTCTCCCACACCTCGGAGCACGACTTTAATCGGTTTCGCTTCCGGGAGAGCGTAAGAATGGAACTGGTAATTTAGGGATGATAAAGCACTTACCAGTGTGCGGTAATCGTTTGGGGTAGTGGGGAGAATTCGAATGCCGATGTTGGTATTCACTGACTTGTTGATTCGGATACCTCGCCGTAGGATTTCGGTGCGGAGCGAACTCCACTTCAATTTTCCCCGCAAAACGACGGGCGGCGCACGGCCGCCTTTCATTTTGAGGTGAACCTCAGTGGACGAGACAGGTTGGAGGCCAGTACCACCCGTTGGTACTGGCTTAGTCTCGGCTTCTTCCAGGGTCTGTTTCCTATCTCTCTATCCTCTGAACAAAATCGATACCTTCCGACCAACGCCTCCTGGTCAAGAGAGACATCTTCTGGTAACATGTCTAATACCCCTTAGGGCTTACGTATAGAGCTCTGTTACCAACTTTAGGTGCCTGTACACGACACCTTCCAACCGCGAGCGACACTTTCTGGTCAAAAGGTACACCTCCAAACATTACATACAGAAATCTGTGTTACCGGCACTACCTAGGTATCTGTTTCGCCACCTAGAGGGTCGCGTATTTTGAATTTTCGAGGGATTGTCGTCACTTTTAACCCTCCAAACGCATACTCGGGGTATTGTTTACCTTTTGAGCGGCGGGCTGAGAACTGGCTATCTCTCTCTGAGGTCACCCGAGAAACTGGTAAATTTCTCATTTTCTGGGTGGTATTTGGAGAATTTACCCGAAAACAGACTATGCAGTTCGGTAACACTACGTATTTCACGTCGGTCACTCAATATCCAAAATTTGTTCCTAACGCTAGATAATACAACTTGAGCTCCGACATGCAAATTTCTATAATGTTCTTGCTTAATTAAGAGTTGTGTAAAATAGTGCTTTGGCGGTAGAATCATAGATGTTTATTATCAAAGGAGATATTTGCATTTCTAATCCTGCCTCCCACTCTAATTACGTCGAATTCATCCAAAAATGGATGTAAACTACTTAAGTTACTATTCTTACGAACGGTTTTGGATTGTTTTAATTGGTCAATGACCAGCTTAAATTTACCTGCTTGGACTATACGAAATGTTGCGGTATCCATGCCAAGTTCACTTATTGATAAATCACCCACCATGCACATTATGTTTAAATCGCCGTATATATGAAATAACCCACAACAGTTTTATATATGAAGAATATCTGCTAATGATATCGTGGACGCCATTAACGCCTTGCACCCTAAGATATCATTTCCAGCCTCGATAATGACTGTGTATCGGGCCAAGACTGTGGATTTAACCATAACCATCCAGCCCATTAAACCACAAACTCGTTGCATTAACTGATTTGGATTAGCAGCTCGATATAAAATATCTGCGGGATTGGTTTGTGATAGCACATCGCTTGCATTGTGTTTTCTTTGTATGATTTTATATTTTTGCGACACGGTTAGAAACAAACGTTTACATTCGACAGAGTTCTATTAATATACATGATAAGACTATCTTAGAGTCGCACCAGTACGTTACGGCCGTTACTTGTTGGTTTAGTAACTCTAGAACTCCCTTCACTAATTGCACAGCTAATACAGCAGCGCATAGTTATAATCTAGGCAACGTTAGTGATTTCACTGGTCGGACACGAGATTTTGCGCAGGCTGGCCTAACCATAGTACCTCTGTAAGTATCAGTCGTCCGCATGTATACACAATCATATCCCGAAATAACCACATGAGGTGGAATGCTTAATTCATTTTGTTACGATCTCCTGGTTTGGAGAGCATCAAGCCTTTTCCTGTTTGCGTGAGGATATAAAAAATAAGAACAGCCCTTTACGTTTTTATGGCCGTTTATTTATACAGATAAGATTAACACCTTTACAATAAAAAAATATTTAAGACTAAGATTGACACATTTTACAATAAAAATGTTTATTCACACAGAACACATTGACACATTCATAATTAAAAAATGACAAATACGTATTACTATGTATGAGCTTTATTTCAAGGTAATTTTTTATTAAAAAAGTGTATCGCAGCTTATGTTTATATTATATATCACGCACTTAGCGTGTATTCTCTTTCTGTTTCTATTTCTAATATCGATCCGAAGAATTGGAATAATTATGTTTCTCGCTAACTCACGTATGTGGCTAAACTTTTCTTTGCGTTTGTTCTAAACATTTTAAATACGTTTGTCATAAACGTTTCATTTATATCCATGTAATTAAATATCGAACGATCTGTCTACTACCGGAGGCGGCTGGTTACGTGCCGAAGAAGCCGGCCCTAATATTTTTGTACTAAACGTTTACTACATAAACGGCGATTATCGCAAGAAAGCGAACGAACACCGTCGGTGGCCTATGCGAATTCAAGACGACGTTCGAGTGACATGGTGTCAGGCTAAGTTTCTGTAAAATGCTTTCTTCTAAAGCGCTTGCCCCACTAATTAAGCATTTATTAAAACTAAAACATAAAACTATTCTAAATTTGGTACGTATATAGGAAGAAATTAATATTAATTTTAAAACACTGATAAAAATAAAGATAATTATTGAAGTTAAAAGAAATGAAAAATATTAATATATAAAAAATGTGTTCATATGATATTCTATTTAAAATAATGTCTTTAAATTATTCACTGCCAATGAGACTAATTTGCACTCGTGATTAACGATGCATGCGTGCATCACTTACTCTCCAACGTCAAAGGCCCCGAACAATCCTAAGGTACTTGTCGAGCAGTGACTTCCGTGTCGATCTTAATACCATTGCTACAACCGATGCGTCCTCGTAAGTGCATGTGGACTTTATAAGGCGAAAACGTTTGTTTGTATGTGAGTGAAGTGAATAGATTCGTGAATTTTTCCTAGGGAAACGCGTGGTGATATTGAAATTTTTCTTTCTCCATTTTAAGTAACATGGTTTTAAATATTCATTAGGATTTTTTTATTCGAAAAATATCCGTAAATGTAATGTGCACGATGGTTCGTACATACTGCTGTTTGGAGAACGTCTTTTGCGGTGACCACAACTGCTCGGGAAAAAGGAATTAAAAACCAAACGCCCTCAGTTTTAGTAATAAATTATCTAGTACT
Organism: Chrysina gloriosa; assembly: GCA_038088585.1. Classification (NCBI taxonomy): domain Eukaryota; kingdom Metazoa; phylum Arthropoda; class Insecta; order Coleoptera; family Scarabaeidae; genus Chrysina; species Chrysina gloriosa. The sequence goes on from CM076089.1 coordinate 34,067,753, forward strand.
GGAACGAAGGATTTGATGAAATATTGATTTTTGGAAGAATGGCGGCTATTTGAACTAGAAATTACATTTTCGGCAAAAAAGATCCTCTATTTTTGTTGATTTAAAAAGAAACCCGGCATTGGAAAGTTGATCGCCACCATTCTGTACTTATCCACGTGTTTTATATTTCCACGGTTTGTCATAGCCCTCCTAACATCCAACTCGTTTCACAAGGTAATCTTAATTGGTCTCTTTCCATCAGTTTTCGTTGGGTCAAATCTACCCCATCTCATTGGTTTGATGTTATAAAAGCAAATATCCAACGTCGATAAAACAGCCCGCACAGCATCGGTTTTCTCAGCAACTCGTTCCTCCCTACTTCCAATTCCCTTCTCCAGCAAGTTAAATCAAATAATATTGTTTTTACGCTTTTCCCTCTCTGTGACCTCCTGAACAATTTTTCTCAGTCTTCACGACACTGGTCGCAGAAGAAATAATGGTATTTTGTTTCTTGATAAGTTGTAGATGAGCTGGAAAATAGATAGTTTCCCTTTCCTTACCTACATTTTTGAAATACACGAGTTTAGGTCAGGTTCTTGTCAGACAAGTTTTGAATTTACAAGTACAAATTTACAATATGTAATGTTTTCATTTTCAATTACAAAGTCATGGAAGTGGGGAGACATCAGATAACCAGAAAAACAAGGTGAAATTGTGGGATTATGGAAAGAGGGGATATCTTTTGGACAAATAAGTGCTGTACGCAATATACCAGTAAGCAGTTTCGAGACGCTAGCGCAACTAATTGTGATTTCATTTTTCAATGATTACCAATATTTAGTAATATTTATTTACGTGAATGAAATTTAGTAGATATAGAGTTTTTTTCCTTAGAGAAGAGCGCATTACGTTTGAAAATATGCGCGGAATGTGACGCCATGTAAACGCTCTATCTACTTCACTCACTTTCGCTTGTCGGTTGCCATAGTAAGATAACGAACATCAAATTCAGTTCATGGTGCATATGACGTATGTGCTTTTTTCTAAGGGAACAAACTTTACTTCCTTTCCAGAATAGTACGGCATAAATATTAGTAAACCGATTTAGGATAGAAGGGAATATAGAAAGCGGGCGACGACCGAGACCTACAGGAAGGAAAACCCCTCATATCATTTTCTGATAGCAAAGAAAGTACTGTAAGAAACCAGTATTTCGGTTTTTAAAACCATTATAAATCGTACGGTTGAAACAGGGTTAAGACCAAGAAGACCGGCTAGAATATTAGACCTTTCAACAGCACATGCAGAATTAAGATTCCATTTTGCAGTTGGAAATTTATATAGGGACTGGACAAATGTTATGTTTAGCGATGAAAAACTTTTAGGTCTAACGAATTTTCTTTTAAATTAGTATATAGACATGCAAAAGTAAGATGCAATAGAGAGTACGTTGCTCGATATACACAAAGTGGTTGAATTCCGGCAGCGTCTTGGCTGGTCCTGGGAATTTTGTAAAGATAGACGGAAGATTAACATCCGTACAGTATATAAATTTACTTGATACTTATATTACCAGTAGCTTATGCTAACCATGAACATATGTTGTTTATGCAAGATAATTTTGGCGGTGCCTACCAGTAGGATAGTTAAAAATTGGAGTGAAGAACATCCGGAAGTAGAATTTATAGTATGGCCTCCTAAATCTTGGGACCTGAACGCAATCGAGAATCTCTGGGCTCAAATTGTAAACCATTGGGATGACATACAACGCCGAAATTTAAGAATTCGAAGTAATCTGGGTAATGCCGTTCAAGAAACATCCTGCATGACGTAATATATTTTCAAATCTGGTCTTATCACTGCAGCGAAGGTTACATTAAATTATTATAAATGAAGGTGACTGGACTTCATACTAGAATTTCTAGTATTTTGAAGTATTAGAATTTAGTTTTAAAATTTTCTGTGATATGTTTATTATCCTTAATGGATACATTTATGATAATAATATAATCTCCTGTTTTACATGTATATAAAATACAAAAAATGTTTCTACCGTTGTCCGCTATAGACTTCGAAACTATCCAACCGATCTGCCACAAACCGGTTTCATTAGAAAGGCAATAATGCGAAGATGATTTTAGACCACTAAAACAATGCATTAAGCACATTCGGTCCATTCATGAAGCCGATTTTCGACTTTTTCCATACAAAAGTTTTCTCGAATGACAGACTGTCAACACAAAAACAGTGACTTGTCACTGTCATCAGAAAGTTTTATCATTTGTGGCTATCGCGTCGATCATGTCAAATAATCGAATTAGATAACATCAAAAATTTCAGACAGTAAAAACGAGCAATTTTGGCTCCGAAGAATGATGATTTCAACAAAATAAACCATCAAATTTAATTGAAGCTACCCGGTGAAGTTGTCACGTACAAATCGACTGACACACTTATAGATGAGGAACAACCTGTCAACTTTCTCATAGAGTTCCTTAACTCTTCGAAACCATCTGGAATGCCGTCACACATCTTAACTTTAAAAGTTGGTTCACCGTTAATGCTCATTCGCAACTTAGATCCACCGAAATTGTGCAACGGCAAATGTAAAGTAGAAGATACCACGAATTGCAATGATTTCAACTGAATTGCTCTTCGATTTCAAGCGATTAGAGTTTCCAGTGCGTCTGGCTGCAACCATAATCAACAAGTCTCAAGGCCAATCGCTAAGTGTTGCTGGTTTAAACTTAAAAAATTCCTGTTTTTCGCACGGCCAATTATATGTTGCCCGCTCCAGAGTTGGAACGCTGAAAAATCTTTGTCTACACCCCTGCCAAAAAAACTCAAAATATTGTTTATGTGCTAGCATTAAGATAAAAAGTTAATAAAGAAATACAATTTCCGTCTTTCTCAACAAATAAACAGCGCTGTAGCCGGGTATCAGCTAGTATATTATAAAAGTTAAATTGTAGTAATATTAGCCACAGATCAACTAGATTGGAATATATCACTCTATATAGAATCATATTTCTCAGTATTCTCCAATGAATTTTATTTAGGAAAAGAACGAAAATAATTTTTATCACTCACAATAAAATCAAAAATATAAATTCACAATCCGTATAAGCCATATATTAAGGCAGTATGAGAAAAAGAAGGTACCGCAAGTTTCGTTCCTTTTTAAATGCTCGCGCAAGCGGGAGTTGCACGAATTCGAATATTTTTCTTATAAAAGTACTGGTGAAGTAGCTGAACTAGAGTTCCGGAATAGTTCATTAATTCTTATTCGTCATTATTATTTAAATAAGGTGGATGTACGGCTGTACGATGTTGTGCAATATCCGGGGAAACTATTACTTATTTCGTTTAGGTTTCTTCCCCTTATTCCCTTTTTAAAACTAAAATTACTATTTAAGAACGATTTTTATTTTACGCGAATTCCAAAACAAAATCTGAAATTTAAAGGTGAAGCTCCTTTTATAAAAATCGCTGACGAAAGAACATAATTTTCTTCTTGTCTGTTATTTATGACAAGCAAACTATTGATTCAACAGTTTCATGCATTCATCACTATCAATGATGAATGCGGATTACAGATAAGGTTCAATTTCGTTTGGAATATTTCTGCCGATACTATTAATACTATTTCGTCGCTTCTCAATCGTCCAAGTTTAGTTTGGACATATGTATGTACAATGACGAGCACAAAATTCGAGGTTATGTTGTGTAAGCGCGCGTAATACTATTCATGAAGGCGCATACGCATAGACCTTATAGTACATGGACTGCTAACTCCTCCTATGCTTCCCAGCCAAAGCGAGCGGAACCAACATACAAGACCAGTATGACGTAGTCACGTCTGTCCGTATCAATGCGCCCACTCGCCGAGTGCCCCGGCACACAAACCGCGTATCATGAAATATATGGTCCCGTAGAAAACAAAATTAGAAAACCGTAATTTTTAGATAGTTATGTTTAGTCAATAATTTTTAGTTAGTTAAATTAATTATTAAAAAAATATAATACAGTACAATATAATATAATATAATATATTAAATGTAGAAGACTCTCTATAAACGACCTAATAATAAAATTAGGTTCGTTAATGGGCAGTTAACAAGTAACCGTGCAAAAGCCTACAAAGTAAGGACAATTTGCATATGCCAATAATCCTGTAGGAAATGTTGATGTCATTATTTTGACCGTATCCATCTCGCCGAGATTTCGACGTATCACCTGGAAATGTTCACTGTGTCACTCGCAGAACGATATACTGTACTGACGAGTCCTAATGAGGACGAAACTAATTAGTCTGCAGTTGCGTTTTGCGATTGACATAGTCAACATTTCCTACAGGATTATTGGCATATGCAAATTGTGCTTACTTTGTAGGCTTTTGCACGGTTACTTGTTAACTGCCCATTAACGAACCTAATTTTATTATTAGGTCGTTTATAGAGAGTCTTCTACATTTAATATATTATATTATATTATATTGTATTGTATTATATTTTATTAAATTTTGGCTCTCGAAAACACGGTCGCTATTTTCATTCGTCGCTGAACGCGATGTTACCGGGTATGCCAATACATCTCCTGCTCGGAAGATGGGGTCATTATTTTGACCGTATCCATCTCGCCGAGATTTCAACGTATCACCTGGAAATGTTCACTGTGTCACTCGCAGAACGATATACTGTACTGACGAGTCCTAATGAGGACGAAACTAATTAGTCTGCAGTTGCGTTTTGCGATTGACATAGTCAACATTTCCTACAGGATTATTGGCATATGCAAATTGTGCTTACTTTGTAGGCTTTTGCACGGTTTCTTGTTAACTGCCCATTAACGAACCTAATTTTATTATTAGGTCGTTTATAGAGAGTCTTCTACATTTAATATATTATATTATATTATATTGTATTGTATTATATTTTATTAAATTTTGGCTCTCGAAAACACGGTCGCTAAATTAATTATTGGTTGAGTTAAGTCTAGTGTAGTATCATTTCACTTACTTTAGTTGAGTTTAGATTATTTTATTTCAGTTTATAGCTTAGTTTAGGTAAATGTAAGGTGCTGTTGGAAAAATTAAATCGAAAAAATGTTAGTATTTAATTTTAATGTATACATAATTATACATACATGAAAAACTACATTGGAGTTATTAGTGCTTAAATAGAACAATTTTGGTGTGACAGTGTCTTACATGTTTGTCAATTTTAATTTTTTTTTCTTCGTGGTGCATGCGAACCGTAATATATGATTTTGCGACGAACTTTATACAAAAGGGGTAATGTATTTTGATTTTCGTGAAAATGGTCGACTACCGTAACGAAAGGATTAAGGTTATATAATTTAATACCTGTGGTGAGATAATCGTTGCAATTTACTATCCGCTATATGCCCACAAATTATGCAATAGCGTGAATAGTCAGCCATATTTCTCACCTCTTCGCACAGCATTAATCACATCAACATTCAACAATGGAACAGTTCCGAGTTCGACGTGTGAGATCGTCATAAATCGGCTAGCGCGTAATCGGACGCGACTACATCATACTGGTGTCCCATGTTGGTGCCACTTTTTCGCTTGAAGTAGCAGTCCATGTACTATAAGGTCTGTGCGCATACAGCGATGAACAGCTGATCAAGCCAGCGGAAGAGAGGGGGTTCTTCGTTGTTGCGATAAACGGAAGGCATTTGATTCGGAGGTATTGGGATAAACGGGGTTTTACTGTTCTATACTTAATAAAAGACAAATTTTACGAATTTTATTTAACACGTTCATGCCGGGGCCGATTTTCATGTTTTTCGCCGTGAGGTGGCGCTTGAATTCATGCCACGCTTCATCTGACGGCGCGCAGTTTTCGTTTGTTCAGACCTGTATACGCGTTATATGTTTGCTCAGTATTACAGTGAGTGCTTATTTTGCAAGTTGTGTAACTCGTGACATGTTGACGATAGATTTCTGCCAGAACTAAAAGGTAGTAAGAATGTTTTTGTTAATTTTTGCCCTTATAAATAATAGATAACATGGATATGGAAATAAGTGATTCGTCTGATGAATCTATAAATAGAAGCAGAGAAAGATATCAGGATTACGGATACTTTCTTCCTCTTCAGAATGTTCCACGGAGGAAGAAGAGTTAAAAGTTATGTTTATAATACGTTATTAATTATAACTGTCATTAAAAATAAATGTTTATAATGAATATACGTTAAATTTTCATTATTTTAATTTTCTACTGTGGGCCACCAGTGGTACGCGCCGGCGTGAACGTGTTAAAGGATGGAATAATATTTACAATAACTATGCTATATTAGAATAATGCAGTAGAGAGAGATGGCCGGTTTAAGACCCGCCGCTCAGCCGCTCAGTCACAACCCCGAGCGTGTATACTAGAAGGTAGTCACAACCCCGAGCACGCGTGTATTGAGATGGGGCCACAACCCCTGTTTGGAGGGTTAAAACTCATGACAACTCCCTCCCCGAAAAATTCAAAGCTACCGCCCCTCTGGTCGGTAAGGTAGATACCTAGGGGTGCTGGTAATACAGGTGGCTGTATATAGTATAGCTTTTGACCGGGAGGTGTCGCTGTTCGGTAGATGCCGGTAATACAGGTGGCTGTATGTAGTGCCGCTTTTGACCGGGAGGTGTCGGTGTCCGGTAGGGCGCCTATGTAGTACCAGCAGTACAGGTGGTTGTATGTAGTGTCGCTTTCGATTGGAAGGTGTCGCTGCTGCTCGGAGTACAGGGAGCTGTAGGTGGTAACAGGCCTAATTAGGGAATTGGACATTTCACCAGAAGATGGAGGATCAGGAGACGTTGGCCGGGAAGTTACGTAAGATTACGTAATATCATGACGTCACAAACACGTTTCGATGGTTCACCATCGAAGTACTGACCGTGCTCGTCGCTGTTTGACTTCGGTGAAAGGATGAAAACGGCTGTAGTCAACGTGCTATAACTGTTGCATTTTTAAATACACATACGGTATACCATCCATGTACTGGCCGCGCTCGTCGCTGTTTGACTTCGGTGAAAGGACGAGAACGGCTGTAGTCAACGTGCTATAACTGTTGCATTTTTAAATACACATACGGTACACCATCCAAGTACTGACCGCGACTGATATTGTTTGACTTAGGTGATCGCATGAGAGCCGCTATTGCCAACGTGCCGATTGTTGCGGAAATATTCTTATATATCACGTAATATTACGCAATACTATTACATCACAAACAGGTTTAGACGAGAATCTTGGATGCAAGGAATATGTTAGAACTTCGCTCTTTGTCAGAAAATGTTGATAAAACAGATAATTATGTATAGATCCCTAATAAGATATTACGTAATGTTAGATGGAAACAGCATTCTCGTTCATGATATCATATAAAATGCAGCGTTCTGATTGGTCGCATCCTATACAGTGCCACGCTCTGATTGGTTACCAACTCGAAATTCAAAATTCCCCGATATGTATAGGAAGGTAGTTCACCAATAACATCCTCAACATTGATCAAGGTGTTTAACGTCAGACAGTAAGTAATAAAGTCACTCGACACGCGCAAGTTAGCCCTGGTGAACACTACATACTATTGATCGGTCATTAGTAAGGTGAAGAACCGGTTTATATGTTTAAATGTAAACTATACCAAACTGAGGAATCGGGAGATGGCCCGAATTTCGTACCATTGATCGACCACCAATCGCAGTACGATACATCATTAGACATCACAAACAGGTTTCAACGTTATATTCTAATATGAACAGGATGAATGTTATGCTATATATAAGAAGGTAGTTCCCCAACAACTTCCTTAACACTGATCAAGGTGTTTAACGTCAGACAGTAAGTGAGGACGTCACTGCGCATGCGCAAGTTGGTCCTGCTGAATACTGTATACTTTAGATCGCTCATCAGTAACGTGAAGAATCGGTTTATACGTTTGAACGTAAAATACACCAAACTGGGGAATCGGGAGATGACCCGAGCTTCATACGATTGACCGACCACTAATCACAGTACGCTACATCATTAGACATCACAAATAGGTTTAGATATTATACTTTAATACGATATTATAAGGAAATGGAACGTAATTCAATTAGTTAGTAAATTATTAAAACGTATCAGATAGGCTTATGTTTAACTGGAACGCTTATACCAACAATAAATTAAATGTATATATATATATATATTTCGTGACCTTTTATACTTATCTTATATGATAGATCTCTACCACTAATAGGTCAATAAAACAAGGCTGGTTTGAACGATAGTTATATTTTCAGAACGTTTACAAACGTTTTCGGAACACCTTCGTCAGTGAAAATATAACTAGATAAATATATGAACAAACTTTTGTTTTTTTATTTGGAACTATCAACAAAATAACTAATGACTAGGATTTCTTGATATAGAGGATGTGTAACCAACTTTTATATATATATAAATTAAAAATTATAAAATTATAAGAAATCCTAGTCATTAGTTATTTTGTTGATAGTCCCAAATAAAAAACAAAAGTTTGTTTATATATTTATCTAGTTATATTTTCACTGACGAAGGTGTTCCGAAAACGTTTGTAAACCTTCTGAAAATATAACTATCGTTCAAACCAGCCTTGTTTTATTGACCTATTAGTGGTAGAGATCTATCATATAAGATATACCAACAATAATCGATTGTAAATCAACAAGGTCAAACATATCAGGCTCGGCAGGTCGTAGACGGATAGAAGTCAGTATCATTCAGTAAGATATGTGGATTTTCTATAACGATCCTATACAGTCGGCGTCTAATAAAATTATGTAATACATGGCTCCTTTGTCTATTGATACGAGCATGTAACGGCACAAACAGGATTCAACGATAGTTCTGTGTTAAATGTGGAAGTTAATATAAAATCAAATTTAATGAAACCCAGTCCATTATTTATTAATATATTAAGATACATGTAGAAAAACACTTATTAAGTTTGATTGATCGCATCATATGAAATATCGCATTCTGATTGAATATCGATAAATAATATAAAAGCGAGTTCATTTCCGTGCTCTTCACAATTTACCGACAGCTTTCTAACAGCTAGGTCGTGAACTTCAACATCTTTACCTCCAGTATATTGTTTTAGTGTTTATAGTTAGGCGTTGATTTCCTACTGGTTTAGCGTTTTATTATCACTTAGTATTCGTCGTGGTTGTACAGGCATATTTTAGGTAAGTTATTTAAATTTCACCGCATACTTTCCCTAATAGACTGCAATATTATAGTTTAAAATGGAGTGTGAGATATGCCACAAAACGTTTGCAAGAAAAGATGGATTGAACAGACATCCCTGCTTAAATAATAAATCTTACACATGCACCATATGTGAGGAAATCTTTACGAGATCGGATAGTCTGTCTCGACATAAGAAAACGCATAATATCGATTCCATAACCAAGAAACGAGATGTTTCAGAAGAGAAGCAGCCACCAAGTAAAACGAACCATCCGGCGAATAGCATGTCGGAACAGGATTTTCGATGCCGCGACCAAACTTTACCGACGGCTACATTACACAATGAACACCTTTGTTTCCATGCGCATCTGAACAGCAACTTTCTTAAACTTGAAGAGGATATGTTCGTCATAAAAATCACCCAGAACAATAATGTAAAAATAATGATAAGCAGGCACTCCATGATGTAATACAACCTACAACATGAAAAATTGCATAAATATAGGATATTCCAACAGTATTATCCGACGTGAAGGTAATATCGATGGACCGACGCTTTCCAAGAAACAGTGCAGCGAGTGAAATATAATAACGGAGTAAAATAGTTTTATACATATTATATTGAATAAAATATATCATCATAAACTTTACGAATTTTATTTAAAGGGCGGAACAATATTTATGATAAGTATGCAGTATTAGAATAATGCAATCTTACCAATAAGTAAGTATAGCAAAACAGCGTAAGAATGCTTATCCAACTGCTGTGGAAGTTATAAAATCCAACTGATTCGATCTCATTTTCTAGGTAAAACTCCTTCGAGGGAGTATACGTTCTCATATTTGAATTTCTGCAATTCTTCCTGTTTATAGGAACACCCCACAATCGGTTTCTCGTTTACATCTTCAATTAAATATGCGTTGGGATTACCCACCTTACTTAAACACGTAAGAATACGGAATTTAACCGGAATGGATCGATGTTTCGTATGATTGTATTCATCGATTATTTTAGACAAAATATCCATCTACCTATACAAACCTCTCAAACGACATAAATGTACAATGTGAAGCTAGCAGCATTATTCGACAGTCCTAACCTCGCCAGGAACCGATTTGCTGGTGCAATTATACGATACTGAACACATCAAATACATCTCTATACAAACGTATACAGACTTGACTTCAATACAGAAACAAAAACTCACGAAGTTGTATGAACCGTGTATTTAATAAGGGGTGGAAAAGGATACATATATCTATATACTGTTGGTATAAGAGGAACAAAAGTCTCATTCTAACATGATAACGGAAGTATATTGTTCGATGTCGATATCATGGACATACCAAAGGTGAATGTAATGGGAGGTTTAACGTGATGTCTACGACGAAAACGAAGAAAAAGTAGATCATACCGGAAAATATGAAATTTGTAAACCATGAACAAAAATCATCATATATCGATCTCACCAGTTAAATAAAGGACAGAAAGACGTGTATTAACGTTCAAAATAATGATCAGGGCTGCATCTAATGATGCGTTAAAACTCTTTTGCTTTGTGCCTTAGACACGAATTTCGCTTAACGATATTCAATGATTGACATGTGGACTGTAACTATTAAAAACTTTGTTATTACCGCTGGTAACTATGGCTACCGCATGGTTGTCTCAAAATCAAACACAAATTATCTAATATATTTAAACGAGCAACTCTTGTATATATATATATATATATATATATATATATATATATATATATTGGGTTCTCGAAAACAGCTCTAGCGATTTTGATGAAATTTAGTACCTGGGGTATTTTGGGGACAAGAAATCGATGTAGCATAGTCCCGGTCCCGGAAAAATCCATTTTGACCCGGTTTACACACATTTCTGGTATTGCGGTATATGAAATTGGTTATCAAAAATGACTAGCAGTTTTTATACAATTTAGTATCTAGGGATTTTCGAGAACACAAAATTGAGCTAGCCTGGTCCCGGTCCCAGGCCATTTTTTGTCCCGCTGTTACCTATTTCTGCGGTACATAAAATGTGTTATCGAAAATTATTCTCAAGATTTTGTTACAATTTAGTATCTGCGAGTTTTTGGGGACGAAAAACCGATTTAGCATAGTCCCGGTCTCGATTCAATCCATTTAGTCCAGGTTTTCACCAATTTCGGCCTGAACGTGGGTTAACAACTTTTTCTTGACATCATGCAGCCAAGCGAAATTATAAGTAATTAAAACTTTACTACTAAACCATAGATGGCGCTGAAAGTAGTATGTTAATAAAAGAAAAATATCTACGAAAACTAAAAACAACATGTAAATTCACATACTTTGTTTACAGTTACAAAAGTAATCGGAGCTGAGTTTTCTAATCAAAATAAAAATATTTATACACAATTAGTTGACGTTGCAAAAAGAAGGTATGTAAATGTTTACTTAAAATGTGTATTTCTTAAGAAAGATTTTGAGCTTGAATTTATTTATTTTTAAGTATTTAAATATAACTGTAAATATTAATTTTAATACTACTTTTATAAACTTTTAATATATATGTGCTACTATATATACCTGAAATATACAATATTAATTAAATATCAAAACTAAAATAAAGAGCGTTATTAATTGGTTCAAAAGTATTCAAAAATTTTTGGGAACTCCGAGCAAGGCTCGGTTCACCAGGTACTACATCTAAATCAAACATACCGCCGGCCTTGCAGGATCTATCTTTCGAACATAACATAAATATATTATACGTAAACATGCATTCCACATACAATGGTATAAAATATAAACATTAACATAATAAATTGTCATTTTCGTAAATTGGCAAAACGCACACTTTCTGAACCGAACGTTTTATCGCACCTTTATCAGTTCGGATGGTTACTACTCTTATCATAGTATCACTTCCGGGATGAAGCTCTATCACTCGCCCTAACCTCCACTGCAATGGTGGTACATTTTCCTCGAAAAGTAAGACACGAGAGTCGATCTTAATGTTAGATTGTGCCTGATGCCATTTGGTGCGTCGCTGCAGAGTAACTAAATACTCATGGGACCGCCGCTTCCAAAAGTGTTGAGCCAACTTCTTACCAAGGTCATACCTCTTGAACCTGTTGTCTGGGAGAGGTGTAACATCCACTTCAGGTAACGCAATTAGCGGAGAGCCGATAAGGAAGTGACCAGGTGTTAGAGGGATTGCCAAACGTTGCTTTCTTATAATTCGGCTGGCATGATATTTCGCGGACTTGCGGATTCCCATAAACCTCCATGGAGATTTTGGTGGTATAAAATGCTATGCGATATTATTTTGATTTATAAATTTGTTTAATGTACCAGGGCAATTTATATTTCACAGAATCTCCTTAATACGATCAATTTCGTTCTTTGCATCGATATAATTCGTAGTATTATCCAGAATATACATGTGAACATAAGCCCCTTCTAGCTATGAATCTTTTGAAACAATTCAAGAATGAGTCTGTACTTACAATTAGATCGGTTACTACTTCTATGTGGACAGCTTTAGTGCTGAAACGTACAAATATGCGCATATATGCCTTGATAATGGCGTGATTTCGAATTCTACCATCTTTAATATTGAAAGGACCGGCAAAGTCAGTACTAGTTATGAGAAAAGGTCGATTAAGTGCTACTCGATTGTATGCAAATCACCAAGTTTTTGACTGAAATTTATAGGTTTAGATCGAAAACAAGTAATGCTCTTAGATAAAACACTTCGAACAGCCTGTCTACCGTTAACAGGCCAATAACGCTGCTTTAGAGCTGCGAGAATTGCTAGCGGATCAGCTGAAGCTGTTTAAGATGTTCGTTTCTAATTATTAACTTAGTTAAGTGATGAGACTGAGATAAGATAATCGCAAAATTCTGTTCATATTCAAGATTAGATTTCCTAAGTCTCCCACCTACTCTTATTAACTTATCATTGCTCACAAAGGGACCCAAAGATTTTATTTGACTATTTGAAGGAATGCAATTAGACTTGCTTAATACTTCCAACTCGCGTCTATATTCTTGAAATTGAACTATGCGTATTGCTGTTGTTAAGGCATTGTTCAATTCCTCAACAAATAACTCGCCAAATAACCTTTCATTATTAGATTTTAAATGTATATATATATATATATATATATATATTTCGTGACCTTTTATACTTATCTTATATGATAGATCTCTATCACTAATAGGTCAATAAAACAAGGCTGGTTTGAACGATAGTTATATTTTTAGAACGTTTACAAACGTTTTCGGAATACCTTCTTCAGTGAAAATATAACTAGATAAATATATAAACAAACATTTGTTTTTTATTTGGGAACTATCAACAAAATGACTAATGACTAGGATTTCTTGATATAGAGGATGTGTAACAAACTTTTATATATATATAAATTATAAAAACTAAATTAATGTGTAAACATACATGCAAATTAAGTAAAACCTTATATCAAAAAATCTTTCTCGAAACCTTAACAATTCTGTTCAAGGACTAGGGAAAACCCAAATTTAAAAACCTAGCCAAAGGTTTCCTTCTTAAGAAATGCAAATGTCATTTTAACAAATTGCTATATACATTACTTAAATTTTGAATATCGGTTCTGAAATTAATAGTTTTAGTGTCTTTTTGTATATTTATCATTTCATATATTAGTCTTTTTTATAATTATTCTCTGTTTTTAATATAATTGTGTTTTCAAAATCAAAGTAATGCCCAAGATCTTTGTAATGCTTTGTTACAGCGGTCATTGCACCAAAATCATTATTTAAAGAATACTTATGGCTATACAACCTTTTCTTTAAATATTGTTTCGTCTGACCGATGTAACAACCATCACAGTCTTTACAGTTTATTTTATAAACTACATTACTTTGATTTTGTTTAATTATTTTAGATTTAGTATTAGTAAAAAGAGATCTGTTACTATAATTTGGAATGAAAGTAATGTTTATGTTGTTTTTATTAAACTCTTTTTTTATTTTTCGCTTAAACCTTTTTTATAAGGAATAGCGTTATAAGATTTATTGTTATTATTTTTAATTCCTCTATTATATAATTTGTTAATTCTATTTTTTATTATTTTTTCATAAAAACTATTAATTTCAGAACCGATATTCAAAATTTAAGTAATGTATATAGCAATTTGTTAAAATGACATTTGCATTTCTTAAGAAGGAAACCTTTGGCTAGGTTTTTAAATTTGGGTTTTCCCTAGTCCTTGAACAGAATTGTTAAGGTTTCGACAAAGATTTTTTGATATAAGGTTTTACTTAATTTGCATGTATGTTTACACATTAATTTAGTTTTTATAATTTATATATATATAAAAGTTTGTTACACATCCTCTATATCAAGAAATCCTAGTCATTAGTCATTTTGTTGATAGTTCCCAAATAAAAAACAAATGTTTGTTTATATATTTATCTAGTTATATTTTCACTGAAGAAGGTATTCCGAAAACGTTTGTAAACGTTCTGAAAATATAACTATCGTTCAAACCAGCCTTCTTTTATTGACCTATTAGTGGTAGAGATCTATCATATAAGATTATTAGATTTTAACAAGTTTTTGTAAAATCTGAAACACCAAGGTAATATTTTCTGTAATCGGTATGAGGATGAGTATCGCGTGATGATCGTGTCATCATTATTCGCTACAAACGATAAAGGAATTACTTTTCTTCGTTCAGATACCTCATATGGATATTCTTCAGATCTGAATCTAGTTTCAATTAGATCCCCCTTGCATTTCCGGACCGTTCCACCGTAACTCTGAATTTACCAAATCTTCTGGACCAGCACCGCGTGACATTATATCTGCTGGATTCTCCCTTGATGGTACATAATGCCAATCGATTTTGTTCGAGATCTTTTAAATTTCAGTAATCCTATTTGCAAGAAAGGTAGTCCATGCGCAAGGTTCTGCTAACCAGGCTAACACAATTGTTGAATCACACCAGTAAAATGTTTTAATTGATTCATAATTGAAAGCTTCTTGTACCGTTTTCATTAATTTTGCTAGTAAAACCACTCCACACAGTTCCAGTCGTGGCAAAGAAATAGATTTGATGGGAGCTACGTGCAACTTGGCACAGGAAAGCCTACCTGTGATTTTACCACCTGAATCCTTTGACTTCACATATACACATGCACCACTGGCCTGCTGAGATGCGTCGCAATATCCATGGAGCTCTAAGTATATAATTTTCTTTCTAATGTCAAAAACCGTTTTTGAGCCATATCTTTTGACTCACCCAGTTCATGGATACTACTTCTTACGTGTAACTAACTACAAATTTTTCGGTTTCGTTCCGGTACGTTATTTTCTGGAAATGGTACTCGCATTCGATTTGTTCCCGAGAATAGTGTATAGTGGTATTGCACTCCACCTTCCAAAATTTCTCTAATTGATGGCTCAAATCGTTGTTCCTTGACAAATTGCATGGTCTTGGTTTTTCATCTTGAGCGCCCATAAACATTGGACCGGCTATTATCCAACCTAACAAAGTTTTCTGTAAAGTCGGTAATCCAAACCCTAATTTCAGTCGACCCGCGCACAGTATGTCGAAAAAAATGTTTGCTCCTAGCATAATGTCAATTTCCGCTGACACGTCAAAGTAAGGATCTGCCAATTTATAATTTGGAGGAATATTTAATTTCGCTGTATTAAAAAATTTTGAAGGAATGTTTGTTGTGATTCTATCCAACACAAGAAATTTTAAATTTGCTTGGAAATTGTTATAACTTGATTGATTTTATAATTTATTGTGTTCTTGATTTAATTTCCTTTTGGACATGAGCAGCGGCCAAAACAGGTACATTTACTTTTACCGCAGGCAGCTTTAATATATATAGTAGTCTTCGTGTTATAAAACAGCACTGTGACCCGCTGTCCAGCAAATATCTAGTCGTCTGAAAGTTTCCGTCTTTGTCGGCAGTCTGCACAATGGCTGTTGATAAGAAGACCTGGTTCTCTTGTTTTGAGTGGCTGTGTAAATTGACATTATCGTTTTCTAAAGCATCGTTTATTATTTCACGTGCTTGCTGCTCGTTATTATTTTCATTCAATATTGTGCTGTATTTTGCCCTGCACTTTTTGCAACCCGCTGCATAGCAATCTTTGATGAAATGATTTTAATGTAAACAATTAGTACAAACCTTCAATGTTCAAATTTGCCTCCACCTATCTGCTATTGGTAAAGCTAATAGTTTTTACAATAACAAATATGATGCAAACCTTTGCAATACCTACGTGATACGCTTTTGTTTGTCGCAACATTCGATACTACCTTGTTGCCATAATTGTCTCCACGATTTATTTTTGTTTTGCTGGTTACTTCACACACTGCTAATGCATTGCATCGATTTACGATAAACTTCTTAAAATCCCCTAAATCCGGTACGCGGTTAAATTGTTCTATTTTAGCTTTTTCCCATGCTGTTTTTGTACAGAAATCTAATTTTATCGACATTAACAAAATTAATATTCTGTCCCACGATTTAACTGGCTCCCCGAGTGAATTTAATGCTCTTACGTGTTTGCTTAAATCATCTATAAATTTTTTAAATAATGAAACAGATTAAATTTTGTATAATTGGAGCATCAATGATTTTGTGTTATTGCCGGTTTATTTTCGAATGTTTCCGTTAAAAGATTCCACGCTTCATCATAATTTTCATTAGAAACCTCCAAATTTGGCAACATTTTTTCCGCTTCACCTATTAAGCAATCGAATAAGTAATAAAATCTTATCAAACATTATCAAACCTTTTGTTTTTATGTACTAACGGACTAAATGTATTTTTTAATTGGTACCATTCATCATATTCCCCATAAAACACCGTTAAACTAAATTTTTAAATCTAACTCTGGCCCGTTATCAACTGCATTATTTGTTTGTTCTAACCTATTTATCGCGACTCTATCTACACTTTCTGCCTGTTTCGTATAATATGCATCAATTATTTCCTTTGCCTTCGCCGTTATGTTGAAGCAATCGTTTTCAAATTCCTCTCTAGTATTTGAATTTACCTCCCGTTCATCGCTTTGTTCGATTATTAATTAAATGTATATATATATATATATTTCGTGATCTTTTATACTTATCTTATATGATAGAGATCTACCACTAATAGGTCAATAAAACAAGGCTGGTTTGAACGATAGTTATATTTTCAGAACGTTTACAAACGTTTTGGGAACACCTTCGTCAGTGAAAATATAACTAGATAAATATATAAACAAACTTTTGTTAATAAGTATTCTTTAAATAATGATTTCGGTGCAATGACCGCTGTAACAAAACATTACAAAGATCTTGGGCATTACTTTGATTTTGAAAACACAATTATATTAAAAACAGAGAATAATTATAAAAAAGACTAATATATGAAATGATAAATATACAGAAAGACACTAAAACTATTAATTTCAGGACCGATATTCAAAATTTAAGTAATGTATATAGCAATTTGTTAAAATGACATTTGCATTTCTTAAGAAGGAAACCTTTGGCTAGGTTTTTGAATTTGGTTTTCCCTAGTCCTTGAACAGAATTGTTAAGGTTTCGACAAAGATTTTTTGATATAAGGTTTTACTTAATTTGCATGTATGTTTACACATTAATTTAGTTTTTATAATTTATATATATATAAAAGTTGTTTACACATCCTCTATATCAAGAAATCCTAGTCACTAGTTATTTTGTTGATAGTCCCAAATAAAAAACAAAAGTTTGTTTATATATTTATCTAGTTATATTTTCACTGACGAAGGTGTTCCGAAAACGTTTGTAAACGTTCTGAAAATATAACTATCGTTCAAACCAGCCTTGTTTTATTGACCTATTAGTGGTAGATCTCTATCATATAAGATTCGATTATTAATTGCACCGCATTGAATTCTTCCAAAAGACCATAGATCTTTTCTAACCTAGCTTGCAACTGCCCGATTTTGTCTTCTCTACATTCGTTTAGAAAACTACAAAATGGCGTTAATTGCCCCCTTATACTACCACGCTTTACTTTATTATTACTCGTTGTGAACCTATCCGGTTAATGATTTGAGGAACTAATCACACTATATTTCGTTATTTTCTGCTTGTTAGGATAGCTGAAAGGGATTGAATCGACTCACTGCTACCGTTTATGGTTACTGCTTCCCAATCGAGTTCGATTGGACCATCTTTTGTTTCTACCTTATACACGAATTTCGTTTAACGATATTCAAAGATTGACATGTGGACTGTAACTATCTTGTTCAAAATGTTGATATTACCGCTGGTAACTATGACTACCGCATGGCTATCTCAAAAGCATACAGAAATTATATATCTAAACCAAACAACAACGTAATTGGGTGATGTGTTACCAGTACTATTTGACAATCCTAAACTTGTAAGGAGTCGAGCTCCTGATGAAAGTAAAAATGTTGATCCCATCGACTTCAATATGGAGACGAAAACGCACGAAGTTGTATGAATCGTGTATTTAACAATCTGCTATTGGGGGAAGAGGGAACAGAGTATCATTATGTTCTGATAACGGAATTGTCTCGTCCGATGTCGACATTATAGATATATCGAAGGCGAATGATGAATAAGCGTGCATTCCATGGTGAATTACTGCAGTCTTTCGTCCAGCATGTCAAAATAAATATCGGACAACCAATTACCCGCACCCACAGTTCTAATTTTGCAAGGAGATGAGTTTCTGGTGAAATAAAAAGATATTGGTCACATCGAGATCCAAAACAACGTATCAATATGTAAATGTATGCGGACTTGACTTCATCATGAAGACGAAAATCCAGGAAGTTGTATGGATCATGGACTTAGCGTTAAAAACTTTTCTTTGAAACTTGAATGTGGATAGCGATGAAAATATGCGATTTGATACCAAAATTGATGTAGCAAATTTTCAGGCTAATCGGATGGTGCCAACCCTTGCCATAATGAAGTCAAAGGTAAAAATTTTGAAAAACCACCAAAATACTCTTCTCTTTTATCAATTTTTTTAATAAGAAGTACTATAAATATCATGTTTTTCTTTAATTTTTATTTAATAGGCTTATTATTTTTATTTCAAATCAATAAAGATTTTGTATAGGCTGTGAAGTCCTTACGATAGTCCTCTAAAATATGTAACAAGTACTGTTTATCGCCTTCGTGTGTTAAGCATCTGTTAAAGTCAGTTATTAGTTTGGCTTTTCTTTCGGCGGCATCATTCACAATAGTAATGCATTTGACGATCTGTTCCCCTTTACAAAATGCTTCGCTCTTAGGCCAATTTGACGGATCAAAGCGTAAGAAATTTCCAAACGAGAAAAAAATGTTTGTTTTGGTAGTCACAAAAGAGCTTAAATCCTTCGATGTGAATAATTGTAATTCATCAACGCTTGCACACACTTTTTTAGAAGGGAAAATATCAACATCATCACCGATGTGATTGTCTTTATTGGACTCTATTTGCAACACCAAAACCATCTTCTCCTTTATATCTGATTGTGAGTCTACATGTGGATCAAAAAGGCAAGTGCAACTGCTTTCTCTAATAAATACCACAGATGGTTCCGAATTTTTTCCAATAGCACTGTAGATATTTTTTATCAAAATAGCCAATAATCCCCTTTATCAGTTGCATATCTCTGTTTGGCGCTTCAACTGCATTTGCGGTTCTGAACCAGTATGGAATATAGAGACTTGCTAAGAAAATTCACATATTACGAATTCCATTCAACTGACTCGCAGAAATTTTAAAGTGTCCGTGAAAAATATACATTTTTAGACAATAGGTGGCCTTGGACATGAATCTTGCATGAGACGTCGCTCCAGGTGCACGAAATGTGAAATTGGGAATGCTACCACCAAGAAAAATAAATGCAAGTTGTAGGAGTTCTCTATAATCATGCCGAATGTGGACTTTCGCTAAATATTCAAGACAAAAATGCTTGTCTGTTTGGCGTTCCTCGACAGATATGACACTCAAAACGTGTTCACCCTGCATACAAGCGCTGTATCCCTTTGAATTAAGCGTGCTTCATTCCCGTGCAAAACTTTCAAAAATCGCCACCTCTGGGCCACTTGATTTTCCGAAATTAATCTCAAACACAGCTCTTAAGAGAATTTCTGGAATATGATGGCGACATGGTAACCACAATAAGCTGCGTTCCAGTTTGCGTTCCAATAAAGTTCCAGCACCACTATGAGGGCCAGTATTTGCAGCAGTTGTATCAAAACATATCATTTCTAATGAATTCAGCATATTTATTTTTAGCAAATAGTCGTAGACTGATTGAGCGACTGCAGCACCAGTTCCATCTTTAATGATAGGGATAGCTATCAATTTTTCAACATTCTCCGACGTGAGCACAATAGCCAAGCTATCAACTTTATCTTTTCCAGCAATTGCGGCAAGTACCTTTCCGTCCCAATGCAAAACAAATGTTTCAGTGATCTAAAAAAGTTAAGTTCAAAGAAAAACTTATAACATGGCCAAAAAAATTTACCTTGAAATTTTCAATAATTTCTTTGCCATGACGCCCACTATATTTTTTACGTTGTTCACGCAAACTTGTGCAATTCAGAACAAGATCCTCAATATTGTGACCCAACGCTTTGGCAGTTGCACTGATGAGGTGTATAGCTAATGGAGATGAGATATTGTCAGCATCCATACAAGCTAGCATTCTGTCGTCTATAAAATTCTTCTTTCCACGGTTTCGAATCGGCTTATTGGAGCAACTTGGAATGTTATCAGTTTGTTTTACATCCATCGCCTGTACATCATCTCCCGATTCATCACTTTCAAATTCAATATGTTCCATAGTCAAGTCTGTACATGAAATTAAGTACACAAAAAAATAGCCATTGTGCGTCCAAAGACTACATAATAATTACCTTAAGTGCCCTTTTTCTTTTCATAAGTTTCTTTTAGACGTTTTTCATCTTTCAATCTTTGTGCCTTTCTTTTTCTTTATTTGTGACATATTGATCGACACCAGTCATGCTACCATCACGCCCATTTTCTCGCTGCTTCGTTAAGAAGTCTCTATCTTCCTGTATACTTATAAGCTTGAGAGCGTTAACGTGGGCAATGTCAAATAAATTGTTTGAATTTTCCTTAAACTAATT
Organism: Chrysina gloriosa; assembly: GCA_038088585.1. Taxonomy (NCBI): domain Eukaryota; kingdom Metazoa; phylum Arthropoda; class Insecta; order Coleoptera; family Scarabaeidae; genus Chrysina; species Chrysina gloriosa. The sequence goes on from CM076089.1 coordinate 34,089,117, forward strand.
TTCTTTTTGCGATGACTTGGGAACGGAGATTTACATATTTTTTGTACTCTTCTCCACTCTTCATAAAGTTTAATGACTTTTGCGGCACTTGTTCTTTGATCTGGCGTTGGGATTCTAGCTTTTTTCCAAAAAGGCAATATTTCATCCAACACAAATCTTGCACTTTTTTAACTGTTTTATTTTCACAATGTACGTTATAAAAGAACACCGAGGCACTTGCTGTTTTGATGGCAATTTCACACCAACTATTTTGGGTTCACAATTACCAATCAAGTACACATTTGTGTCAGCAGATCGAAGCCGCTTCAACGATGAATTTGTCTTCTGAGCCATTGAATTACGAAAATAAACAAAATATTTTATTTTACATAAACTAAACGTTTCTCAACAAAATTAAAATTTGCAATGACAAAACTTTACATATTCATATCGACAGCAGTGCTATGTGCTCACTGCTCATGCTCAGTAGCAGAGTTGTAAAACGGTACTTTTAGACAAATATGCAGTTGTCAACAGCTCAAAGCGTAGGAATTTTAAGACAGTTTCAAAACAGCGACGAACAAAAAATTTTACCGTTTTCTCAATAATAGTTGTTGGTATAAATATTGTTAGCATTTTTAATTTCTATAAATATTTTTGTCTTACTATAATAGCAGAAACACCATACATTTTATTTAAAAAAATGATAAAATGCAAAAAAAGAGTAGTTTGGTGGTTTTTCAAAATTTTTACCTTTGATCTAATTATGGCACGGGTTGGCACCATCCGATCAGCCTGAAAATTTGTTAGATCAATTTTGGCATCAAATCGCATCATGGATTACATTTACATATTGATACGTAGTTTTGGATCTCGATGTGACCAATACGTTTTTTATCTCACCAGAAACTCATCTCCTTGCAAGATTAGGACTGTGAGTGCGGGTAATTGGTTGTCAGGTATTTATTTTGGCATGGTGGACGAAAGACTGCAGTGGTTCACCATGCGATGCCCGCTTATTTATCATTTGGAATATTTATATTCGCCTTCGATATATCTATGATGTCGACATCGGACGAGACAGTTCTGCTATCAGAACATAATTGTAGTTTGTTCCCTCTTCCCCCAATAGCAGATTGATATGTATGTCCTATTTCGTCCTTGTTAAATACACGATTCATACAACTTCGTGTGTTTTCGTCCCCATATTGAAGTGCACGGGATCGATATATTTACTTTCATCAGGAGCTCAACTCCTTACAAGTTTAGGATTGCCGAATAGTACTGGTAACACCCTATATTTACGTGACTTCAAATGCAAGGTGAAGGAAGGTTGTAATGCATCATTAGATGCACGCCTGATCATTATTTTGAATGTGAATACATGCCTTTCTGTCCTTTATTAACTGGTGAAATCGATATATGACGATCTTCTTTGATGGTTTCCAAATTTCATATTTTCCGGTTTCATCTGTTTTTTTCTTCATTTCCGTCGTATACACCACGTTAAAATATATATAAAAATATTAATCTTAGTAATATATATTCCTCCTGATATTTTTCTCTAATTTTGAAGAATTTTGGTTTTTGCTAGAGGAAGTATGTGCACATTATGCAGGTCATATTTTAATTATAGGCGATTTTAACGTCCCACATTTCAATAATCCTTTTGTAAATGACGGTAAGACTCAATTAATTAATAATTTTACTAATTTTATTGATTTCATTCAAATTAACTCAACACCGAATCAGAGAGAACGCCGCTTGGATCTACTGCTAACCAACATTAACGCTGTTGTGGTTCAGCATGAATGTATACCGTTGGTGGATGAGGATCTGGAGCACCCCAGTATTAATGTGTGCCTCAGTTATAATAATCATAGTTCTCCAAATTTAGCCCCCAGCAAAAACTCGTATGTCTACAACTTCAAAAAGACTGATTACAACAGTTTATATAGGCATTCTTCAATACCAATTGGTCGTTCTTAACTACATATAGTCATGTTGAACTGGCGTGTAGTGCTTTTTATGATAAAATACATGATTATTTCCATCTATTTGTGCCATTAAAACGTATTTCATCGAGTACCTATCCAGTATGGTTCACTAAAGAACATATTAATGACATAAGATTGAAGAATAAGTACCGCTCAAAATTCAAGCATTCAAAACTTATTAGTGTTCTAGAATTATATAAATGGCAGCGAAGAAAAATAAAAACTAATTCCAAATTACTGTACAATAATTACTTAAACCGAGTTCAAAATTCTATAAAGAATAATCCTGAGTCATATTGGGATTTCGTACGCAGTAAAAAAACAATTATAGATTACCTAATTCCTTAAAAATGTGATCGGGAAGCTCCTTAGCCCAAGCAGAGTCTATTGTCAATGAGCTTGTCATTTTTTTCGATCAGCTTACCTGTTACCATTCTCGGTGCCAGCACCTACACAGACTTATCTGAATAGTACTCTAATTAATATACCCTTCGTTCATGAGTCAGAGGTTTTCCTTGCATTAAGAAAAGGAATAGCACTACTATGGGTAACGACGGTATTTCCAGCTTCTTTTGAAGGACTGCCCTGGTGTTTTTGCTACTTCCTATGCCACCTAATTAACCTTGTAGGTCGATCATGTATTTTCCTGGAAGGTGGAAAAATGGAAGAGTAGTAACAGTATATAAGAAGGGCGATGCGGGTTGTATAGAAAATTATAGACCGATTACAATCATCAACAACTTTGCTAAAATCTAACATTTTTCCGCAAATTAAAACTTTATTATCCATCTATCAGCATTGTTTTGTTAATAAACGATCAACTGTCACAAATCTGGCGATATTTACTCAATTTCTCAGTGAAAATATAGATAACAACGTGTAAGTGGACGCTATATTCACGGACTTTACTAAGGCTTTTGATCGAATAGACCACTCTTTGCTGCTTCGCAAACTACTAAACATTGGTTTCTCTCCGTCACTTGATCTTTTGATGTCATCCTATATATATCCAATAGAAGTAACTATGTCTACTAAAAAGACTATAAATCTCGGCGTTTCTACTCAACATCAGGAGTTCCGCAAGGATCTAACCTTGGGCATCTTATGTTTTCTCTATATATAAATTATATTGTAGAGATTTATAACGTCGGTGATTGCATTCATCTTCAGAGGCAGTTGGATGTTCTACAGACATTGTGCGGTGATAACAAGTTATACTTGAATATACCTAAATTTGACTTTAATTACTCCCTAGGCAATTCTTTGCTCGAAAAGTGATACCTTGTTAAGGACTCAACTCTAAATTGTCATTCTTTGACTACATCAATAATATCTCTGATGCTGCATTAAAAACCTTAGGGTTTATTATTAGGACTACTAGATCCTTCTCCTCGATTGACAGTATATCTACTTTTCCTTCGTACGATCCAAGCTTGAATACGCATCACTGATATGGTCTCCGCTTTACAGAACACGGGGAGACGGGAGACTACCCCAACGAGGCTGTAGTCACGCTAGTCTGCTGAGTGATTTTGATATCGAGCCGTTGGAGGTCCGTATATATAGCGACATGGGGTTCCTATATTATCTATTACACAATCGAATTGATATGCCGCATGTGTTGTCAAGATTAAACTTTCTGGTTCTTGGACGAGCAACTAGATCTACTTACACTTATTTTTTTTTTTTTTGTAACAGTCAAAAACGAATCTTATGGTTGGCTGTTGACATTAATTATATAGCACTTCCGACACTGCTAAGTCAGTGTATTATAACTATACTTTTTCTTCTTTTTTGCTTTTTTCTCTCTCCTTCGCTATTATCACAAATTCCTGAATGTAATTTAGATGAATTTATTATGATTTACTATTAATATTAAGTTTAGAATTTAGAAGTTTTTTTTTTTTAAATTAAGGTTGGCTAGGCTGCATATGTTTTCTTTTACAATTGTATGCCCTATAATTGGATTATCTATCTGTTGGACAATAAACATTATTATTATTATTATTATTATCATTATTATTATTGTTAAACATCCCACTACATTCACCTTTGGTATATCCATGATGTCGGTATCGAACGAGATACTTCCGTTATAATGAGACTTTTGTTCCTCTTCTACCAACAGTATATAGATTACATATATCTATATACTGTTGGTACTGTTGGTTTCCACCCTTGTTAAATACGCAGTTCATACAACTTCGTGGGTTTTTGTTTCTGCATTGAAGTCAAGTTTGTATACGTTTGTATAGAGATGTATTTGATGTATCGTATAATTTTACCAGCATCCTTTAAATAAAATTCGTAAAGTTTATGACGATATCTTTTATTCAGTATAATACAGTAAAACCCAGTTTATCCCAATACAGCTCTCACAATATAAGTTGGCGAAGGGTGGAAGTGAGTTCGCGCAGATAGAGGAGGGATAGATTGCCTATCATTCGTCCTTTCCCTACGGAACTCATATTGATACGACAGTGGTAATTCCTATGCACTATCTGAATCAGACAGGTGGTAGGTACATACGTGTCCTAAATACGTTTACGGCGCATCCCCACCGCTCGCCAACTTATATTGCGAGAGCTGTACCTCCGAATCAAATGCCTCCCGTTTATCGCAACAACGAAGGACCCCCTCTCGTCTGCTGGCTTGATCAGCTGTTCATCCGCGTATGCGCCTTCATGAACAGTACTACGCGCGCTTATTATTCACGGCCGCAAACATAACCTCGAATTTTGTGCTTGTCGCATAAACTATACATAGGTATGTATATACTACGTGCCAAGAACTGAAAAAATGAGCGGAAACCAGAAAACAAACCAGGTAATAAGAGGGGGAAGAAAGAGGAGAAATTTGTTGCGATAAACGGGGTTTTACTATATGGGTAAAATTATTTTATTCCGTTATTACATTTCATTCCCAACACTTTTTCTTGGAGAGCATCGGTACAACGATGAATAGTAAATACTAATAAAACCATAAACTAGTAGGAAATAAATCCGTAACTATAGACACTAAAACGATATACTGGAGGCAAAGATATTGCAGTTCACGACCTAACTGTTAGAAAGCTGTTGGTGGATTGTGAAAAGCATGGAGACGAACTCCCTTTTATATGATTTATCGATATTCTCTTAGAGAATCAACAGTCGAAATTGTGTATGTGATTAATGTAAAATAGTGCATTCATTCCACGAATTAGTAGATACTTTAAGGATACGCGAAATACATAAGACTTAAGTGGTTACTTGTTCGCTTCCACATATATTCGTGTAATAATAATAATAATAATACTTTATACTTTATTAAGCAACCAACAGAAATTCCAAGACGGACGCATCAACAAAAAGAAAAAATTGTACATGAAATACAAAAACACATATATAATAATAATAATAATAATAATAATAATAATAATAATCTTTATTATCCAACAGAATAAAAATTCCAATTTATAGGATAATTCAAAATAAAGAGAAAAAAATTATTACATATGCTCTCAACATAAAAAAGTGACAATTTGAAAAATATTACATACATATACGATACAGAAATCAAAACAAAAATATTAGTCCTTTACAGAAACAATAATTATATATATATGACTATATATTAACAAAAACAATAAGATTAGCCAAACGGGTCAAGATTGAGTCTATTACCATTGCTCATCATATGACACAATGGAGCCTTTTTCCAAATATTTGTTCTGCCCCTAGGTACTAAAAATGCACCTGAAGATCATGTGTTATGAGTAGGCACGGCGAAATTGACTTGAGATAATAGGGCTGGAGAGTCGATATAGTTGTTAATTAGTTTAAGCAGGAAAGTTAGACTGGCCTTCTCTCTTCGAGCCGTCAATGACTGAAAACCATGTCTATCAAGAAGAGAGTTATGGCCCACGCCACGAGGCGGATAACAGACGTCACATCTGTAACTCAAGTATTTGAGGAAGCGCTTCTGAACCCTTTCAAGTATCATCTGTTGGTATATATAAAAAGGATACCAGACAACAGAACAAAATTCTAGTTTCGATCTAACAAAGGCACAGAACAAAGCCTTCAAGGTCGACGGATTATTAAATTGCCGGCAGGTGCGAATCAAAAAACCCAAGGATTTCGTGGCAGCAGAGCATATAGCGTAAATGTGGTCAGTGAATTGTAAAGAACTTTCAAATATGATTCCTAAGTCTTTCACTTGTGTTTTACGTGGAATGTTTACTCTATCAACATGGTAATTGTAAATAATGGGGTTGGAAGCCTTAGAATATGTGACCACAGCACATTTATTTACATTTAAAAGTAATTTATTATCGCTGCACCATCCGTACACCAGCTGTAAATTGTTCTGTAGTTTGATACAGTCTGCATCACTACCAATCTCCACAAAAATCTTTAAATCGTCGGCATAGGCCAAAACGTCACAGTCCAACAAGGTTAAGAGATCATTAATGAAGAGATTAAATAGCAAAGGCCCTAGGTTAGAACTCTGAGGCACACCAGATGTAGGAGTAAAATGAAACGAGTGAAAGCCATTAAAACACACATAACAAGAACGATGACTCAAGTAGGAGGATATAAGTTTCACCAAAGATGGGGAAAATCCAAAGGTGTCTAATTTAGCCAAAAGTAATGAATGGTCAATTGAATCAAAGGCTTTAGTGAAATCCGTATAAATCACATCAACTTGCCGTCGATCATCAACAGCTCTACTAATAAATTGTGTTATAGATAAATTCGTTGTGATGGATCGTCCATGAACAAAGCCATGCTGATGAGTGGATAGAAGGTGTTTAGTGAGTGTTGCAGTTTGGTGATAAATCAAGGATTCAAACACTTTGGCAAAGTTACTCAGGATGTTTATGGGCCTATAGTTATGGATATTCGAGCGATCACCATTCTTGTGTACGGGAATAACCCTGCCAACCTTCCAAAGCTCAGGAAAAGTAAACGATGTAATGGCCAAATTAAAAATAGTTGCCAACGGTTCGGAAAACACAATGCCACAATCCCTGACGAAAAACCCGGAAGGTCGTCATGGCCCGATGTTAAATTCGGTTTAAGTTTGCGAATACTTCGTTATATGTATTAGGAGTGAGCATTGATACAGGACGAAACGCAGAGGAGAAAATATGCGCGAAGGCGTCCACAATTCCTTGAGGCGTAGTAATATCGTTATTATCATGCACCATGGACCCCGAAATACGTGTGCCTCCCTTCCTACCATAAACAAACTTCCAAATTACAGCGGGCTCACGAACAGCCTGAGCCTCAATATGAGACTCGTAAACATTATACGCCAGTCTAATTTCATGCTTAGTGGACGACCTCAATCTATTGAATTCCAAGCGATGATGATGAGCCTTACTTTTCTTCCACAATCTAAAGAAGTGCTGTTTAAGTTTCAGTAACTGGATTATTTTAGTAGTGTACCAAGGAGGATAATTGTGCTTAGAAGACCTGATCTTTGGAACCGAGGAGTCCACGATAGGATATATCGTCGCATACAATGCCGACACAGCAGCATTTACATCGGTGTAAGATTCAAGAAAAGACCAATCAGTATTAGCCAAATCGTTATATAATTGTGTAAAGTTAGCACACCGAAAGTTGTAACGTGGATTCGTACTGGATGGAAAATTAACATTCTCAGTAATAGTATTAAACACTAATGTAATATAAAGAGCAGGATGGTGTGGATCCTCCGCAACCAAAGGAGAGGAGTCACGAATACGCTCAACTGTATTATTCAAATTAGAGAAAAACAGATCAAGGAGTCTTTCATTAGAATTAGTTACGCTGTTAAGTTGTCGCAGTCCTAGGGAAGTCGAAAAGTGCAGTAAGGTCAAACACTTACTATCGGAATAGCTCCCACAGGAATTGTAGAGAGGACAATTAAAATCGCCCATAATAATAACTTTCTTGTTTGTTAGTTCAAGTGTTAAGTTATCAAAGAACAATTCAAATTTATCAGATGTAACGTTAGGAGGAACATAAACATTTACCACACACACAACCAAATGATTAAGAATACATCTAACTATTTTAATGTCGATTAGAGGCATCAGCGACACACCTCTATCAACGGAAATCGCATTAATGCGTTCAGAACAAGCGAACAAAACACCCCCGCCAGCAGACAGACCAACTTCAGTAAACTTTCTGTCAGCTCTCATAACGGAAAAGGAATCAGAGAAAAGCTCAGCATTATCAATGTCAGGAATGTGTTGGGAATAGAGGTAACCTTTTTACTATTGCGCAAAACCTTAAGAACATCACTATCATCTGCCTGAGCAATCCTAATCGGCCTCATTCTGGACTGCCTCGATGGATCAAATCTTCCCAGCCTAGTTGGAGCAGCAGTAATCGACTCCACTTCCAAATAACTCAGAATCTCCCCCACATCCGCAGCGTCACACGCGACTTGATCTGCCTTCTTACCAATTGATTGTTCAGGAATATTGAAAATGATTCTATTATTCTTCCTCTTCTCACGTTCAGCAACTTCCTGTACAACTCTTTCCGTGTCCAGCATATCCACTTTCGATCCATCAGAAGAATTGAATGTAGCAGAACCAAATTTTTCTTTTAAAAGTTGAATCTCCACTTGCAACGATGTCACCATAAACGAGAGATCATGAATCAACGAAAGTTGCTTCTTGAAGTCGCCACAAAATGTACAGTTGAATGTTAACCTACGATCCTTACACTTCAAAAGTTGTACTTCATTCCGTGATAGACCACTACAAAACGTGTGAACAGAGCCTTTGCAAAGATCGCATGACAATTCCTTATCCGCAGTATATATGCAGTATTAAGGTTTTTACACATATACACATATATATATATATATATATATATATACTTAGAAATATATATAGCAATAGAAAAATATATGCATACATATCACAAAGCACAAAAAAGAGAAAAGAAATACAAGTGCTTACTAATCCACACATTATAGTACTACAGACGAATATGGAGCATATATCATTAGAGAGTTTGTTAGCACATTTACTGATATGGTAAATTGGGCTTCTGATCATTATGTTGGTTCGACACTTGGGAAGCTGGAAAGTTGTACAAAGCCTGGATCCCACACGTAACACATGAAAGTTCACCATGTCAAGTATGTAGGAACAGTCTATTTCATTGTGCAATAAATTGCTGAGAAAATTAGCTGCACATTTTTCTCGCCGAGCTCTTAAAGAATCAGCTCCATGATCCACAAGAAGCACACCATACGACATTCCACGTAAAGGATACACCCCATCGTGTTTGTAGGTTAAGAACTTAAGAAATCTTCTTTGGATAGATTCAACTTGAAGCTCGTAACAAGTATACACAGGATGCCAGATAGCGGACGCATATTTACACGTACAAGTGCAAGAAATAGGTTCTTTATGACATCAAGATTAGTAAAATATTTACTTGACCGCATAACAAATCCCAATGTTCTGCTGGAAGACTGGCACAAACTCATCACATGACTAGCGAAAGTTAACTTTGCGTCAAAAACAACACCCAAATCAGTAATCTCAGAATCAATACGCAATAGATGATTTAATATCAATAATCAATATTATATGAAAAATCGAAACAGTTTTTTCCTAGTAAATCGCACAACGCAGCATTTTTCAATATTCAATTTAATTCTGTTTCTTTTACACCAACTATGTATTATATAAAGATTCTCTTGCAGGTGGTTAGCGTCAGCCACGCCATTTATACACGAAAATATCTTTAGATCATCAGCGTACGCCAGCCCAGAACACGTTAAAATATTTAGAAGATCATTTACAAATAGTAGGAATAGTAAACGCCCCAGGTTCGAACCCTGGGGAACACCAGAAAAAGCAACAAATTCGTATGATCTAAATTTATTATAGAAAACACAGTCGGGTCTATTGGACAAATAAGACTTTAGTAAAGAAATTAAATCCGCACTCAAACCAAATTGATCCAACTTTAGAAGTTAAATGTTGTGGTTAACCGAATCAAACGCACGCGCAATTATGTCCATTTGACCACCAGAATCCAGTGTTGTAGAAATGTCCTGAATTACGCAAAGCAAATTAGTAAGAGCTGGGAGGTCTATCACGCATGAAACCATGTTGGACCGCCCAAATTAGCTGATTAACATGTACCTATATAACTGTATTTGCACACAATGTGCTCTAAAACTTTTGAGAATTTTGAAAGAATTAGAGTCTGTAGTTGTTTAAATTAGAGTTATAGCCTTTTTAAATATTGGTATAATTCAGGCAAACTTCCAACGCACATGTCTTTAGGCACAAGTTAAATAATATTTTCAGTGGACCCATTAACACCATGCGACAGTCCTTAATTAGAAATGAAGGAATTTGATCATCACCTGCTGTTGAAGTAGATTTAAGCTGCATTATACTATGCAAAACATCGTTATCCGATACAGAACTGATGCCAAAGGAATTGTAGGATAGGCTCACCTCAGACAAGTCCTCATCGCCACCCCGCGGCACATATTTACCCGAAAAGACATCTGCAAATCTACTAACGATCTCAACAGAGCCATCTAGAACACTATTGCCGTTATTCATAATAGAAGGTAGTCTGGTAGTGTGTTCTCTGTGATGTACGTATTGCCAAAGGAAACGTGGATTAAGCTTTAAACTTTGTTCGGCTAATTGTAAATAATTCTTGTAAGCCTGATCAATTAAGGTTTTAGTTAAAAACTTAAGCCTACCAAACTCAAGATAGAAGCACTGGCGTTTCGTAGACTTCCATTTACAATGATAGAATCTCTTGAGTTTAAGGAAATGAATAATAGGAAGTATCTGATTTGGTCCTCCTTTGGTACACCACATAGGTATTTTATTAATAAGATTGAACGTAAAATATTATCAAACGCGTACAAACAGTAATGAATACTGAATAGGAGCAGATTCGCTGAAACTAGAATTTTTAATGGAACAGTGTTTTAAATAAAATAGACTTCAATAATCTTAGGGACGATTTCATAATCGGGTACTTAAACCTCGGTTAACTAATGGAGGTTTAACTTTAATGGTAGATTTAAAGGTACATTAAATTGTGGCAGTTTCATAATCGTTTGACATGCGCACGTTAAGTAACGACGGTTTAAGTAAGCATTTGAACCAATTAGGACAAATGCGTAAAGAAGAACAAGAAGTACGCTATCATCAGCTGTTATTTCGTTCAAAATATAACCTAAGTTAGAAAGCAGCAACGGCAAGAAACAAAGAATGAACATTTTAGAAACAAATAGTTCTTTATCTGATAATGATTATGTATTTATACGGAGTAAAAAAAGGTTTATAAAAGATCTACCAATTCCGTTGAAGAAATCTGATGGCAGTGAATTTTTGGATTGCCGGTTGTATTTCTTAAAATTCTCTATTACTAAATTTACGAAAAACTACCGCAAGTTAATAGAAATTCACCGTGCGAAAAATACAAATATCATTCAAACGTTTCTCAATAAATATTTGTAGGTTAACTTGCTTACATAAAGAAGTACCGGTACGCAGCGCGGGCCAGTTAATGCCACCATTAACGTTATGAACCAAATAGTCCAATGGAAAGCAATAGTAGAATGGAAAGCAATAAAATACATTCTCAGATAAGAAAAAAAAATAGAATAAAATAAAATAGCGATACGGCTAGCACTAAGAAATATAGTTATGGAAATGTAACATGAAGAACATGTCGGCTTCATCCGTATGAAAATGCTCTCCAAAAGTCTTTATTGATGGCCTGGAATCGACATGGATATAGAAAATACAGTAAAACCATGTAACAAATGTGTAGTGTTGGCGACAAACGCCAGTAATAATTATATTATATCTTATATGATAGATCTCTACCACTAATAGGTCAATAAAACAAGGCTGGTTTGAACGATAGTTATATTTTCAGAACGTTTACAAACGTTTTCGGAACACCTTCTTCAGTGCAAATATTACTAGATAAATATATAAACAAACATTTGTCTTTATTTGGGAACTATCAACAAAATAACTAATGACTAGGATTTCTTGATATAGAGGATGTGTAACCAACTTTTATATATATACATAAATTATAAAAACTATATATATAAGGTTTTTAATGTGTAAACATACATGCAAATTAAGTAAAACCTTATATCACAAGATCATTGTCGAAACCTAACAATTCTGTTCAAGGACTAGGGAAAACCCAAATTTAAAAACCCTAGCCAAAGGTTTCCTTGTGTGTTCCTCCTGTTGCAGATAGCGCAATAAAAGAAGAAACATCAGGTATAGTTTATGAGCATCCAGTAAATCTTATTAAAGACGAAAAATCATCAGAGATTATCAATGGCATTAATTGACACAGGGTCGGAAGCCACGCTAATTTCCAAGGAAAGGTATAGAACAAAACTATAAACATAAGGAGAAAAGATATAAGATAGAGTACAAATAAACTGTTAGCTAGGGTCGATACGTGTATATGTGCCACAATAATTATAAATAATGTAGAGTAGTTTATTAATTTAAAGTGTGACATAATTTTAGGAGTAGAATTTATATCAAACGAATCAATTATTATACATTATCAAGATGGGAATATTACAATGGGGAAAATAAATTTAATTTTACCAATATATTAAAGTGCGATGAGAAAGACGAAAATATAATTTTGAATAGATATAGATGTCAATTCAGTGAGAAGACGATGAAGGCAAGAATGATAAGAGGATGGATTTAAATAAAACCAATGAAAATGAACTTAAAAAAAAGATTGTAGAATTTTTATTCTACCTATCTATCTATTGTCTTTTGACAATGAAAATTTTATTATAAATTTATTTAATGAACCTACGTTGGCAAATGCAGGTTTAAAGTTAAATTTAGATATATGCAATTTTTTTCAACATTCGGTACGTTTTTGAGACATATAATTGATTATAACGGTATGTATAATGCAAAATGATAGATTATATGAAATAAAAAATGTTCCAGTTTCAAGTAACATTAAAAAGTTGAGGGCATTTGTAGGTTTAGCTAATTACTACCAGAAATTTATTTACAATTTAGCAGAAAATTCATTACCTTTATATGAACTCCTTAAGAAAAATGTCAGAATTACATGGTCCGAACGTCAACAGCGTGGTATTGAAACCATCAAGAAGTCCTTTTATGATAATTTCACGTTAATCCATCCATATCTCTAAATCCAGAGAATCTAAAACTCGAATGCCACATTACTTAGAAGAAGGCTTTCAAAATGAAATAACTAATATTTTATCTAATGCAATATGTAATAAAATCAAAACCATTTTAAATAACTCAATATATTTTTCAATAATTCTCGATTCAACACCAGATATAAGTCACACTGAACAAATTTCATTTATAGTGAGATCTGTTTCAGCCACAGATAACAAAGTCGAAATCTTTAATTTTTTGGGGGATTCTTTCTGGTTACGAATTGTACTGGAAAATACTATCGAAATTCGACTTAGATGTGCAAAACATTCGCGATCAGTGGTGTGAAAAATCCAACATAAAAGGAGAAAATATAGGTTTACAAAAAATGAATATAAATCCCAGAGTGCAGCTCATTCCTTAAACTTACAAGTAGTCGTCAATGATCCTGCCAGTAGCAGTGGTGAAATTTCAAAGTTTTTTGATTTAATTCAAGAAACTTATCAGTTTCTTTCTGCTTCACCTTACAGATGGGATATTAAAAAATATATATATTAAAATTTTGATTTTAAAACCTCTTAGTGAAAGTAGACTGGAAAGCAGAGTGAATGCTATAAGATCTTTAAAATTGATATTTTATGCAAAATGTTATGACATTCCAAGATAAATATTGCCGAATGTATTGAAGGTTTACAGAATTTGGTGGACGATGGTCTTAGGCGAGGGTCTTTCGGGGTCGAGAGCAGCGGTATAGCTCACCACCGGGTTGACCGAAACCTGCATTCTTTTGAGCGTGGCTTTAGCCAATTGAAGTGGATGATTGTCACTTTCGCGCGACTGCCGAGTTCATTCAGAGCACACATAATTCCATACAAGCCTTAAATCGACCTGCACCGAAGCTAGTACCTCCAGCACTGGTTAACTGTCGGAGAAAACGGCCACCGTGCTATTAGATCCACCTTGCTTATTAATTTCTCCGACACAATAATGTACCGCGGCTACTTCCGCCAGAAAGACCGTAGTATCTTTACTTAAACTCATCTGGACCATCGTCCTTTCTTTGAGTCCGTATATTCCTGCCCCGACACCTGCCTCTGTCTTAGAGCCGTCCGTGTACCAGATAGACTACGCCTGTATAGCTGGACCTTGTTTCCATTCCTCTCTATCTGGTATAATTATTTTATAATTTTTCTTAAAGTTGAATTTGTGAACCATGCATCTTCATGAACCACTCGCCATCCCTGTGGGGGAATCTGCCCTTCTTACTAGTGAAGGCAACTATCTGCGTTTTTTAGCGTTAATAGAAAACTGCTCTTGCCTGCACTAGTTGTGTACTATATTAATAGAGGTTTGCGTTCTTTCTGAGATGACACTTGTGAATCTTCCTTGAATGACGATCGCTAGGTCATCTGAATATCCTAGGTAATAAAAGCCCTCGTTGGACAATATGTTAAGGAGATCGTCCACTAGGATGGCCCACAGAAGGGCAGATAGAACTTCCCCTTCCCATCCTCGCGCTCTGGCCTCGATGGTAGCTTTTCCTATGAAGGATATTATTATCCTTTTCTCCAGACCAGCTCTTATCCATCTGCCTATCACGGATGCGACCTCTTTTCTTTCGAAACAGCAACTTGTAGACAATGTCACACTAACCGATCATCCTTGTAAGTAGTAAACATAGCTCTATTTTCCACGTATAAGGCGATCTTCATCGCCGGCGGTCCTGGGATATCGGAGCGGTTGCACAACAGGAAAAGCTCTGGAAGAAGAAGGGAGCCCTAAGGAACTCGAATCGTCATGAGCTTTGTTATGGAAAGATGACCTCCAACTCCTACCGGACTGGATGTTAATGCCTGCTCAACTCATCTTCAGAATAAAACCAGCATGCCATACTGAGTCGAAAGCGTTGGCTATGACCACTGCCCGCGTCGTCTCCCGTCTCTCAAGGGCCGTTCTTCCGGGCTCTGTCAGCCTAAAAAGCTGAAAATCGGCTCACAGGCTGGTCCTGTATCCATACTTTACGTTCAGACTGAGCAGTTCATCTCTGAGACGGGATAAGATAACCGACTCTGCTGTCTTCGATAGTACAGACAGCGGGGTTAGGGGGCGGTAGTTCTAGGGAAATAACTTGTTCTTTCCCGTCTTGGCGATCATCACTATCTTGGACGTTATTCAAACAGACGGAAAATAGCCCACGGCTAATATGGCGTTGATGATGGTGAGAAGTTTCTCCATTAGTATCTTGGGTATCCTCTTCATGACGGTGTCCGTGATGCCATCATGACTGAGAGCCTTTCCGATCGTCAGCCTTTCGACATAGGCGGCGATCTCCATCTCGGTCGCCGACGTATTCATCGCCGCAGGAGCATTCGAGGAGTTCTCAATAACTCCATCTACCTCTTGCTCCAGTTCTTCATCGGAATCAAGCTCCTATGGCCCTTCATAGATGGACTGAAGGTGTTCGGTCATTACTTCCGACTTTCCAGGATCGTCAAAAATCACCCCCGCCGGTCCCTAAAGAGTGGCGGCGGTCGTAAAAGTTGCATTTCTCCTCAAGGCCCTGGAAACTCGCCAAAGCAACCCGTCGGCGGTAACGAGAGAAAGCGATTTGCCTCGATGCGATCTACCGGGGCGAAAGTCCTTTAGGCGATCTTGAGCGCCATCCTCTTCTCAGCCAGAAAAGCTTTAATGTGGGGTGGGAGTCATGCTTGACTGCTGTGCTCTATAATAGGCGGCCTCTCTAATAGCGGTCGTCACAATACTGGTGAATTAGGCGGCTGCATTCTCCAAGGTTTCTGGCCCATCGATGTTTCCAATCTCTTCGGCGCGACGCACGACGATCTCGACATACTTTGCCCAATCCACGCTCGCTCGAGGGGGAAGATCCAATTCACTCCTGGTACGACCACTCATCTGGATGACTATACGATTATGATCCGACGACAATTCACGGACGTGATGATGATATCGTCCGTTATATTCTTCGCGATGATCAGATCTAGAATGTACGGCCTTACGCCGGTTTGAAAGAACGTTGGACCGTCTGGGGGATACACCGAAACATCATTGGCGGAGAGATGCTTGAAAAGTCTCCGACCAGACCAGTTCATGGTACGGCATTCCCGGGACGGGTGTTTCGAATTAAAATCTCCGGCGGTAAGAACCGCATCAATCCCGGCCATCAGCTACTCCATGTCGTCGGCATCATATATATATATATATATATATCGGTAGGCGGGACGTAGACCGCAACGATCTTCAGTGTTTTCTGTGGGCTATACATCGGCGCTGGCATCGGTAGCACTGGCCTAGACCGGACCTAGAGCGTAGAGGCTCCACGGAGATGTCAAGCGAGAATATCTCCGTGAGTTGGTATATGCTCTTATGTGCTTTGTCGATCTTGACGAGTCCCAGCGCCATGGACCCCCTGGCCTCCTTCATATGAACTGCTCCTTCAGAAATTGAGAAGTTTTTCGCACGACAGCTGGTAAGTAATCATCCTCTGACAGTGGAAATAGACTAATGCTTTCAGGGATCGACTGATCGATAAGTTGAGGTTCTTTCTCTTAAACACCGCCCATATGTCAACTCAACGCGTCCGATCCCTGAGCATAACAGGAGGGCTCTTGGGTTCAATAGGAGTCGAACTTCGGGGGCCTTGTGGAGCAGTACCCTTCATAGAAGGGATCGCCGTAGGCTCGCGAGGCGTCACGGAGTGTCTAGGACTCCACTGATCCTGTCCCTGGGCAGAAGGCTGGCTCCGCGCGACATCAATTCTATCCATGTCTTGCTGCGGCAACTGGATTCGTAGGAAAAACAGGACGCTTCTTACTGCGCGCACCGCCACGTCTGACCACTACAGTGGCATTAGGGGAGAAGGATGGGTCGATGTCCACCGGAGGAAAGCTGTTAGAATTACTCTCATCATTTATGGAACGATCTAGAGGACCGGAGGCCACGATATTTTTGTAATCAATCCGTCGAAGCCGCGGCTCCGGAGAATGTCACGGAGCGTGGATGCGAAAGCGAAGATCTGATCGTTCCACAGGGTTTTAAGATCTTTCATTGTCTTTTCTCTTTTCACGCCGAGGTGGAAGTCGGCTTCGGACTTTGCGACAAGGATCGGTGTGCTCCCTAACGTCAGAGTGAGTCGATATCGGAATGGGAAGATCTGTAGCGCGCGCAGCCGGAGTAGCAGCGGCAGAATGGAACCCCAGTGGTCGGGCTTCTGACGGTACTGTGACGAGCTTCCGGGCGGCACAGCGAAAAAGTTCGATAACTCACGAACTATGGTAGCCACCGACACCGGAAGAACGTCAAAATAATCCTCAAATAAGGCATTTGTTTTCTGTCTGTCAACACGGGTTTGTCAGTAATCGATCAACTGTAACGAATCTGATATTAATTAGTCAATTCATTTCCGACAACATCGATATGAATGAACAAATAGACGTAATTTATACCGATCTAAGCAAAGCATTGATCATTCAATACTTCTTAGGAAGCTGGATTAAATTGAATTTTCTCAGTCAATGGTAACCCTCCTTTCATCATATCTTAAACAAAGGAAGCGTTATGTAGAATACTTAGGACACGAGTCCTTCCTTAGGTGTATCACCAGGAACAAATCTAGGGCCCCTTTTATTCACAATCTTCATAAATGATGTATGCGATCTGCCGCACTGCTCTAAATTGTTGTTTACCTCTGACGACTGTATTTTTCTTCAAAACCAACTCGACAAATTACAAACATGGTGTACTAATAATTGACTAAATATAAATGTAAACAAGTGTAGTGTCGTGAGTTTCACACGTAAGACACATCCTATACATCATGAATAGTACCTTAATAGTCTCCTGCCTAGATGTCCTTCGGTTAGGGACCTCGCAGTTGTTTTCGATAGTAAATTATCATTTGCTGATTACATCACTAATGTAACTAGCTCTACCTTAAAAACACTAGGATTTATTATTCGTAGCACAAAACCTTTTGTAGTTTTGTACCTTTTGTTGAACCAATATTAGTGCTCTATTTCGCTCTTATTCGATTGAAACTCGAGTATGCTTCCATGGTTTGGTCTCCATTCTATAACTGTCACATTTCTGCACTAGAGAAAATACAAAGGTGACTTTTAAAGTATGTCTACTGTAAGCAATATGGTGAATATCCTGCACAAGGGTTCCGTCACAGAACTTTGCTTATGGCCTTTAACGTTGAATATTTAGACTTGTGTCGAAATCAGACTGATGTTAAGTTTATTTTGAATCTTGTAAACGCTAATAACGATGCTCCCGAATTGTTGGGTTGATTGGACTTTTTATACCACGCTTCTCAACTAGGCTTCGCCATATCTTTCACATCTCTAAACCTTGAACAAATATAATGATAAAAGCTCCTATGTATGGCGTATCTAATACTTACAATTTGATAGCAGATGATACAATGGTATTACGTCGTGTATTGGTGCCACCGTATCTAATTACCGAAGACTGAATTTTAAGGCCACAGCAGAAAATTTACCAATTTCGCCCTAGGAAAGAAGTTTGTTATCACTCAGGGTGCCACCGAGCTAGTTTGCGAGGGAGTGGGTCAAATAAACTCCAAGAGCTGTATATCCTCTATATATTGCGTCATCATGTGAGTTGACGAGTCTTTAACAATTATTGAATAATCGGAAAGCAATATTCTCAGGCGAATATGAAATAGGGTAACCTGGGGGTGGCAGTGCTGCTCGTAGCTTATATTTTAGATTTTATTTTGTTAGTACGGTAAGCAAAGACTGAAGCAGACTATTTACAACTTTGTCAGTGGATATAGTAAGCAGTTTTATTGTATAATATTGTATATATAATATTACGTAATACTATGGTATTGACGTGACAAACAGGTTTTGACGAGAATTTTGGATGCAAGCTAATAAAACGTTAATTGTTTATTTATTTAATTATTAAGACAGGCACATATTACACCATTACTCTTAGTCAGAAAATGTTGATAAAACACAAATAATTATATATCGCCCCTAATAACATATTACGTAATACCATGATGGCATAAATAGGAGGAATGTTAGATGAGAAGAGCGTTCTGATTGATCGTATCATATAAAATGGCGCATTCTGATTGGTCGCATCGTATACAATGCCACGTTCTGATTGGTTATCAACTCTAAATGTAAAATCCCCGGTAAGTATAGCAAGTCAGTTCCCCCACAACATCTTTAACATGGATTGAGGCGATGACATTGGTTAGTAAGTGATAACGTCACTGTGCATGCGCAAGTTAGTCCTGGTGAACACTGTATACTATCGATCGCTCCTTAGTAAGGTGAAGAATCGGCTTACGGATTGAAACCCAAGATACACCAAACTGAGGAAATCAGAGATGATGCGGGCTTCATACGATTAATAGACCACCAATCACAGTACGATACATCGTTGATCGTACACTCTCTCGCTCGTGAGTAAGCTGAGAAATCAGTGATACGATCAAACTGGGGAATCCGGAGATCCCACGGGCTTTATACGATTCATCGAACACGAATACGATACACCATACATCATTAGACGTCACAAACAAAGTTCGATATTATATTTTAACAGATTATAAGCAAATGGAACGTGCGTCAATTATTTAGTAATTTATTAAAACGTATAACGTAGGCTCAGATTTAACTGAAATATTTATACCAACGATAACCAATGATAAATTAACGAAGACAAACACATCACGGTTGGTCAGGTCGTAAACGGATAGAATAAATGCATGCAGATTTTCTATAGCGATCCTGTATAGTCGGCGTCTAATAAGATTACATCATAGAGGGTTCCATTGTCTATTGATACGAGCATGTAACGTTACAAACAGGATTCAACGATAATTTTGTGTTAAATGTGTAAGCTAATATAAAATCAAATTTAATGAAATCCAAGCCCATTATTTATTAATTTATTAAAATACATGTAGAAAAGCACTATCGTATGAAATACTGCATTCTTATTGAATTATTGCGGGTCTATTACTACTTGTGCGGAGTTTGTAAAAATAAACGACTTGGTGACTCTAAATCTTTATTACTTAATTTCTTAAAACCGATTATAAAATTATACATATACTAGCTAACCCGGCGAACTATGTACCGCCTTAGAATTAATAAATGTTGTCTTAAGTTATTACCTGAGTTTTATTAACTTGTTTATATTAAGATAAAATTAATAAAAAATAAAAAAAAAAAAAAGTTCAAAAAGGAGCAAATTCACGTGGGAGCAAAGCATTTGCTTTATTGAATGTAACTCGAATGATTGGCGTAACATTGTAGCACAACTTTCTCTTAAACTATTTGCTGAATTGGTTGCACTCGTGCCGATTATCTTCATTAAAGCTCCTTGTGATATACTATATTTTGCGACTTTATCTATTGTGGCAGCGTTGAATTGTCGTTCGTGTGTTCCGGCGCGACGTTTATTTGCTCTGATCACGACTTTATAGTCAGCATTTGGCATGCGATCCAACGCAGTTTTGAACAACCGAATCAATGCATGATGTTCATGAAATATTTGCTGCAAATCTTGCACAATTTCTCTTTTCATTGCCTTATTGATCGTTTGACGCCGATCAAGTTGGTCCTCCATATTGGTTATGAAGTAAATTTGAAACAATTTTATGCAGTGCGTCTTCAACCGGCTGCAATGATCCAATTCTATGGTGAATTTGTTCTTGTATCTGTATAGTCGAAAGAGAAGTGATAATTAGTGATTTATGATTACCAAAAATAAAGGTTACTCTCTTATTAACACGCGTTCTTCAATAATATTTGCACCAAATGAAGTCATCTGGAAACATGCGTTGTACATTTAAGCGTTCGAAAGAAAATGTGATTCTTGTGCTTCGCCATGAAGCAATGAATGCCATGGCTCAGGTGGCGGAGGCAACAATGGCAATTTAACCTTTCCACTGAGACAGGAGAATCCAGGCGTTTCTTCAGCGAACATCAATGCACCGCAATGGACGCACACAACCTCCATACGGCCAATTCTAACGAAAGGATGAGAGCTGTAGTCAATTGTGGAATCGTATTGAAACGCTCCTCGATTCAAATTAACACTTGAAGCATTTGTTCTTGCGGTTTGACGTTATTGATCCCTGTGTTCTGCTCGACGATTTCTCATTGCCAACCGAGCCATTTCACGTATGGCCTCTTTGTTCTTCTGTTTGTAAAGCACAAAGTTGAATCGTATTAACACGGCGCCCTTCTCTCGTGCGATTTCTTCTTCATCTGCAGTAGATTGATTCGTAATATTCCGCAGTCTAATTGCATTACGGCTTCGTTGTGAAAGATTCGATCTTCTCCCTCGCGGCATTGTAAATAAAACTGTGATGGATATTGCTGATTCTATTATGACATAACAATTATTCATGCGCACAATCACAAATGTCATAACCTTAATCGTCTTTGCGTGCACCATGACAACTGTCATAACCTAACACGCCAAACGTCGTCAATTTATTTAATCTCTATTTTTTAAATGTTTTAATAGCTTTCTTTTTCCTAAACCTTCGCGAAGCAATTACGAACAAACCCGCCCTAGATTTGTTCCTGGTGATACACCTAAGGAAGGACTTGTGTCCTAAGTATTCTACATAATGCTTCCTTTGTTTAAGATATGATGAAAAGAGGGTTACCATTGACTGAGAAAATTCAATTGTATCCAGCTTCCTAAGAAGTATCGAATGATCAATGCTTTGCTTAGATCGGTATAAATTACGTCTATTTGTTCATTCATATCGATGTTGTCGGAAATGAATTGACTAATTAATATCAGATTCGTTACAGTTGATCGATTACTGACAAACCCGTGTTGATAGACAGAAAACAAATGCCTTATTTGAGGTTTATTTTGACGTTCTTCCGGTGTCGGTGGCTAGCATAGTTCGTGAGTTATCGAACTTTTTCGCTGCGCCGCCCGGAAGCTCGTCACAGTACCGTCAGAAGCCCGACCACTGGCGTTCCATTCTGCCGCTGCTACTCCGGCTGCGCGCGCTACAGATCTTCCCATTCCGATATCGACTCACTCTGACGTTAGGGAGCATACCGATCCTTGTCGCAAAGTCCGAAGCCGACTTCCACCTTGGCGTGAAACAGGCCAAAGTTCCCGATACTTAGACGGTTGTCAGTAACCCCGTTGATAATTAAATTTCGACGTCTCCTGCCCAGGGGAAATTCCTTTGATAACGGAAACTTGTCAAAACATTAGAGCTACAACCAATGATCACAACTACCAATACATTTTATTAATTTGTAGAGAACAGGAAAAAATATTTTACAAAAAAAAAAGACATTACCTAAACGATTAGAAAACATTGCTTAATCGTAATTAAAAGAGAAAAGACAATGAAAGATCTTAAAACCCTGTGGAACGATCAGATCTTCTCTTTCGCATCCACGCTCCGTGACATTCTCCGGAGCCGCGGCTTCGACGGATTGATTACAAAAATATCGTGGCCTCTGGTCCTCTAGATCGTTCCATAAATGATGAGAGCAATTCTAACAGCTTTCCTCCGGTGGACATCGACCCATCCTTCTCCCCTAATGCCACTGTAGTGGTCAGACGTGGCGGTGCGCGCAGTAAGAAGCGTCCTGTTTTTCCTACGAATCCAGTTGCCGCAGCAAGACATGGATAGAATTGATGTCGCGCGGAGCCAGCCTTCTGCCCAGGGACAGGATCAGTGGAGTCCTAGACACTCCGTGACGCCTCGCGAGCCTACGGCGATCCCTTCTATGAAGGGTACTGCTCCACAAGGCCCCCGAAGTTCGACTCCTATTGAACCCAAGAGCCCTCCTGTTATGCTCAGGGATCGGACGCGTTGAGTTGACATATGGGCGGTGTTTAAGAGAAAGAACCTCAACTTATCGATCAGTCGATCCCTGAAAGCATTAGTCTATTTCCACTGTCAGAGGATGATTACTTACCAGCTGTCGTGCGAAAAACTTCTCAATTTCTGAAGGAGCAGTTCATATGAAGGAGGCCAGGGGGTCCATGGCGCTGGGACTCGTCAAGATCGACAAAGCACATAAGAGCATATACCAACTCACGGAGATATTCTCGCTTGACATCTCCGTGGAGCCTCTACGCTCTAGGTCCGGTCTAGGCCAGTGCTACCGATGCCAGCGCCGATGTATAGCCCACAGAAAACACTGAAGATCGTTGCGGTCTACGTCCCGCCTACCGATATATATATATATATATATATATATATATATGATGCCGACGACATGGAGTAGCTGATGGCCGGGATTGATGCGGTTCTTACCGCCGGAGATTTTAATTCGAAACACCCGTCCCGGGAATGCCGTACCATGAACTGGTCTGGTCGGAGACTTTTCAAGCATCTCTCCGCCAATGATGTTTCGGTGTATCCCCCAGACGGTCCAACGTTCTTTCAAACCGGCGTAAGGCCGTACATTCTAGATCTGATCATCGCGAAGAATATAACGGACGATATCATCATCACGTCCGTGAATTGTCGTCGGATCATAATCGTATAGTCATCCAGATGAGTGGTCGTACCAGGAGTGAATTGGATCTTCCCCCTCGAGCGAGCGTGGATTGGGCAAAGTATGTCGAGATCGTCGTGCGTCGCGCCGAAGAGATTGGAAACATCGATGGGCCAGAAACCTTGGAGAATGCAGCCGCCTAATTCACCAGTATTGTGACGACCGCTATTAGAGAGGCCGCCTATTATAGAGCACAGCAGTCAAGCATGACTCCCACCCCACATTAAAGCTTTTCTGGCTGAGAAGAGGATGGCGCTCAAGATCGCCTAAAGGACTTTCGCCCCGGTAGATCGCATCGAGGCAAATCGCTTTCTCTCGTTACCGCCGACGGGTTGCTTTGGCGAGTTTCCAGGGCCTTGAGGAGAAATGCAACTTTTACGACCGCCGCCACTCTTTAGGGACCGGCGGGGGTGATTTTTGACGATCCTGGAAAGTCGGAAGTAATGACCGAACACCTTCAGTCCATCTATGAAGGGCCGTAGGAGCTTGATTCCGATGAAGAACTGGAGCAAGAGGTAGATGGAGTTATTGAGAACTCCTCGAATGCTCCTGCGGCGATGAATACGTCGGCGACCGAGATGGAGATCGCCGCCTATGTCGAAAGGCTGACGATCGGAAAGGCTCTCAGTCATGATGGCATCACGGACACCGTCATGAAGAGGATACCCAAGATACTAATGGAGAAACTTCTCACCATCATCAACGCCATATTAGCCGTGGGCTATTTTCCGTCTGTTTGAATAACGTCCAAGATAGTGATGATCCCCAAGACGGGAAAGAACAAGTTATTTCCCTAGAACTACCGCCCCCTAACCCCGCTGTCTGTACTATCGAAGACAGCAGAGTCGGTTATCTTATCCCGTCTCAGAGATGAACTGCTCAGTCTGAACGTACTGCCAGCTGATAAGTATGGATACAGGACCAGCCTGTGAGCCGATTTTCAGCTTTTTAGGCTGACAGAGCCCGCAAGAACGGCCCTTGAGAGACGGGAGACGACGTGGGCAGTGGTCATAGCCAACGCTTTCGACTCAGTATGGCATGCTGGTTTTATTCTGAAGATGAGTTGAGCAGGCATTAACATCCAGTCCGGTAGGAGTTGGAGGTCATCTTTCCATAACAAAGCTCATGACGATTCGAGTTCCTTAGGGCTCCCTTCTTCTTCCAGAGCTTTTCCTGTTGTGCAACCGCTCCGATATCCCAGGACCGCCGGCGATGAAGATCGCCTTATACGTGGAAAATAGAGCTATGTTTACTACTTACAAGGATGATCGGTTAGTGTGACATTGTCTACAAGTTGCTGTTTCGAAAGAAAAGAGGTCGCATCCGTGATAGGTAGATGGATAAGAGCTGGTCTGGAGAAAAGGATAATAATATCCTTCATAGGAAAAGCTACCATCGAGGCCAGAGCGCGAGGATGGGAAGGGGAAGTTCTATCTGCCCTTCTGTGGGCCATCCTAGTGGACGATCTCCTTAACATATTGTCCAACGAGGGCTTTTATTACCTAGGATATTCAGATGACCTAGCGATCGTCATTCGAGGAAGATTCACAAGTGTCATCTCAGAAAGAACGCAAACCTCTATTAATATAGTACACAACTAGTGCAGGCAAGAACAGTTTTCTATTAACGCTAAAAAAACGCAGATAGTTGCCTTCACTAGTAAGAAGGGCAGATTCCCCCACAGGGATGGCGAGTGGTTCATGAAGATGCATGGTTCACAAATTCAACTTTAAGAAAAATTATAAAATAATTATACCAGATAGAGAGGAATGGAAACAAGGTCCAGCTATACAGGCGTAGTCTATCTGGTACACGGACGGCTCTAAGACAGAGGCAGGTGTCGGGGCAGGAATATACGGACTCAAAGAAAGGACGATGGTCCAGATGAGTTTAAGCAAAGATACTACGGTATTTCTGGCGGAAGTAGCCGCGGTACATTATTGTGTCGCAGAAATTTTCTCCGACAGTTAACCAGTGCTGGAGGTACTAGCTTCGGTGCAGGTCGATTTAAGGCTTGTATGGAATTATGTGTGCTCTGAATGAACTCGGCAGTCGCGCGAAAGTGACAATCATCCACTTCAATTGGCTAAAGCCACGCTCAAAAGAATGCAGGTTTCGGTCAACCCGGTGGTGAGCTATACCGCTGCTCTCGACCCCGAAAGACCCTCGCCTAAGACCATCGTCCACCAAATTCTGTAAACCTTCAATACATTCGGCAATATTTATCTTGGAATGTCATAACATTTTGCATAAAATATCAATTTTAAAGATCTTATAGCATTCACTCTGCTTTCCAGTCTACTTTCACTAAGAGGTTTTAAAATCAAAATTTTAATATATATATTTTTAATATCCCATCTGTAAGGTGAAGCAGAAAGAAACTGATAAGTTTCTTGAATTAAATCAAAAAACTTTGAAATTTCACCACTGCTACTGGCAGGATCATTGACGACTACTTGTAAGTTTAAGGAATGAGCTGCACTCTGGGATTTATATTCATTTTTTGGAAAACTATATTTTCTCCTTTCATGTTGGATCCATTATCACACCACTGATCGCGAATGTTTTGCACATCTAAGTCGAATTTCGATAGTATTTTCCAGTACAATTCGTAACCAGAAAGAATCCCCCAATAAATTAAAGATTTCGACTTTGTTATCTGTGGTTGAAACAGATCTCACTATAAATGAAATTTGTTCAGTGTGACTTATATCTGGTGTTGAATCGAGAATTATTGAAAAATATTTTGAGTTATTTAAAATGGTTTTGATTTTTATTACATATTGCATTAGATAAAATATTAATTATTTCATTTTGAAAACCTTCTCCTAAGTAATGTGGCATTCGAGTTTTAGATTCTCTGGATTTAGAGATATGGATGGATTAACGTGAAATTATCATAAAAGGACTTCTTGATGGTTTCAATACCACGCTGTTGACGTTCGGACCATGTAATTCTGACATCTTTCTTAAGGAGTTCATATAAAGATAATGAATTTTCTGCTAAATTGTAAATAAATTTCTGGTAGTAATTAGCTAAAGCTACAAATGCCCTCAACTTTTAATGTTACTTGAAACTGGAACATTTTTTATTTCATATAATCTATCATTTTGCATTATACATACCGTTACAATCAATTATATGTCCTAGAAACGTACCGAATGTTGAAAAAAATTGCATATATCTAAATTTAATTTTAAACCTGCATTTGCCAACGTAGAAATAATCAAATGTAAATGTTTACAATGTTCTTTCGTTTTTTCGAAAAACGAAAAAAAAATCAAGATGTCATCAATATAGTGTGAACAGAAGTTTTAAAATCGGCCCAGAAGGACTTTAATTTCAAAGGTTAACACCGAAATACTAGAGTCTAACAATAAGCCAACACTCTAAATTGATATACCGACTCATCAACTGAGAAACCAGTAATTTTTTACTATCCGGATGTAATGGTATCAAATAGAAATTAGTTTGTAAGTCCAGCTTTGAAAAAGCCTTTTTGCATAGCATTGCGATAAAAGAGATACACATGAAAGTGGCATCTCGTGTTGTCTTTTACTGATCTGTTCAAAATCCGCGCATCTAAACATAGTCTCACTGAGTTATTTTGTTTCTTTACAACTACAATAGGATTTATATAATTTGTTTTGGATTTTCCTATTATTCGCTTTTTAACATATTTTAACATATCAATTTCCTTTTTCGCACATTTTGTATAAAATTGTGGTATAGGATAAATTTTACAATAAAAAGGCTTGCTTTCATCTATTTCTAACTTATGTTGGAATCTTATATCTGCAACCGCATTGCTTTTGTCTATTAAACATTTGTATTCATTAAATGAATTTATAAGAAAATTTTCATTGTCAAAAGACAATAGATAGATAGGTAGAATAAAAATTCTACAATCTTTTTTTTTTTAAGTTCATTTTCATTGGTTTCATTTAAATCCATCCTCTTATCATTCTTGCCTTCATCGTCTTCTCACTGAATTGACATCTATATCTATTCAAAATTATATTTTCGTCTTTCTCATCGCACTTTCATATATTTGTAAAATTAAATTTATTTTCCCCATTGTAATATTCCCATCTTGATAATGTATAATAATTGATTCGTTTGATATAAATTCTACTCCTAAAATTATGTCACACTTTAAATTAATAAACTACTCTACATTATTTATAATTATTATGGCACATATACACGTATCGACCCTAGCTAACAGTTTATTTGTACTCTATCTTATATCTTTTCTCCTTATGTTTATAGTTTTGTTCTATACCTTTCCTTGGAAATTAGCGTGGCTTCCGACCCTGTGTCAATTAATGCCATTGATAATCTCTGATGATTTTTCGTTTTTAATAAGATTTACTGGATGCTCATAAACTATACCTGATGTTTCTTCTTTTATTGCGCTATCTACAACAGAGCCTCTATTGTCGCGAGGGTGTACTGAGATTGGCCCAAAAAGGTTTTTCTAGAAAGGGTTGGCCTACAGTTTTTTTTTATTTTGACTTAGGTGTACATCTTCTGTTGGTTCGTGTTGCTTGTATAATGCTGCCTTTTTTATTTTGATATTGATTTTTATATGGATTTTGGTTTTGTCTTTGATATTGCTTTTTATTTGCATATGTTCTGCTTTGGTGTGCATGCGTATTCTTTCTTTGGAATGACTTTTCATTTGCTATTTGACTTGTATGATTGTATGTTTGTTGAGTGTGTCTAGGTGGTTGTGTGTTATTGGTATCATCAAATGTGTTATTTATTTGTCTGCAATTATTACTCTGTGATCTAAAGGTATTATTTCCGAAATCGTGATTGCTTTCAAAATTTTGATGAGGAAATAGATTATACTTTTGTTGATATTTACGACTATTTTGTCTATTTTCATAATTATTTGAACCTGAAGGGTGGTCTATTTTCAACGGTAAATCCATCTAATTCATCATATTGCCTAAGAATTAAATAGAAATCAAAAGAAGTAGTGATAATCGCCTTTATTATGTCAAAAACTTTGTTGTAAAATAAATTTCTCTTAGAGTACCTAACTTTGAATTATATTTTCCATTAAATAAATCCAATCGTATTTTATCTTGACTGAAATGCGACCAATATTTGTTTAAAAATGGTTCCTCAAATTCATCAAAGTTTTGAAAAGTGCAATTTACAATTAAAAAGCAATCTAAAGCATTAAACCATGATCTTATCAGATTTGATAACTGATATGTATCTAAGTTTGAATTTATAATGCCCTTTAAGACTTTTACGTATTCTACTGGATTAGTAGAATGATTATTGAATTTAGGTACCAAATCCTTACCAATTCCCAACTTAAAACTGGTTCCCTTTGTATAATTACTATCACTTACATTGCTAGTTTCATTTACAAATCTATCCTCAATATTCTCTAATACTGTATTTAACTTATCAAATTTACTTGTACTATCTTGTAAGTTTTCATTTATTTGTTTTTTTCTGCCCATTTATAACAGAAGTTAAATTATCTATCATTATGGAACTTCTTCTAAAGCATTGGCAGTATTTCCCTCATTATTACGTGTCTCAACTCAGTATCCCCATCATCATGATCATCGTCCCTACTACCACCTCGTCTTCTTGGCATTTTATTCTATTATTCTTTATTTCTATTATTAATTAGGTTTTTATAATAAGATGAAATGAAATTCAATGAACTATATTTAGGGTCGCCCCGCGTTTCGGGAGCCAAATTTGTACTGAGAATTTAGATAAAATTATTCCTCTTAACTAGATTGCACCGGGTAAGCTCTGAATTAACAACATAATATAAAGCATTAATTATAACAAATGTATTTACAAGATTTTCGGGATATTTTACATAATTTCAAAGGATTTACCTAATGTGTGAAATGTGTGATGTGTAACTTCTTCTGTTCGATGAGTTTCCTTTTGTCCTCCTAAATTTCGTCCTCGATACCGCTGTATTTGATTAGTAATTCCCTTTTTAAAACATTTAGTTTGAATTACAGTTAAAATTTATATTGAAATTTCATTTTAATTTCATTGGAAATCTTCTTGTTGATTTTTGCGTTGTTTACCTTTCGGTTGCCAACCAAACATTCATTGTTTTTCCAAACCAAGACGCTTCCCCCACCCATAGGTTACAACATTTTCTCTGTCGTCCAGGTAACTAGATGTTTACTATTTTTCTATAGATAGTGCAATTCATCACTGATGTAAAGTTATCACAGAGATCTAGATTGTTGATGCACCGGGGTCCTTGAATTCTATATCTAGTGGTAATTATAACTTCTTGTAACGTGAAAGTGTTGAATATATGTGTTTGAATGTTTACATTGCTTTCTATCTTTTAATCAATGCTTTTTATAATGATTGATATTTTTCTAGTTACATATTTTTCCCACATTAAACGTCATTGACTGGACTTAAATAAAGAAGCTAACACCCCCAGGGTAACTAAGTCTTTAAAAGGTGGCGTGCGTGGTATTGGAAAAGTATAAATAGAACCCAAAATTAAACAAGATTTCATTTGAATATGGGACGTCCATGACTCTCAAATCCAGTATTTACTGTAAATTTGGATATATTCTTAACTGTAATTAATGATAGATTATTTAGCAATGATAATGTAAATTAACCATGTAAATATTATTATAAAAGTACATTAATATTACACATGCCAGCGCTTTTTTCTTCACGATAAAATATATTTTTTCTGTTCCTGATGATAATTGATGAGAATTTTTAAAAAAATATAAATTAAATATTAAACTTTACACTACTACATATACTTTAAATTAATTAAATATATTGAATTCATATTAATTAAATATATTAATAAGTTTACTTACTTTTGCTTTAGATTTAGAGTCACCCTTCCACCTCTAAGAAATTTCACTGGTAAACTCTTTTTGTTTTAAACCGTTCGTCCTTTATAAAATGTTTATCCCATTACTGTAGGGAATACCCCGAAATTTCACAGTTTGGGGATGTTCCAGCCAAAATAAAATCTCATTGTTTGAACCAGACTTAAGAGCAGTAATTTCCCGATTTTTATGCGTTTCTGGCACTATTAAATTATCAACGCACTTTTCATATTCCTCTTCTCGAAAATGTTTGTGTTAAAAATCTTATTCCATATATTGATAAAATTGTAGATATATTTAATGATGTTACAATCTATTTTCTTCTTCTGAGAGTATTTACCTAAGTTTGTTCAGTAATATATCTATAATTTTAATTGAAATGTTATTAATAATTACTTAGATGTTACGTAAATAAGGAAGTGAATCAGTTTGTGCATCTACATTTTAAGGAAAGTGTAGTAATTTTTTTATTATATTATTATATACATTATTCGTAAAATGCATCTCCTAGGACCGGCCCTGATCCAGTTGGTCGTGCTTTCTATTATAATTATTGGGTTTTAGGATATCCAACTTCGTACGTGGTATTCGTTTTAATAACAACCCAGCTGGAGCATACCCTGTTGCGGAATTGACTGGTATGCGATGCTTCAATGAGAAGTTATCAAGACTAAGTTGTATGCTATCGGTCGCTGTTTTGCCTCCATGTAACTGTTTTTCTAACGATCATTCTACGTTCCATTAGAGCTGGGGTGCAACGGTGGTGTCAATATAGGTACAACGTCTGATTCCGTTTGCAATGCAAAATCATTTTAATTTCTCCGTATTGAAAAGCATTCCGTTGTGGGATACTATTTCCGCAGGTAAACCAGTGAACTTTTCACTATTAGTAGTTGGAACAATTTTTACATCAGTCCATCGACTATTACTATCAACTATAATCAGAAACTACTTATTGTATTTTTGGGAGAAATATACGTGAATTCTAGACCGCGGTTGGCAAATAGTAGTAGTGTACATTATGGTGAACTTAAACTCAACTTGTGTTTTTAATTTCGTTTCTTTTATTTCTATAGACGTTACAAGTACATAAATTATTACTGACTCTCTATGTTGAGGTTTTCTACACACTTCTGTCAAAATAAAAATTAGGGCCGCCTACTTTTCTACAATTATTACTTGTATATATATACTGTGTGTCTAGCTAAGTTCGCGACAAATGGAAAACTTTTTTATTCTTGGGTTTATGAAAAAAGTTATTCTTTATAAAAAGTCCTGCTTTATCCAAAACTTAAATTCAAATTGTCAGATTTTAATATTTGTTAGTCATATACGAGATATGACAAAAAATATGAAATTAGTATAAGAGTAAAGTACCTTTATTTTCAATAATACTTAAAATATTATAAGGAATAGTCGTTCAGAATTGGAAATTATACAATTTAAATACAGCATTTACACAAAAGAAAGCATTGAAAATGTTACACAAATGCTTCAACATATCCGCCTTCTCGTTCCATACATGTAACGGGTCTATCACAAGAATGCCTTAAAACCCTTCTAATTGTTTGTGGAGTTATTTTACGGATTTCTTCTCTAATAACACGTTCTAGATGGCCTACATCCGTAAACGGCGCTTGAATATAAACATGTTCTTTAAATAACCCTACAAGAAAAATCAAGTGGGGTCAGATCTGGAGACCGAGGTGGCCAACGTATTGTGGAAAAGCGGTGTATAACCCTTTCGTTAAAACAATCTTCAACATATTGCCTTACGTCCAACCTGCTATGATAAGGTGCACCATCCTGTTGAAACCAAATATGTTGGCGTTCCAGCAATGGAAGATTGTCGATAAAATTACTAATTTCACTTTGCAAAAATTTAGATACCGGTCGGCATTCAAAGATTGGTGAAAAAGAAAGGTCCAATTACATAACTTTTGTAGATTCCGCACCATACATTTGTCTTGAACGCATATTGACTTCGAGTTTTTATTGTAAAATGTGGGTTGGCATCTGTCCACCAACGGCAGTTTTGACTCGATACAGTTCCGTTCGATGTAAATGTTGCTTCATCGGAAAATAAAATTTGTCTCGACACAAAAGGATTATCTGCTAATATTGCCTGAATGTCGGCACAAAACTCCAATCGTCTGTCATTATCACCTGGTCTTAGAGTGTGTACAAATGTAGGCTTGTAGGGATGAAATTTGTTTTTTTAGAATTCTAGCTACCGAATCTTTGCTTATAGTGTTTGACATCAACAATGCTCTTTTCCGCAACGAACACCTCGGTTGTTCTATTGCTGATAGCATCACTTCTAGTTCCATTTCGTTATCAGCAACATGGTTTTGGCGTTTGTTGTTAAATCTGTTTTCGACATTTCCGAAAGTCTTAAATTTTCTTAAAAGTTGTCTTACCGTCTCGTGGTGAATATTCTTGTCAGGATGCCGCTGATTAAAAATAGTTGCTGCTTCCCTGAAAGTTTTGTAATTATCGCCCACTATTAAGACGATTTCAATTTTATCTTCTTTACTTAATATTACAGGCATTTCTACTTATTGTATTTTGACAAGCGTAAACGATGATAGTGACAGATTTAGTCAAACATTGTTTATCAGAGTATTCTAGATTAAGATTAAAAATGTGTACATCAAACTGTTGACTTTGTAGTTGAGAAAAGTGTAAGAATTAAAAAAACTAAATGTAAGTGAATGTGATTGAATATTAAAATCTGACAATTTGAATTTAAGTTTTGGATGAAGCAGGACTTTTTATAAAGAATAACTTTTTATATTTCGTGGCCTTTTATACTTATCTTATATGATAGATCTCTACCACTAATAGGTCAATAAAACAAGGCTGGTTTGAACGATAGTTATATTTTCAGAACGTTTACAAACGTTTTCGGAACACCTTCTTCAGTGAAAATATAACTAGATAAATATATAAACAAACATTTGTTTTTTATTTGGGAACTATCAACAAATAACTAATGACTAGGATTTCTTGATATAGAGGATGTGTAACCAACTTTTATATATATATAAAAAAATTATAAAAACTAAATTAATGTGTAAACATACATGCAAATTAAGTAAAACCTTATATCAAAAAATCTTTGTCGAAACGTTAACAATTCTGTTCAAGGACTAGGAAAAACCCAAATTTAAAAACCTAGCTAAAGGTTTCCTTCTTAAGAAATGCAAATGTCATTTTAACAAATTGCTATATACATTACTTAAATTTTGAATATCGTTTCTGAAATTAATAGTTTTAGTGTCTTTCTGTATATTTATCATTTCATATATTAGTCTTTTTTATAATTATTCTCTGTTTTATATACTTGTGTTTTCAAAATCAAAGTAATGCCCAAGATCTTTGTAATGCTTTGTTATAGCGGTCATTGCACCAAAATCATTACTTAAAGAATACTTAGGGCCGATTTAATAATCAAAATTAATCCTCCAATAAATATTAATGCCGGCATTAAAATAAAAATGAATTTCATAATCATCATTTAAGGTAGCGGGTGGCGTTAATGGACGTGTAAGCTAATGGCTAATATTTGGTCCATTATAACGTTAACCGTGTCATTAACTGGCCCCCGCATGCGTACCGGTACTTCTTTATTTAAGCAAGTTAACCTATAAATATTTATTGAGAAGCGTTTAAATGATATTTGTATTTTTCGCACGGTGAATTTCTATTAACTTGCGGTAGTTTTTCGTAAATTTAGTAATAGAGAATTTTAAGAAACGCCACCGGCAAACCAAAAATTCACTTCATCATATTTCTTCAACGGAATTGGTAGATCTTTTGTAAACCCTTTTTTCCTCCATATAAATACATAATCATTATCAGATAAAGAACTATTTGTTTCTAAAATGTTCATTCCTTGTTTCTTTCCGTTGCTGCTTTCTAACTTAGGTTATATTTTGAACGAAATAACAGCTGATGATAGCGTACTTCTTGTTCTTCTTTGCACAATTTGTCCCAATTAGTTCAAATGCTTACTTAAACCGTCGTTACTTAACGTGCGCATGTCAAACGATTATGAAACTGCCACAATTTAATGTACCTTTAAATCTACCATTATAGTTAAACCTCCATTAGTTAACGGAGGTTCAAGTACCCGATTATGAAATCGGCAGTACTAAATAATGCGATATCAATAATAAGAGAGGGCCGATTTCATAATTAAAATTAATCTTCCATTAAATGTTAATGCCGGCATTAAAATAAAAATGAAATTCATAATCATCATTTAAGGTAACGGATGGCGTTAATGGACGTTTAAGCTAATGGCTAATATTTGGTCCATTACAACGTTAATGGACCAAAAATTCACTTCATCAGATTTCTTCAACGGAATTGGGAGATCTTTTATAAACCTTTTTTCCTCCGTATAAATACATAATCATTATCAGATAAAGAACTATTTGTTTCTAAAATGTTCATTCTTTGTTTCTTGCCGTTGCTGCTTTCTAACTTAGGTTATATTTTGAACGAAATAACAGCTGATGATAGCGTACTTCTTGTTCTTCTTTGCACAATTTGTCCTAATTGGTTCAAATGCTTACTTAAACCGTCGTTACTTAACGTGCGCATGTCAAACGATTATGAAACTGCCACAATTTAATGTGCCTTTAAATCTACCATTAAAGTTAAACCTCTATTAGTTAACGGAGGTTTAAGTACCCGATTATGAAATCGTCCCTTAGATTATTGAAGTTTATTTTATATAAAACACTGTTCCATTAAAAATTCTAGTTTCAGCGAATCTGCTCCTATTCAGTATTCACTGTTTGTACGCGTTTGATAATATTTTACGTCCAATCTTATTAATAAAATACCTGTGGTGTAGTTTTTGTAAGAAGGATGTTACATGTAGTTATAACAATTTTAATATTACAAGCAACAGCACATTGTTTTTATAGTAAATTCAGAATCAGTAATTTCGATTAATTAAATTGGCGAGCGCAGACGAATGTATGTACATAATGTTTTGAATTGTTGAATTTATTATTCCATGGCAGTATCTACATTTTGAATTCCTCTAAAACGTATCAGTTAAAACGATTAGTTTTATATTTCAATAATTTCCAATATCTTATTTCATTTGATAACCAGCATGTGTTTGCTAAAAGATTATTTGCACTATACTCTAACGCAATGAATACATATAAATGCAGCGATAGGTTTCCCAGACAGCACATTATTTCGTAAGACGAACGCTCGACGAACATTAAATTTTTAATCATGTGTTTACCTTAACAAGGTCGTTAGATACCTAGTGTGAACGTCATTTATTAAACATACATCAGTAAATTTAAGGCTGACGGCTTCACCAGAAAGCATGTGATCGAATGATTACTCCAAGTCGTATCGAATAGATGGGAATGTTAGGTTTGGCGGTAACTATTGTGATTGTATATTAATAGTGTATGTAGTATTTCTACGTGAAGAAACTGCATTTTCAAATTTCAATATTGGTTTTATAAAATTCGCGATGCCCTCCGACGCCCTAACTGTGGCCGTGACTACTGGACTTGGTGTTAGTGTATTAGCTGGGATTTTGACTGGTATTTGCTATTTTATAACATACGGCTGCCCACACAGCAGGTTGGTATAGTATCAGAGCATGAATGGCTGATTTTATTTACATATTGTATATTGTATTTACATAACTAAACAAAACTGTAGTTCTAACAAGAATGATATTGCGTAAATACGTTCAGTAAAACAACTTAATTTGTTGCTATATACTTATATTATACATATTGTAAACATACATATTATGATATATTTAATTTACCTACAATTCATTAAAGAAAATTGTTGTACTTACTATATTAACATAAGTCTAACAAGTAAGTTGTATACGAATTTTACAGTTCTTCGGCCAACTTTTTTGAGCATTTCTTTACACCAATTAATACGAGCCTCTTTTTGAGCTTCGGTCAAATGATGTGGAATCTATCTGAAACAAATGTTTTTTACAGCTAAATTCTCATGTAAAATCGAATATATTGAAATACTCGATAAGCTCGAGTGCCTCTATGTGCCTCACTATAAGTCACATACCGATCTTGAATCATGTTGCCCACAATATCGATGTTTTGGTCAATCTTTACGCAATTCATCACTAATCGACACATGATGACGACTAAATTCTCCAAACCAATTATAAACAATTGTTTCTGATAGTGCTTGATTACAAAAAGTTGAATAAAGCGATTCTATAAATTGTTATTGAGTTAGGCCTTTTCCTAAAATCGTAAGAGAGTATACAGCGAAAACCTTCACGTGAATTTTCATCCTTTCACAAAAAACGTTCACTGTAAACAAACTACTCGGCCACTGTTTTCATAATAACAAATGTCAAATGTAACGGACATAGTAATACCGTCACCTATTGATAAAAGACGCCTTGCCGCATATATATGTATGTATGTGGGGGAGAAAAACGGAAAGAAAATTATAGTCTTTTCCAAATCTTGCTAGGCCTCTTTAGTGTTTCTTGCCGATTGACATTGTCCATATTATTTTTTGAAAAATATCTGATCCAATCACATCGCTTCAGAAATCATGTTCCAAAATTTTTTATCTATTTTATTTTTATTAACCAACCACATTATAAGTTTTTCCAATAATAAAAATAATAAAGAATAATTAAAATATAAGGAAAAGTGGAGCAATGGAATGTACGACACTATTTATGAAATATAAACACTAATATAGAACATTGATGATGAGTTAAACATGCTCTGCAACACTGTGTCTACTCTCTCGTTTGGAAAACTTATATCTTGACATAATTATTCGCAGTTATTTATACCAATTAAACGCACTTGTCAAGATTTGTACGTTTTTATGACTATTCTATTACGTATAGACGTCTGAAAATAAGATCATGGTCCGTATGTAATCGTGTGGAACGAATGATATTTAGAAAATACATGTTTTTGCGCATTTTTTCTACATAACTTGTGTTCTTGTATTTCACTTAAGTGAAAAATCATATCAAGACAGCGACAGAGTAATTGTACGCACTAAAGTCCCCATATATAATGTTCTAGTAAAGTAAGGTAGGGCAATAAATATTTTAAGTTATACAGTTGACTTCTATTTAGGTCGAATTCTATTTTTAAATGTGTTTTTTTTTACATCAAGTACAACTTTGTATCTACTGTAGGGAGGATGCAAGGAAAGCGGCCCAAATATTTAGGTGGTAAGCTGAGAAACATGTCTTTTTCAAATGTTTTTCTTTTCTACTCAATAGCGGAAAAAATAAAATATTGTTTCTCAAGATTACTCCTTTGTTATTATTTTAAATTTTATTTAAAGAAAAATATTTATTTGGTTTCTATTATCTATTTGATATAAAAAAACTTAGAAGACCTTCTCAGGTTACCATCTTTATTTACAAATATTATATGCAGTAGAACAGGTATGGGCAACCTTGGCTTGGTTGTGGGCCTAGATTCAGGACAAGCAATTCCTGGGCCGTAGATAGATAATAAGTAGTAGTAAATAGAAAATGATAAAAGTTCACACATTTATTTATAATACATGGACAATATAAGAGCTACTTAATGAAAAAAATCAGAAGAAATTAATGAGAGGTTTGAGATTGAAGTTGAGAAACAAAATGATCGATATTGGTGCCAATTCCACTGGTACATCTGTAAGCCTAGTGCGGTGCTTACCTTTATTTATTTTCACAATTGAAAACAACTGTTCACATTTAGACGTACTTCCAAAGCTTTCAGCTACGGATACGTTTATTCAGCGAGGTATGTTCTGTAGAATTCGTTTACTTCCACATCATCAAATTTAGACTTCAAATATGACTGAAGCTGGATCAACTCTACTTGCAGGTGCAGCGGATCCTCCTCCACATTACTATTACTCGGATTTGCAAAAAGGCTAAAGGAGTTATCCATGTTTTTGAAGTCGTAAAACCAATCTGTAAATTGCTGTGACAGTAGTCTCAATTCTTCAGCATAGCGACCGTAAACAATATTTTCGTGACTAGATAGTGTTGAAAAATCAAAACAGTTTGCACTTCTCATTTGTGTTTCCCACAAGCGAATTTTGTTCTGAAACGCTTCTAGATGGCTGTACAGTTCGTTTATCAATTGACCTTGTTTTTGAGGCTTCAAATTCAAGTCGTTCAAGTGCCCTGTGATGTCTAGCAGGAATGATAAGTCACACAACCATGTCGGATCACGTATTTTCAGCAATAGTTTTTCCTTAATTTCCATAAAATCGTTTATTTCTTTTCTGATATCTTTTTTATTTTACCTTTGCTTAGCCAGCTTACTCCGCAATAGTATGTCACATACGTAAAATTCTAGTTAAGTAAACACTTACGTAACTTGAGGAATAACTGCCGTGATGCTATAGCCCTATTGTTTTAGAATCTCCGTATTTTTTCCTTGTCCGTTCTTTTGATCCTCAATACTTTTTCTTGGATTTGTTATCTCAATGCTTGAATGCGACTTTACTTGTCTTATGTTAATATCCAATTTTTACTACAATGAATGACTTCTGTTTATCATACTAAACAGTTTTCCTGTTGTTGCTATTCTGCAATTTATTTTTTCTCCGTTATCTTGAGTATTTAGTATGTATCCAAGATATATTTGCAACATTCAATCGGTTCTGTTCTCTGCTGATGCTATGCTTTTGCTAGTTCTTGTTCTGATACAATTACCATAGTTCTTTTTTACCTATGTTTATTTCTAATTCATAATTAATTACTTCCTTACACCATATTTCAAGGTTCTTCTCTAAATTGAAACTATTTTTTGCAATTAAAACCAGATCTGTTTGCTAGATACATTACGTATTAGGTTTTAGACATTGGAAGTCAAACGACACAAATTGTAGTTTATTACTTACTTAATCCTGAGTCTCCCTACCGTAAGGCGCGACTGTTGAGTCGGATTAAGCTGAGCATCTCTTTCCATGTTTCCCTATTCTATGACAAGTTTTTGATCTACTCCCATCGTATTCCTGCTTTTATGCCCGTTGCTACACAGCCTCCCGCCATTTTTCTTGGTTTTCTTCTTCTGGTAGAAGCCTGTACTCGTGTACCGTTCTGGTTAACTTACTGTCTGGCATTTTGTGATTGTCCCAACCTTCCTAATTATCTTTTCTCTATTTCCGTTAGTATCGGTTTTATCTTAAGGTTTCTCTTGAATGTTTCATTGCTGATTTTGTCCAATCTTGTTTAATTTTCTATTTTTAGGAACCTCATTTTTGTTGCATTTATTTTACTTTTGTTGTTGTTTTATAATGTCTATGACTCGCTACCATACATAAGTATTAGGTTCACCACTTTTTGACCACTTCCACTTTTATTTCTTTTGTTATTTCTTCTTTTACTAAAGAATGTTGACTTCACTGAATAATATTTTCTCTCCACTTTTCCTATTTTGTCGTTTATTCTCTTACTTGTTCGATGCATTGTCCTTCCATTTAATTTGATGGGTTTTCTTGTACGCTGAGGTAATCATGATTTTTGTTGCATGGCTTTTTCCTAGTTTTTGTAACAACTTAAAAGACGGCCTCGCATAACTCTCGTCTTGTGGTATTCGATACCGTCTGTATTTATTTATCCGAATTTACCGATTCTATATATGTAGGATTTATTGTCAAAATATTGAAGATTATACAAAATATAAAAAGAAACAGCACAACACAGAAAAATACAAGTCCTTTCGTCTTCTACGGGTACGTCATTTACCGTCGTCTTACACTTTATGTCTTTTACACATTATATTTTACTACACTTTTTACTTCTTTCATATCACTTCCGCCATTACCCTCCCTCTCTCTCTTCTCTCTCTTGCTACCTCTTCTACCCTCTCAGTCCCACATATATATTAATATATGTATATATAAAATATATCAATACATTTTTAAATATGTTCTTAGTTTACCCAATAGAGGATTTTTCTTTAATTTAACATACGGCTCTTTCTTGTCATTTCATTAACGCGATAAACAATTATCGCATTCGTACCCGTGGAAGAAAAATGATATTGGCCATTATTCACGAATGCGCTGGACTCTGCAATGGTAAACGCTTGGAAGCTACACTGCTTATGCGGCAAAGTCGAGAAAAAATGCGATCATGGGGCAACTGGAGTTTCGTGTATTCGTGGCAGAATGCTTATTGCGATCATCGAAAATAGTGGAATCGATTCACAAAAAGAAAAGGATCGAGCAGCCAGCAACGTGATCCGAGGAGATCGAACGGATCACACAGTGGGAAAAAGTAATACTCGCCTCCGGTGCCGCCATTGTAATAGTCAAACAATATTCACCTGTGAAAAGTGCAAGGTCGGACTCCATCCGAAGTGCTTTACAACGTATCATTCCTCTTCATAGAGCTGAATTCTTACTTTTGTATTCGCAAATTGTTATTTTCTTTCTTGATTGTTCTATGTTCTTATGTTCATTTTGAAATAGAACTTGTGATGAAAAATGCGAAATATAGTAACTGAGCAAATTTCGTATAACGGTACGACCCAGCGTTGCGTTTTCACAACGCATCCCCTAAGCCACACGAAAGGAGGGAGAAATTTTTGATTTTTTCCTTTTTAGTTGACCCATAAGTAATGATTTCACGAAGTTTCATCTTTCTTGCGTCGGTAGTTAATGTA
Organism: Chrysina gloriosa; assembly: GCA_038088585.1. Classification (NCBI taxonomy): domain Eukaryota; kingdom Metazoa; phylum Arthropoda; class Insecta; order Coleoptera; family Scarabaeidae; genus Chrysina; species Chrysina gloriosa. Next base: position 34,130,371 of record CM076089.1, read on the forward strand.
CCGGTCTTAATGGGTTAATATATATACAAGGTTTTTGAAATGGGAATTCAGTGTCAATAGTGTGTTTGGTGAATAGCAAGTCTTTGCTGTATGGTGTTCATTGTACAATACTTTAAAATTGTAGTGTAGTGCTCGTTGTGGGTGTTGCCCAGGTTTTGCTGACGGTACTGAATTCTATGTTTTCCACTGAGGATTGCAACTTAGTTGATACGTCTAATTATTTCGAAAAAGTGTGGTAAGGGCAATTTTATTTATTTTATATACGATTTTAACTACAGCCTCCTTCAATTGATTTCTTATTAATTTAACCATATGGCATAGATCCAAAATAATATGAACTCGTCGTTGCTAAATCGACCCGATAAACCAAGGTGGAATGTTTGACGGATATAATACTTGCCTAATACTTGTCCCACACTAAAATTTGTGGTTGTTTCATCAAAAGCAAGTACCGTAATTCTTACGCCAAAATCGTGTACAATTCCCAAACAACTCTGAATTAAATCAGTTTGTGAAAATAGCCAATACAAATCTTCCATCTACTATTTAAAGTGACTAACACGAATAGTAGTGTACTAGGATCACGCAGGTTAGCGTTACCCAAACTGTGCCCAGTAGAGAGAGACGACGGATTCCGGACCCACCGCTCCACCGTTCCGAAGGTGGTCAACACCCCTATCGTGCATGTTGGAAAGTAGTCAACACCCCTAGCACGAGTGTTTGGAGAGTTAACAATTGGCAACAACCCCTCGGAAATTCAAAATTCGCGCCCATCGCTTTTGGTCGGTGAGACAGATACTTAGGTAGTGCCGGTAATACAGGTGGCTGTATGTAGTGTCGCTTCTGGCCGGAAGGTGTCGCTACTGATCGGAAAGTGTCATGATACAGGTAGCTGTAGGTGGTAACAGAACTCTGTACATAAAGGATATTAGGCATGTCACCAGTCGACGTCTCTCTTGATCCGGAGAGGCTGATCGGAAGGTATCGCTTTTGTTTAGAACGAAAATAATTAAAAATATGACGATTACGTAATACCATGACGTCACAAACAGGTTTCGACGAGAATGTTGGATGCAAGCTAGTGAACGCGAATATAAATAAAATACCACGTCCATCAAACAATTGCACTCATTCAAGTACTGACCGCGCCCGACATTGTTTGACTTTGCTAATTTTCTTTTTAATAATATTACGCAATACCATGACGTCACAAACCGATTTCGACGAGAATGTTCTTTGTTCGACAAAATAATGTGAACACCAACCAGAGCGCAGTATTCTCAAGAGGCAGGGCTAACTATTGGCAATCAAATCGTATAAAAGGGAGCGCGTTTCCATCCTTTCAACAATCTATACAGGCAGCGTTTTGGAACGCAAACGGTCTCACACCGCGGAGGGATGAGCTGCTGGAATTCGTTCAAAGACACCAACTGGACGAAATTCTAGTATGCGAAACGCACCTCCGCCTCTCCAATCGTTTCAGCCTCCCCAACCGCAGCTTCTACCGTTCAGACAGGGGACTAGGGGCGGTGGCACGGCAATTCTTATCAAGCAATCGTTACGCCACCATGTGAACGTCACTCCACTCATGCGTCGCATTGAAGCAACAAGCGTTGTTGTATCGTTACCTAGCAACTTACATATATGAACGAAAAAAACAAAAAACAAATACATTAAAAAATTATGGCAACAAATCTAATGACAAATTGGGGTCCGGAACAGCAGGTTTAAAAACGCCACCATGGCATTCAAAGTCACCACCCTTAACAAGCTCTCCTCGTATCACAAGCCAGTAGTTCTTCAACTGGGGAAGGGAGCTGGAGACCCCGACGTCTTGTTCACTCGGACGATCATCTCCTGGCCGGCCTTCACGGCCCGCATTAAAGGTAACTTAGGCCCCATCACGGCGATGGAAAAACCTGAACAGCACCACTCAACGGTCACAACCCTCGGCGAGAGCATACTGAGTAGTCTTCGGTATGCTTCTAACACCATTCCCGTACGCGACAGGAGGACATTCATCTCTTAGGATGCCCGGGACGCGATACGAGAAAAGAACGGCTGTAGGAGACGATGGTAGCGGTCGCCCAATCCCGCTCACAAAGCAAAATACAACAGAATAGCGCAGCAAGTGAAAGAATCCCTCGCCGATTTCAGTGCAAGGCGATGGGATAACTTCATGGCGAATGCTTTAGAATCCTCCAGCCAATTTTGGAAAACCGTCAGGATCATCAGAACCAGGTAAACCCCCATGCCACCACTCCACATTTCCCAAGGTATGGTCTTCACCTTGCAGAACAAGGCCGAAGTCTTCGCAGACTCTCTGGAGTTGCAGTGTAGCCCAAACTACGAGAGCGCGCACGTCGACAATATAAGTCGCGGCCACGGTAGGGTAAGGCGCCTGCTCTCCGGGGAGGATCACGATTTCATCTCTGCCACTACACGCGAAGAAGTGAGGCTTTCGCCCAGTTCGGTGGACTGGACACTTCCCTTCAAATTCTCCGTCTCGTGGAACACGTTAAGGGTTCATTTCATAACCACGAATTCACCGGCGCCGTGTTTCTCGACGTCTCGAAAGCCTTTGAAAAGGTTTGGACCATGTCGGCAGGTGTCCCTCAAGGTTCTGTTTTGTACCCTTTACTCTACATGAGTGACATCCCAACCGTCCCACACGTTCATCTTGCAATGTACGCAGATGGCGTGTGACTCTTCTCCAGTTCCAGAAATCTCGGAACCATTGAAAGTCGTCTTCAAGATTCCCTAGAGCAGTCATCGTCGGTGGATACACGGACCACCGACAAAGCTCACCGTCTGTTACACTCGAGATATTCCCCAAAAGAAATAATAAGACGTTATTTTTGAATGAGCAGGTTAAAAATCGCCTGAATACTTTAATGTACGCTAAGTTTAGAAGAAGCCCGGCAAAATCTAGCTACGACTTAATTTCACCGCACATTTTGAAATTCAACCTTCATTCTATTTAATTTTAATATCAATTCCATTCAAACGTACGCGCATAGCGTAAATTTTCCACAATCAATTCATTATAATACTATGTAACGCGGCAAAATGCCATGCACACTTTAATATACGCTCACGGTCATTCGACCGCATGTAATACTAATTCGGCGCGACAGAACTATGCTATAGATTGCCAGCTATAGCAAAATGAAAGCAAAATGCAAATTTATCCCTTGTAATTTTGCGTAGGCCCGGTCGAAACCGCAGATATCGCCCGTAAAGCACGATAACCGTTTGAAACCGACGAAAGCCGAATAGTTCCGATCGGCTGCGAAAAGCATGCGGTTGCAAAAACGGCGATATCTCCCGATCGGCCGGATAGATTTAAGTGTAGTAAAGTAAGTTAGATTAAGAAATTTTTGCCCTTCCGGCGTTACTTCTCCGTGTCCAGGCCCGAAAAAGTGGGCACCGAACAGCCACGATCGGCGCGTAACTACGCCGATGAAAGATCCGAAGATATCGGCCAGATAGAATTAAGTAAAATTAATTAAGTTAATTTAAGGAACATGTACTAAAGCCCTTACCAGGACCCTTTGCCATTTCTCATGTAAATTCGATGTGCACGGTACGAGTGCGTTTGCCGAAATGCCAAGCAGGCAGTCCCGGTACCTGTATTTGTGTATCTAGACTACAACTGACAGGCTCCGCCCACCGCATCCGAAACCGAGAGGCAGCGACCGAAAAATCAATAGAGACTTCGCCACATTTCCGACCGAGCGAAAAACGATCTACAACGAAATGTCACGAGCCAATCACGGCCGCTCACCGTCCCGTTCTCCGAAATCAAAACCAATGAGAAAAAGTAGGTCGGACGAATCGACTCGGGAAACCAATTAGGAAAAAAAACAACGGAGAGAAAAATAAGCAGTGTCGAGGACGCTTGGTCCCCACTGAGAATTTTCGACAATCGAACATCTGGCGAAAGATTTATAAATGGGAGCGCTGCCACCAATTCTTCAGAATCGCCTTGAGCGTTGGGTTCCGGTTGGTTAAGTCCGGCCCAGGGATCTGCAATACAGGGACTCGCTTGAGAATTCAGAAACCTGACTAGAGCGCAGGACCAGACTTTGCCCGAAGTCTACTTATGTCTATAACCAGTGTGTATAATATACCTGCGTTTGCTAACCTCGCTTATCACTAGGGAGCATCGTTGTATTTGTTACGCTGGGGCAAACTGAGCTAGCCCTTTCGGTAACCAAACGGATCACCACCGTCACCAACGTTACCAACACGAGCTCGTAGCGTAACACCAAGGGGAAACCGTCCCATGACGTTCCGAGGTCAAGTATCTTGGAGTCATAATGGACGCCCAGCTAACGTGGGGCTCGCATGTCCGGTCCGTGATCAGTCCCGCACGACACATGTTTGCAATCGTGTACGGGATGATGTATCGCCGAAGTAAGTTAAATCCTACGCGCAAGATTCAACTCTATAAGGCTTCGTCAGATCTGCCATGAGTTACATAGCTCTGGATGCCCCTTGGTACGTCAGGAACGAGACTCTCCATCACGACTCCGAATTGGAGCCCCTTCAGGACTTCATTCGTCGTACCTCCACTTCCGTCTTCAACAGAGCTCAGGAACACCCTAACCCGGTTGTCGCCGAAGCCTCTGACTACGACCCTACCCTTCCCTGGGAATATAAACGTCCCAGATCTATCGCCATGTCTCCGCCCCCACAAGGGGTATTTCCCCACCGGGAGGGTACGTAGTCACCATAGTCGAGGATAACAAGCCCCACCTGAGCTGAAGGTGGACCGAGTGGCTAGATGCTCGGGTGGGCTCTTCCACAGTCGGAAGAGGTAAAAAGATAGTTTCTGGAACTCTGCAAACGTTCGCGACCATCGACCATCCTTTCCACAGTTCAACATCTACTTCTTAATAGTTAGCTCGTCAACAACTATATCTCTATCTCGTTATCGTTTATAGTCTATTAGTTTATCAGTAGAGTTTAGTGTTTATAGTTATCCGTTTCATATCGTTTATAGTTACCCCGTTTATCTCATATTTATCGTTTATAGTTATCCCGCTTATCTCATATTTATCGCTTATTCATATCGTGGTTAAACCAGCATATTTCAGGTAAGTAATTTTAATTTTACCGCACGTTTCTCCTAAAAGGATACTGTATTATAGTTAAGATGGAGTACGAAATGTGCAAGAAAACGTTTTCACGGACAGACGCCTTGAACAAACGCCCGTATCTGAACAAGACGATCTACACGTGCAACGTATGCGAGGAGGCGTATACCAGACAGAACAGTCGAAGTCGAACTCACGGGTAGGAAACGCGAGGTTTCTGAAGAAACGTAGCCAGCAACCAAGAGAGTGAACACTATACCATCCACCAGCAAAGCGGAACAGGTTTTCTAGTGCTGTGGCCAATCATTCAACGGCTGCATTATACAACGGTCACCTTCAGTCCCAATCGTATCTATCCAGGCGTTTTTACTTTAAAAACAAGTTTAAAAAATAATGTAAGGAAGTACAAAATCCTAGAAGCCATTGACGTCGACATTCCAACGTTCCTACTGAGTCTCAAGCAGAAAACATGCAGACGCGGCGCATGGCCGGACATCTGTGATCAAGCCATCACGAAAGGCATACGGAGCGGAATTCAGGTACAGTTCGTGACACATGGAGTGTGGCGTGGCGTGGTCAACGGCGGCGAAGTGCCATTTTACTAGCATTTGCGCTGCTCAAAACAAGATGCTGAAAGTGATCACCTAATCACCCTCGTTTGTTCGAAATATCCAACTTCACAAGGACCTCTGCATCCTTAACCTACGTGATCACATTTTACGATTTGTGCGTGCAACCATGGAGAAGATGCAGAGTTCGGAAAATCCGGTGGTGAGTTATACCGCCGCCCTAAGTCCGGTCGGGCCCCCGCTGTTGACTATTGTCGGGTTCAGGACTTGTTAAGAGATTGAAGATCTATTCCCAGATGTCGACCCCACGATAAAAAAACATTGTTAATATTCAAACACATTTATACATTACAAGAATTCATACAAATTTACAGGAAACAACCTAGGATACATGAACGTACAGTACAGGTTTCTATACAGCGAGATACATCGATGAACTGAAATCAAGGTGAATTAAAGTTTTCGTTTCGTGGACAACGGAGAAAGACAGCAGTGTAGTCCTGGTTTCAAGAAGAAATAAGAGTTTGTTTGGTTAGCAACATATTAACTGATAAAACAGATAAGTCAATAAATAAGTCTATAAATATATTTCGATTCAAAAGGGTTTTAAGAAGAAGTATTAGTAAATAAAAGAACCTCACCATACAGAAGAAGAGAGAATTTATAAAAGGGAAGAATCCATAAAGCCACATCGAGAAAAGATGTGAAGAGAGGAGATATAAGAGGAACCGTCAACGGAAAAGAAATTACACTTACACACACTCACATATTTAGGTAAATATTTTGATTTATGTTCAATATTTCCAAAAATTTATAAATATAACTTGTTATAATTTATGCTTTTTATATCATTATTTACGAGCTAGACCGGTGCAATTTACTTTAAACAAAAATAACTAAATTCTCAGTACACCAGCCTTGCATCAGATTGGTTGACCCCCGACGTTTGAACCTACTAGGTTTTGAATCTTTGTTTAAACGAGGTAGAATTTAAAATAGAATAAATTCTCCAGAATTGCTAAATTTAATTTCGTACAAGTATTTACTGTGTCCAAAACATACGATAGTTTTAGTGAATGCCAGCTCGTTTAAGTCAGGCCCGTATTCAGAGTCAAGAAAATCTACTACAGAATTAAGATAAAAAAGATTCATTAAAGAAAGTAAAATAATAAGGCGTTAAGCAGGATTATAAAATAATGGAGACTGTCCTAGAAGAAATAATGAAAAAATTACAGGAAATGGACGCAAGAGGCACACGGGTTGAGGCAAAAATAGATGGTGTGCAAACAGAATTAACGGAAATAAGAAATATATGCAGAATAGTGCAAGAAGAAAATGAACAGTTGAAGAAGACGGTGTATGAGCAAGAAGGAAGAATAGAAATGATGGAGAGAGAAGTGAGGAAGAGAAATGTAATAATAAAGGGAGTGAACGAAACAGAGATGGAGAACGAGCTTGATTTAGGAAGAAAAATTAAAGGAATTGCAGATCAGATAGGCGTTGAATTTAACCCAGAGGATGATATTCAGAGGTTAAGAGACTGGGAGAGAGAAAAGAATGGAATAGACCAATATTGATAGAATTAAGAAGATATAATAAGAAGCTAGAGTTTATGAGAATGGCAAAGAAGTTGAAAGGAACGGAGATATATATAGATGAGGACTTCTCTAAGGAAGTACAGCAACAACGAAAAATATTGATTCAGCGAATAATTAATGAAAGAAAGAATGGCAAGAAAGCTGTGTTGGAATATAATAAATTGTATGTTAACGGTGAACTATACCAAGTTAAACAAATCCTAGTTGAAGGGAAAAGAGGAAGAACTGTAGAAAGTATACAAGAAAAGAATACAGAAGGGATGTGGAAAGCAAAACCTAGAGGAAGAACAGTAAGTGCGAGGTCTCCGGAAGAGGAAGGAGCAGGCAAACTCAAGAAAATGGTGAAAACCGAAACGTATACAAGAAACCCAAAAACTAACAGAAGAGGCAGGTGAATCAAGGGGAACGACAATGGCTTTGCGAAAGACAATGAATATGGAACTCAAAACAAATGACAAAAAATGACAGCAGAATGAAACTACAGAAGAGGAAAAGGAACAAAAAGGAAAATAGTAAAATGAATATAAGGATAGGATCATGGAATGTGCAAACACTGCTGACAATCGTGGCACTTCAGGAAACAAGATGGAATGGACATGGCGAAATCAATAAACAGGGTTATACTATATGATACGCAGGAGAAGAAAAAGAGGCAGGAGTAGAACAGCATTTATAGTAACAAAACAGATGAATGAAAAAGTAATGGAATTTAAACCAATTAGTGGTAGAATATCCTATCTGCGAATTAAAAATAAGCCAATGAATATATTAATCATTAACATATACGCGCCTATAGAGGTAGCAAATGATGAAGGGAAAGAAGAATTTTACTCCAAATTAGAAGAGACATGTAAAGTGATACCAAAACATGATATGATGATAATTATTGGTGATTTGAATGCACAAATTGGCGTGGAAGAATATTATGAAAATGTAGCAGGAAAATATACGCTGCACAATGAATCCAATACTAATGGTACAAGGCTATGAAACATTGCTGCAGTATTGAGAATGTATCTGGCTAGTACAAAATTTAAGCACTAAAGCGAACATAAAGAGACGGCGGGTGGCGAATACCAGGACAGAATAGGGAAACCAAATACCACATGTTAATATCAAAGAAAATCTTTATCAATGGTACAAGATGTGAGAACATATCGAGGTGCTGACGCGGACACGGATCATTACCTGGTAATAGCAAAAATGAAAATAAAAGTCAAAATGTACAACAAGAGTGGGAGGAAATAAAGGAATGCATATGCAGTGTGGCTGAAGAGGTAATAGGAAGGGAAAGCAAGAAAATCAAGAAAGGCTGGTTTGATGATGACTGTGAGAATATGGCGAAAATAAAGAAAACCGCAAGAATAAAATGGTTAAGAACACAACAGGAATCAGATGGAAAAACTTACAAGGAGAAAAGGAAGGAATCTGTAAAACTGTATAAGCGAAAGAAAAATGAATGGATAGAGAAAACCTTAGGAGAGATAAAAACAGAAAGTCGGTGAATGAAAGGACAGGAAAAGAAAAATGGAAAAGCCATTTTTAGAAACTATTACAACTAGACGAAGGTGCACCTAACATAAGCTACGAAAAAGGAAAGAGGTACGAGGAAGAAGAAGAGGAAGTGGATGATGTAACAAAAGAACCAACATACGAGGAATGTGTGGCAGCGATAGAAAAGTTGAAGACGAATAAAGCAGCAGGAATGGATAGCATATGTGCAGAGATGGTGAAATATGGAGACGATGTGATAAAGGAAATTAATATGTAATATATGGAGAACTGAAGAAATGCCTAACGAATTGCAAGCAGGAGTAATTGTGCGTATACTAAAAAAAGGAGATTGTAATAACTGTGTGAATTACAGAGGCATTATGTTATTGAATGTAGCATATAAGATACGAATACGATATTGCTATACATATGCTCTTTATAGATTTTAAGAACGTCCTCGATAAAATAAATAAAGCTGAGCTGAGAAGAAGTATGTGTGAGATGGAAATATCTGAGAAGCTGATCAGAATAATAGGTATGACAATGCGAAATAGCAAAGCAGTGGTAAGGAGACATGAAGGAATAACAGATCCTTTGAATATTAATGCTGGAGTACCTCAAGGAGATTCACTATCGGCGCGGCGGTGCTATTCAACCTTACATTAGAATGTATGATGAAGAGAGCAGGCATAAAAGGAACAATAATTAATAAAATGTCGCAAGTAGTCGCCTACGCAGACGATTTAGTAGTTATCTCCAGGGATAAAAAAGCACTCGATGAGATATTTCAAGAAATAGCGGGTGAGGCAAAAATTAAGGTTCTTGAAGTAAATACGAAAAAAACAAAGTATATGAAATACAGTAGAGAAACATGTGAAGGCGTGAAGGAAATCAAAGTAGGGAGATATAAATTTAAAATGGTAAATAACTTAAAATATCTAGGATTGCAAATAGGTAGGGATGGTTGCAAGGGTGAAATACAGAAGAGAGTGCAGGCAGGAAATCGAGCCTATTATTGTTACAAATCATTGTTAAGGGAAAGAAAATTGAGCAAGTACACTAAAATGGAAATTTATAAAACAATGATAAGAAGTGTAGTAACATATGCAGGCGAAACATTAGCCATGACCAGAAAAGAGGAAGAAGAACTAAGAGTATTCGAGAGAAGAATAATCAGAGTGATGCTGGGGCCACAGAAGGTAGGCGCGAATGAATACAAAAGGTTGATGAATCACGAAATACAAGAAATAATGGGAGGAGAAGACATCGTCAAAATAATAAAATCACAGCGTATAAGATGCTTGGGACACATATGGAGAAATGATCCGGAGAGTAATATCAAAATGATAACAAATTAGACACCAATGGAGAGAAGACCAAGGGGAAGACCTAGAGAAAGATGGATTGACCAAGTGACAGAGGATTTAAAAATGATGAAAGTAGACAACTGGAAGCAGAAGGTACAGGAGAGGAAATTATGGAAAGATGTTGTTGCCAGGGCTAGGGAGCACGAGAGACTATAACGAACTAGGCAATGGGCTAATCACCCAGAAAATCGATTAGGGAGTTTCAAATTGAATCGGCGAAAATTCCGAAGAGGAATGTGGTGTCATATATATATATATATATATACATATATACATGTGACTAAAAGACAACCAATATTGAAAATAAATAGAAGGGAAAAAGAAGATTAAATGAAGTATTATATAAGACTCATTACATACTCAAACTAAGTAAATAAAATAGAAAGAACCCAATTTCCTGATTATAACAAAAAATTTAAACTAAAAATAGGCTCAAACTCAGATAATTAAGGCAAGTCCACAAAACCAAAACATATCAATTTAAAAAAGAGCATCATTGTAAAACTTTCCAGTTTTTACACATAACGTGGACAGGCGACTTCACCAATACATTTGTTTTTGCTCTAGACAAGCGAAAGGTAGAGCAGTAGCGAGTGCCGACGATGGATACATTGAAATCTAGATCATTAGATCTAGGACATTATCATTGGACAATCGATTTTCTTTGATAACAATTTTAATAAAATTGTACCACTGTATGTCTCACGATGACAGGATAGAGATACTACATTATGTTGGGTCACAAGCCCATCGCGGTCCGCTCCTCGATCAGGATGCGCTCCAGTTACTCTGAAGAAGAGATATTTCAGGAACCTCTTCTGAAGCCTCTACATAGTCTGACAAGGAACCCTAATAATTTTGAGGCTGACGCACAAAAAGCAGACCTAAATCTTTTACCACAGATACTCTAGTCACCAATTCAGACTTAGCAGTGTAATTGTAAATCATAGGAGGAGAGCATCGACTATAAGAAATAAGACAACACTTCGAAATATTCAATAGGATTTTATTGTGAGTACACCACTCCTCAACTAGAGGTAGATTGACCTGGAGTTTGATACAGTCTGAGTGTGTTCGGGCGATGCTGTAAATTTAAAGGTCATCGGCATACCCCAGGCATTCACAATTTAATATGTCTAGTAAATCATTAATAAAGATATTAAAAAGTAGAGGCTCGAGATTGGAAACATGTTGAACGAAAATCCATTGTAAAATACGTAGCTGGTCCGGTCGTTAAGATATGGTAACATCAATCCAATCAGAGCAGGAGAGAAACCAAAGCAATCTAGCTTTATAAGGAGAATATCTGTGTGTGATCTATGGATTCAAAAGCTTTAGAGAAGTCAACCTGTAGCCAATCATCTATAGGTGACGAGAGAAACTGAGTAATACTGATCAAATTTCTAGTCATGGAACGTCCAGATATGTATCCATGTTGATGACATGATAACAACGGTTTAATTTGCCTATAGATTTTAGAATATAACATTTGTTCAAAAACTTTAGTAAAATTGGACAATATACTAATTTGTCTATAATTAGCGATGTTAGATCTATCGCCCTTCTTGAACATCGGTATAATTGTACTGAATCTCCAGATGCTTGGGAATACAATTGAATCCAAAATCAAGTTGTACAGAACAGCTAATGGCTTCGCTAAAACTAAAGCATAGTCACGCACTATAAAACTGGGTATGCGATCATCACCAGCAGTCTCATCCGAATTAAGTTTGGAGGCACTAAATATTACATCTCTCAGACCTCTTTCATACGTACTTGTTGTTTTATATTACTAGTGAACCAAACCGGATATTGTCTCCTGGAAGCTTTTATGTTTGGAACAGAACGATAGATAATAAAATAGAGAGTTTTATAGAAAGCATTGATAGCCAGACTAATGTTACTGAATCCCAAAAGAAAACACCAGTAGCATATTCTCAACTCGGATGATAATGCCACAAAATTAGTAGTACGGAAGTTATATCGTGAATTACCGCTAGACTGAAAACTATTTAGCCTAGGCATAGTCGTCCACTAAATAGTCAAATACAGAGCTGGATGTAGCGAATCCTGGAGAACTGAAGGTGATGCATCCCTATCAACTTCCACCAGGCAGTCCAAGTTAGTAAATGCTAAACCAAGCCTGCTGTTCTGGGAATTGGTTATACAATTAATTTGGCGCAAATTGAGAGCTTTGACGAAATGTTTTAAAGTAATGGATTTTGTCTTCTGAGTTAGATATATTAAATTTCGGAGTATTAATATCGCCCAATATAATCATCTGCTTATTCAGCAGATGCAGATTCAAAGCATCATAGAACATTTCAAAATCATCCATTTTAACATCTGGAGGTATAAATATTGACAATAAATATCGAAGTATAAACAAGCTTACATTTGCATAACAGTATATCAATATTCGGAGTTAAACCTTTAAGATCGGAAATATCCACCAAGGATGCATGACAATCATCAGTAAATGCAGAAAGTATACCACCACCGGTTGATCGCTTAATTAAAGATAGCTCTCTGTCAGCTCGAAATACACTGAAGACAGAGTCAAACAACAACTCACCGGTAGCTATGTCACCATCTAGCCACGTTTCAGTATCAGCATCAACAACACCGGTCGAAGAATATAACGCATTAGTTTTAGTTCTTAATCCTCTAACATTCTGGTAGCGTATGTTTAAAGTTCTGTTCGTCGTGTTAATTGTGTTGGACTGTACTAGTGTTCCGCAGCTATAGCCTGGACAATCTGCGGAATATCTCTAATATATCTTATTCTAATGTTTGCGTCACCCGCCATCCTACGGTCATCGAACTCCTTCTTAGTCTTGCTGTACAAATTTAACCGATGAGGAGTTCTATCTCTAGAAATCACCACCATTCTGTACTTATCCACGTATTTTATATTTCCACGGTTTGTCATAGCTTTTCTAACATCCAACTCGTTCAACAAGGTAATCTTAATTGGTCTCCTTCCATCAGTTTTCGTTGGGTCAAATCTTCCCAATCTCATTGGTTTGATGTTATCGAAGTAAATATCCAACGTCGATAAAACAGCCTGCACAGCATCGGTATCCTCAGCAACTCATTCCTCCCTACTTCCAGTTCCCTTCTCAAGCAAGTTAAATCAAATAATATTGTTCTTACGCTTTTCCCTCTCTATGACCTCCTGAACAATTTTCTCAGTCTCCATGGCACTGGTCGCGGAAGAAGTAATGGTATTTTGTTTCTTGATAAGTTGTAGATGCGCTGGAAAATAGATAGTTTCCTTTTCCTTACCTACATTTTTGAAATACATTAGTTTAGGTCAGGCTCTTGTCAGACAAGTTTTAAATATACAAGTAGTATTAATATGTAATGTTTTTATTTTCAATTACAAAGTCATGGAAGTGGGGAGACATCAGATAACCAGAGAAAAAAGGTGAAATTGTGGAATTATGGAAAGATGGGATGTCTTTTGCACAAATAAGTGCTGTACGCAATATACTAGTAAGCAGTTTCGAGACGCTAGCGCAACTAACTGTAATTTCATTTTCTCAATGATTACCGATATTTAGTAATTTATTTACGTGGTAATGAGATTTAGTAGAGATAGAGTTTGTTTCCTTAGAGAAGAGCACATTACGTTTGAAAATATGCGGTACGGTTGAAACAGGGTTAAGACCAAGAAGACCGGCTAGAATATTAGACCTTCCAGCAGCGTATGCAGAATTAAGATTCTATTTTGCAGTTGGAAATTTATATAGAGACTGGACCAATGTTATGTTTAGCGATGAAAAAGTTTTAGGTCTAACGAATTTTCTTTTAAATTAGTATATAGACATGCAAAAGTAAGATGCAATAGCGAGTATGTTGCTCGACATACACAAAGTGGTTGAATTTCGGCAGCGTATTGGCTGGTCCTGGGAATTTAGTAAAGATAGAAGATTAACGTCCGTACAGTATATATATTTACTTGATACTTATATTACCATTAGCTTATGCTAAACATGAACATATGTTGTTTATGCAAGATAATTTTGCGGTGCATACCAGTATGATACTTAAAAATTGGAGTGAAGAACATCCGCAAGTAGAATTTATAGTATGGCCTCCTAAATCTCGGGACCTGAACGCAATCGAGAATCTCTGGACTCAACTTGTAAACCATTGGGATGACATACAACGCCGAGATTTAAGAATTCGAGGTAATCTGGATAACGCCGTTCAAGAAACATTCTGCATGACGTGAATATATATTCAAATCTGGTCTTATCACTGCAGCGAAGGTTACTGTCGGGAACCTTCAAGTAACTACACTATTTTGTTTCGTAGCGTTTATTGATGGACCGTGTAGGGGTGAGTACAAGGACTACCGCAAGAGCTACATGACCGATATTTAAAGCCTTGATATACAAAGACAGGGTACAATGTCCAAGAAGCATATTCATATAGGAAATTTTACAGTACGAAATACAAGAGAGTTTACATTTTAGTTGATAAGATATTGGGATGTTGAAACATGAATACAATAGAAAATAACGCTAACAATAATCAATAACCAGAATTAAGATGAATAATGCAGAATATTTATAATCTTCCAACAATCTTACTACAAATAAAGTATCGATAGTTTAAACATGAAATATACATACGGTCAAGTGCATGAATAATATAATTAGAAACATACAGGCTATACAATATTTTATTGTTACAGTATTTTTTTATATTTACTGATCATTAAAAGGCGGCGGTAGGTACTTAACATAATAGTTATCCAACATTACATTAAATTATTATAAATGGGGGTGACTGGACTTCATACTAGAATTTCTAGTATTTTGAAGTATTAGAATTCAGTTTTAAAATTTTGTGTGATATGTTTATTATCCTTAATGGATACATTTATGATAATAATATAATCTCCTGTTTCTTGTATATTATAAAAGTTAAATTGTAATAATATTAGTCACAGATCAACTAGATTGGAATATATCACTCTATATAGAATCATATTTCCCAGTATTCTCCAATGAATTTTATTTAGGAAAAGAACGAAAATAATTTTTATCACTCACAATAAAATCAAAAATACAAATTCACAATCCGTATAAGCCATATTTTAAGGCAATATGAGGAAGAGAAGGTATCACAAGTTTCGTTTCTTTTAAATCCTCGCGCAAGCGGGAGTTGCACGAGTTCGAATATATTTTTTATAAAAGTACTGGTGAAGTAGCTGAACTAGAGTTCCGAAATAGTTCATTGATTCTTATTCGTCATTATTATTTAAATAAGGTGGAAGTACGGCTGTACGATGTTGTGCAATATCGGAAGAAATTATTACGTATTTCGTTTAGGTTGCTTTCTCCCTTATTCCCTTTTTCAAACTAAAATTACTATTTAAGAACGATTTTTATTTTACGCGAATTCCAAAACAAAATCTGAAATTTAAAGGTGAAGCTCCTTTTATAAAAATCGCTGACGAAAGAACATAATTTTCGTTCCTCTTGTCTGTTATTTATGACAAGCAAAGTATTGATTCAACAATTTCATTCATTCATCACTATCGATGATGAATGCAGATTACGGATAAGGTTCAATTTCGCTTGCAATATTTCTGCCGATACTACTTCTCGCTTGTCAATCGTCCAAGTTTAGTTTGGTCCCGTTGTACATATACATACATACATAGTTATGTTCGGATAACATACAACAGACATAACTAGGTGCCAGACGTCCCCTTAAAATGTAAAACATCTTCCGTTTAAAATACTAATATCATCCCTAAAAGAATTCCACGAACCCCGACCAGAATGGTTTGTGGACAAGATATTAAATTACGCCACACATATGGCGTGACATTCAGAACGTAGAATCCGTATAGATAACTTGTACCTCTAGGCTATAGGCTTGCGTACGTTATATTCTATATTATATTCTTTTGTGTTTTAGTTATAATTTTAAATAAACTTTAAAAAAATCCTTTTGAGATTTCAATAAACGTAATTATATATTAAAAAACGACTATGAAGTACCTACCCTGTTCGAACCACTTCAAGAAAGATATCTTTCACATTTACATACAGTTTTCTTATAAATAATTGTTTGGCATCACATACTCCTCGCTCGAATAAAGTATCGACGGATAATTATTGTTATTAACCTTCCTATACTCACGCATACGGTCTGTGAGACCGACTTATATAGTATAGTATACGTCTTTCATTTTGACGTGAGTATAGGAAGGTTAAGCTTCATTATAATATGTATGTTTTCCGTTAAAATATAGACTGAAGTCTTATGGTATAATAATGGCTACTAGAATCTAAAAAAGTGTAGAGCAGCATCGGTGCCGATAGTTGTTGCAAATACAGGGTTGTACACGATGATTATGCCGACAGTGTTGGTTGCTGACACAAAAGTTACGGCTGTGTCAGTATATCCTCATGAAATATGTAGATCCGCCGAAATCGCTAGATAAAGCGATCCACTATAGACAGAAAAATAATCAGGAAACTTTGTATTTTCTGCTTTGTCAGATCATGCCGACAACTGACATATATATGTATGATTATTTAGATTTTAGATTTAAACCCGAATACCAGGGTTAGTTTAGTTCAGTTTGTGAATGATTGCGAGTCGATTAGTATCGTATTGAACAAAGCCGAACAAAACGGAGAGTGTTATACAGTAGGTATAGTCTTTCCTCTCTTAAAGTTTAAAGTATATATATATATATATATATATATATATATTTCGTGACCTTTTACCTTATCTTATATGATAGATCTCTACCACTAATAGGTCAATAAAACAAGGCTGGTTTGAACGATAGTTATATTTTCAGAACGTTTACAAACGTTTTCGGAATACCTTCTTCAGTGAAAATATAACTAGATAAATATATAAACAAACATTTGTTTTTATTTGGGAACTATCAACAAAATAACTAATGCCTAGGATTTCTTGATATAGAGGATGTGTAACCAACTTTTATATATATATATAAATTATAAAAACTATATATATAAGGTTTTACTTAATTTGCATGTATGTTTACACATTAATTTAGTTTTTATAATTTATATATATATAAAAGTTGGTTACACATCCTCTATATCAAGAAATCCTAGTCATTAGTTATTTTGTTGATAGTTCCCAAATAAAAACAAATGTTTGTTTATATATTTATCTAGTTATATTTTCACTGAAGAAGGTATTCCGAAAACGTTTGTAAACATTCTGAAAATATAACTATCGTTCAAACCAGCCTTATTTTATTGACCTATTAGTGGTAGAGATCTATCATATAAGTTAAAGTTTAAAGTTTATTTGTACTTAAAACATATGGCTGATCATAGAACAAGACTTTCCGGCTTTCCGAAATAAGAAAATGTCTGTCTGGATCATGGATTTAAGGACTTTTCAATCATCTCTAGAAATCTGGAAGGGCTGAAACGACACTTTTATGACAGACTAGGTCTAATGAAAATGACACCTTCCTTGGCTAAACAGGATTACCTTCATAGGATAATATTTTGATGTTATAGCCTAGAATTTTAACTTATTTTGTAAACTCATTTATGTTTCAAAATTGTTTTTAGTTCTTATTCAGAATTCCTTATCTGCTATATTTTAAACGAGCAATTCTTATATATATATATATTGTTACGTTTTTTTTTATCTCTGTATATTTTGATCTCTGTATATTTCCATTTTAGCGAGTTTTATTTGTTAAACGAATAAGATAGCCATCGAACGTTTGTTTTTCTTCGTACGAATGTACGTGGAGCCCATGCGCGAAATTTTTGATAGTGGCTTATCAGTCAGTCCGATCGAGCAGTTGGGTTAGTAAGATTATCTTTTAAGGTCCAGTAGTGGGAAGGTGGATGTCGACAAGACTTGAATTGATTTTGGATTTTAATTACGTCGTCTCGGCGGATTCGCGCAATCACATGTTATTTTCAATTACGAGGTAATTTTTTTATAGTTCTTGCCTAGTTTAAAATAGTAAGATTTTCCTTCTTTTTGTAAAGATCCAAAGTCTGTTCGCGCCTCACTAATTTTTTTAAATTGAGATTTACCTTTGTAGAACTATTACGCGTTCGGTCGCGCGGTACCATTCGTCCGGCGTAGGTAGCTCGATAATATTTGTTTTTTCCTTTTCTGTTGGGATCGCGACGCGATATTCTCGGCGTCTAAACGCTAATAGTGTTCATTTCTGTAAATTTTAGCAAATTTAACATCACTTTAAAAAAAAATTTAATCCTGTAAAATTTCAACCTTTCACTTTATCTGATTATTAATATACGTGGTCTCGCCTCAAATCTTGTTGCCTCATTGGGGTTATTTGAAGAACCTCTTGGATCTGATACCTCCCCTTACCGCTAACGCTCCGAAGGGAGATAAATCTTGAGCAGGTGGCGCCGTCTCTTTTGTTTAGAAGATCTGATTGAACCCGCACCCACAGCACCGCGAGCCAACGGCCTCCCGCAGGTGGAGCACGAGCTCTTTTTTGGAGACGTATCTGAACGGAGGAATTTTGGATAAAACGCCAAGAGACAAGTGTTTTCCTTTTTTTTTATTTTGTTGCTCTCCTATTCCGGCTTCCCTTTTCGAGACAACGCCAGCCGATTCCAAAACTGGAATTAGCAATTTGGTAACAGTAAAACAAAATTCTTTTTCTTAAGAAATACACATTTTAAGTAAACACTTACATACCTTCTTTTTGCAACACCAACTAATTTTGTATAAGTTTTTTTATTTTGATTTAAAAACTCAGCTCCGATTACTTTTGTAACTGTAACCAAAGTATGTGAATTTACATGTTGTTGTTGGTTTTCGTAGATATTTCTCTTTTATTAACATACTACTTTCAGCGCCATCTATGGTTTAGTAGTAAAGTTTTAATTACTTATAATATCGTTTGGCTGCATGATGTTAAAAAAGTTGCTAATCCACGTTTAGACCGAGATTGGTGGAAAACTGGACTAAAAGGATTGAATCGGGATCGGAACCATGCTAAATCGGTATTTTATCCCCGAAAACTCGCAGATACTAAATTGTAACAAAATCTTGAGAATAATTTTGGATACCACATTTTATGTAAATAGGTAAAAGCGGGATAAAAAAATTTTCTTGGCACCGGGATCATGCTAGATCAATTTTGTGTTCTCAAAAATCCCCAGATACTAAATTACATAAAAATTGCTAAAGTCATTTTCGATAACCAATTTCATATACCGCATTACCAGAAATGTGTGTAAACCGGGTCAAAATGGATTTTCCCGGGAGCGGGAATTGCATTACTAAATTACTTGGGGGTTTTCGTGGACGAGAAATCGATCATGCAGCCAAACGATATAACTAATTAAAACTTTACTACTACACCATAGATGGCGCTGAAAGTAGTATGTTAATAAAAGAGAAATATCTACGAAAGCCAACAACATGTAAATTCACATACTTTGGTTACAGTTACAAAAGTAATCGGAGCTGAGTTTTTAAATAAAAATAAAAAACTGATACAAAATTAGTTGGTGTTGCAAAAAGAAGGTATGTAAGTGTTTACTTAAAATGTGTATTTCTTAAGAAAAAAGAATTTTGTTTTATAGATGTTATAATTCCCCCAATATATATATATATATATATATATATGCAACTATATATACTTGAAATGTACAATATAAATTAAATATCAAAACTAAAATAAAGGGCGTTATTATTTGGTTCAAAATTATTCAAAAAGTTCTGGGAGCTCCGAGCAAGGCTCGGTCCACAAGGTACTGTAAATAAACAACTAATAAAAATAAATTTCAGTCACTTATAAGCAGATATGGAGCGAATGATTTAATGAAAATCAAAGGTAAAGCACAAAAGCCTCGCTTAGAACAGGAATTCCACCTACTAAACAGCTACCTACATACAGGTTACAGGTTAGTTAAAAGTATGGAGACGGCGATTTCTTTTTAGTCGAAAGTCCTTATACCTTTCGGTGTCGGACTATTGTACAATCATGTTTGCATTACTTAATATTAATATAACAATCACTTGTCATAGATTCCTATTTCTTTTAATTTCTCTCTTCCACGCCATTCTGTCTTGAGCCAATGTTCTTGCCTCACTCCAATTTATACCTCTCTGTTCGGCTGTTCGTCTGACTTTTCTACCCGCGGTCTTCCTACATTGTTTTTTTCCTGGCACTTTGGCTTCAAATGTTTCCTTGGCTAATCTTTCATCACCCATTCTATGTAGATGTCCGAGCCAGCTCAGCTGCCTTTCTTCTATGACCTTTTCAGTCGGCACTATGTTTAGTTTTTCCACTACTACTGTGTTTCTTATCTTATCTCTTCTAGTGATCCCTTACTCTTATTCCTTTCGTTTACAACTTTTGCATTTTGATCTCTTTAGGAATTTCTTACTTCCCAAAGAAGGTGGTTTTGAGCATGTTATAAAATCTTCCCAGTTTTCCTGTTCTCTCTGATATTTCCTCATCTACATTACCATTATACTCTATTATTGTTCCCAGATATTTGTAACTTTTGACTTGTTCTAGTAATTGCCCATTAATTTTTATTTTATGTTATTTTAGCTCCTTCGCCATTATCATTGTTTTGCATTTGCTTATATTTATTTCCATTTTTATTGCAGTTAGCTCCTTTTGGTATTCATTCACATTATGTTGCAGTTTTTCTTCGGTTTCAGCCACGATTACCACATCGTCTGCGAATAGCATATCCTGCAGCTGTATTGCTTTCATCTTCCAGAATCCTAAGAGCATGCGTTTGCATTTTTCTTTACATTTCCTGAGGACATCGTCTAATGCAATTGATAACAGTAGTGGGCTGAGCACACACCCTTGTTTCAAGCCCGCTTTTGTAATAAATTTTTTCGACTCGTCATTGTGTGGTCGTACTTTGTTTATATATTGTTTTTATATAGAGCTTGTATTATTTTTATCATGTCTTCTTCTATTCATCTTCTCCTTAGGCTGTCCCAAACATCACTTTTATTTTATCAAAGGCTTTTTGCAGGTCAATGAAGCATATATGTATTTCTTTGTTTTTACTCAGTAGCTTTTCACTCAATTGTGTTATTGTAAATATTAGATCTTGTGTGCTTCTACTTTTTCTGAAACCATGTTGTGTCTCTCCTATAGTACTTTCTAGTCTTTCCCCCAACCTGTTCTCTATGATTCTTGTAAATACTTTTCCTGGTATGCTAGTTTAGGTAATTCCTCTGTAATTCGAGCATTCTTTGGCGTCTCCTTTTTGAACAGTGGTAGTGTAATACCCGTATTCCAGTCATTTGGTATCGCTTTTTGCTTCTATAATACAGCTTAGTAAACCTATGAACAGGAGACGGCGATTTATTGGCCTTAATATTCATTTTAAGAGAGAGAGAATTCTCTTGGGGGTTTGGTAAATCGATTGGGTCATTGTCAAATTACAAATGGAGGACAATTTGAAGCCTTAATTTAATTTACCTAGTTATTCATTTGTCTTTAATGATAAGATTGTAACCGATAACTTTACCTAACATTTATTAAATACTTGAACCAATATTTTCTTGTAAAAATGTTATTAAATAAATTAAAAGAAAACAAAAATACTATTGCAAAGAGAAAAAGTTCTCTATCAAACGGTAGAGTAAAATTAACAAGTTCCCATTTAAAAAAAAACATGGACAGGCGTAACTCAAAAATAATTGAAGAAAAAAATTGTAGCGTTCTAAAATGAACATAGAATTTTTATAAAAAACTTTATGTTGAACAGAATTTCCTAAAATAAATATTATCGACAATAAATCTCCGTCTCCATACTTTTAACTAACCTGTATATACAACAGGATCACTTTGAAAACTCAACTTTGTGGATAAAACACACACTTTGTGCAAAAACAACTTCTATTTTAACGGAAATATTGTTATACACATGTTATATAAATGTAAAAACTCTAATTAAAGTAAACAATTTAGTGGTTCAAATTGACCGATCACTTTCACCAAATTCAATATGTTCTCTGTTTCAGTACGTTTTAAATACATTTACATGTTTGCACTAAATATCAACTGGAAGACACAACTTACGTCAGTTATCATACTTCTCTTGCGTAGCTAGCGGGACTAGCAATGTCTTTCCATGTTGTGTATACAGGTGGTCTACTATATGGGTTATCTATATCCGCCTACTTCTATTTCTACCAAATTGTTCCATCAACTGCAGTCTCAGTATCATCGAAAATCCCAACATTTTGGGATACGCTGGGAATATTTCTCTCACTCTTAGAATCTGATTGGAGGTAAATATCGGAAATTTTCCTCGTTATTATCTGATTTGCGAACTTTTATCTGATTCGATAATATCAATGTTATCCTGGCTTTGAGATAAATCATTTTTGCTCTCGTCACTGTTTGTGTTGCTTCAATATGTCAAGACGTCTTCTAGACATATTCTAGTAAAGCAAGGTTGTTTGTGAAAACTTTGTGAATCTTATGTTTTAGAGATATTTACAGTAAGATAGTATTTATGTATTATTTCTATGCAAGCACCCCTCGGCAACCACTGCAGGTTTGAGATTTTGAAGTGCCTGTATTCCTGAGGTCAACACCGTCAATGGGCATGAAATGATAGAAGCATTCAAATCAATGGGAATACCAGAAAAACTGAGGCCACTTGTCAAAATAAGTCTTGGGAACACAAAAGGCAAAGTGAGATACATGCGAACAGCGACCCATTCGAAGTAAACAAAGGAGTAAAACAAGGAGACCAGCTATCTCCAACAATATTCAATTTAGCTTTGGAAAGTGGCATTAGAAAAGCAAAATTAAGCAAAAAGAATATAATGGTTGATGGATTGCAAATAATAGCTTATGCAGGGACAGGGAGTAATAAGAAAACTAACAAAGAAATAGAGAATCAACTTGAGGGAGAAAATATCATAAGATACATTAAAGCTCAACGGCTCCAAAGGGCAGGCCACATCATGAGAAGGAAACCAACGAATATGATAAAAAAATAACTCAGTGGATAGAGAGATGCTGTGGAGGAAGATGTAAAGGCGATGAAGGTAACCGACTGAGCATCAAAAGCAAAGGACAGGAAAGAATGGAGAAAAATAGCGCTGGCCGCCAAGACTCATAAAAAACTTTAAAGCACAGGGAACGAGAGGATTAGTCCTCCTCATAAAATAGAACTTCAAAGACATCATAAGACGTTAGCCATAGCCCAAAGGCCTGAAAGGCTTGATGGTGATGATTCCTGAAGTATAACCAAAACAAATAGGTAATTTTGGCCAACGATTTTTAATTTTATATTATTCCTACAGATAATTCGATTAGCGATGGATGGGTCTATTGATAATTTACACATAAGCTCCGTTTTGTAAACCAAAACTGTACAAAATTATTTCTGTTATTATATTAACTCTACCTGTGTACCACTATTTGCAATATTTGTTTTTTACGTATTCCCAACAAGTGCACTCCGCACTTCTAGGGATAGTCGAAGTACAGATTCGAAAACGCTGATCTAGAACTACTTTTGATCAGCAAACCCGAAAGATTAACAACGGCGCATGATGCCTCTGATAGTTTCATACAGCCGCTATTTTTTAAGAATGGGCATTAAATTAAAGATTAATCTAGTTCCGAAAATTTTCTGTCAAATGCCGAATTTTCTGTGCCTAAAGTTAACAGGAGCGCATTTTAAAATAAAAATCGACTTATTCGGGGAGTTTCGACAAAACTCAACAGAAAAATCTTCCTGAATTTGATTCCTCTCTTTACGGAGGCACAGTATATAATTTCATAATTGTTTGGTTGTTCTTTAGATTTGCTAAGACACAAGATTTATGTCTACAATAAAGGAAATAGAACACAAAATTATTTTTCCTAATTGTTGAAATTGAATTCATATACATACGTGTAGATTCTTTGCGTCCCATTTACTTCGTATACTAATATTTTTCGATGTTTACCAATGTCACTTCTATATTGGACTATACGAAACGTGTGTGATGGAGTTTTGAACCGCCACATAATGGTCCAGAAAATTCCAGCCAAAAATCAGTATTTATAGAAGTAGTAGAACAGAAAACAGAATTTGCAGATACTAAGAGAAGCAGATAATGCATGTTTTCCAGGAATTTCGAGCAGGTAGAAGGTATTTTCGATCAGCTGCATGTTCCAAAACACAGACTTCCTGGTAGAGTCCGTACAGATACAAGCGTTCGTTCATGATATTGCCAACTCTCAACAAGTGATTGTGTGTAAAGGGTTTTAATTAAAAGTTTAATTCTACATAGCTCGGCACGGTATGTATTTACATATTATATACACAATTGAGACAAACCTAAAAATAACAATGTAGTTGATTTCATTGACGATTTTTTTCTAATTTAAATTTATGTTGAGTCATAAAAATTTCCAGGCCAGATCCGGCTTGAACTAAATAACTGAAATATAGCTTGAACATTTCTTAATAACTACTAACTACTAACTGAAAGGCGCGTTCAAGTGCCTTTTTAAGATACTTCGATTTCGCGAAGGTCTTGTTCATGAATATGCACTAACTATAATGAACGCGAACATTCTGAAGTCGTACCTACTCATTTTATTTTATAATTTAAAATCTACTGATCTCTACCAAGTTTTTTAGAGTGAAAATGCTGACCAGAAGGCAACTTTTTGACGCCTTCTATGAAAAGGATAGTTTAGGTCCTTCCAATTGAACTGAGTATCTACTCAATTACGTGTTGGGACACTATAAAATCTACCTATCGGTCAATCAAGGAATAAGGATCTCAAAAGTTTCAGAGGGAAACATACTCGAAAAATATCGCTTATTAGACCAAGATTTACTGAACAGACTCCTTACACGTTCCGACTCAGTAATTTTATCTTTGCGGCAGTGCCCACCACGAAAATATTCGAATATATCTCCTAAAGTTATTTCGTTATTAGAAGCACCCTCGCTAGAGTCAACGTAGGGTTCCACAGCTTGAGACGCAAAGCAAAGTCTGTATCCGACTAGACCTAGTAAATTAATTTAATAACCTTATATATCCCAAAGTGTTACCCCGAGTAATTTAAAACTTTTTATTATTTTTTTTTCATGTAAACATTGGGATTCTAAAGCGCTTTAGCCCATTTTGAGGTTTTTGGTCGTTTTTAGCATTTTGTGGCCCACTGTGCGGTCCCTGCTACTTCCCACATTTATTCGAACTGCCACAGCAGTATATAGATATTCGGGAAAAGTCCCTCTTAGGCTGATGTCAGAGTGGCCGCTAGAATATAATATAATAATATAATAATTTGTGCTACATCAATGCTAGAAGGTGTCAGAGTGAACGCTATATTGATGAAAGCTGTTTTGTTTATATTATTTTTTAGTATTTTATAAATGCATTTGTGTGAAAGATGGATTCTGACGACGAGTTTTTCATGTCAGTTAAGAGTTTTAATGCATTTTTTATAAAAAAAAAAAGGAATACATGAAATAAATAAAAGCCGATCAGAAAGTAGCGAGTTCTACAATTTGTACGATGAACTTAGAAAGTATCCTGCAAAATTTGTCAACTATACAAGAATGTCAATAACCACTTTTGATTATATTTTGAAGAAAATTAAACCTAAGCTGAAAAAAATTGGACAAATTTTATAAAAAACCCCATACAGTCCCGCGAGAAATTAATAATAACTTTAAGGTAACATAAATATTTATTATTATTTGTAAGTTGTACATACACATGTATGTAGATGCATTGATATGTACATAGATATGTATGTAAATTAATTTAATTATTTTCTTCATGAGAGACTAAAGAAACGGGACATTGCGTATTCGAGTCATCAACAATTTGACCATTTGTGAAGAAGGTTGGATGTTGTCTGGCTACAGTCACATTTTGGGGAAAAGCGTATTTGTAAATAGATTTTTGTATTTCCATTCTGCACAACATTTTCTGGTTTATATCCATATTTTTCATATATGGCACCAAGCTTTCAAAAAACGCTTCGTCATCATTTCGGTCTTTTTGTGAATTAACCTTTCTTTCCAGCAACTTCAATTTTCTTTCTTCAACAGCCAGAATTTCTGCAGCCCCAATAGAATTGTGTGTTCTTTCCTTTTTCATTATGAAAGACACATCTTCTGAGGCTTGAGATTCATCAAAATTTTCATTGGATGAATTAAAAGTGTCATCAAGACTTTCGGCATTGAAGATTTCCTCCGTTAATGTTGCCGCTGTTTTGGCAGCGCACATCAAATTACCACTAGATTTTCTAGGTCTCATTTGGTCCTTGAGAAAAAGCAAGGACTTAAAGTGCGGCCATGTTATATAGGTATTGTATTGTTCTTCTATTGTGCCCGAATCTCCGGATCTAGCAATTGGAATTTTTTTGCACTCCGATCTGAATTGGTCTCGAAGACCTTTCCAGTTTTTCTTTAACAGCTCCTCTGAAATAACAAAAAAAACGTATATTTACATATATACATACTTATGTATATACATAGTCTGTAGCATAATATAAAAAATATTCAATTACAGATATCTCGCCACTGGTGCATCATTTTCGTCTTTGGGATATTCATTCAGAATGGGAAGGTCAACTACTTCAGCAATTGTTAAGGAAACTGTAAACGCACTATGGGAAGAATTACAGCCCATACATATGCCCCAATCAATAAAAAACAGCATAAAGGAGATAGCAGAACAATATTGGAATTTGTGGAATTTCCCAAACTGCGCGGGCGCTATTGACGGAAAACATATTCGGATAAAGTGCCCTGCGCACTCCGGTTCCATGTTTTATAATTACAAAACGGTATTTTTCATTGGTGTTGCAGGGGGTGGCAGATGCCAATTGTAAATTTGTTACAGTCGAAGTTGGAGGTTATGGAAAACAAAGTGATGAGGGAACATTTGATTCATATGAACTGTACCAACAACTGAAAACCAGGCAATTTATTCCGCCTGATAGGTGTCTTCCAATATCGGATGTTGTTATGCCTTTTGTTTTAATTGCTGATGAGGCCTATCCATTGTTGAAAAACCTTTTAAGACCTTACTCACGGAGAGATTGCACCCCCGAAAAGGAATATTTTAGTAGTCGACTTTCCCGAGCGCGCAAATGCATTGAATGTGCCTTTGGTATAATAACCGCAAAGTGGCGCTTACTTTGGAAACCTATTGAGACAGAACCATCATTTGCTGATTCTATTGTTAAATGCAATAGAAGAAACTACTGTAATTTCAAATTCAAGACACCAGGAACAACAGTTTAATCCCGTCAATTTAACAAGACGACGCCTAGTATAATAAAAATAAACAAGTATATAAAAAATAAATATGTACAAGTTATTGAACAGAAGAGACTTCTTCGGAAATCATTGCTTTAATATGTTATGGATTCCTTGCCAGCAATTATTTTATTACAAAGCAAATATAATTTTAATGAGCAAATTTGTGAATTTGTTCATTAAAAAGTTTCGTTTTCTGGCAAGTACTTGCAGTCTACAAAATCAGCAAAAAGATATAAATTTAGCCAATACATCAAGTTATCCTCTAAAAATCCTTTATAACAATGTTTGGATAAATACTGTAGAATGTAGGTATGCAGTTTACTCAACTACACCCAAATTCTCTCATTTGACTGAAGACTGTCGTTTGTCGTGGGGTAGTTGGCAACTCCGCATCAAAAGTAAGATATAGGTTCATAAATAAAATAGTAACTTGATTCAGTCGTTATTAAGCTAATAGTTAGAAGCAAATTACCAGCTAAATATAATGTGAGCACTGCCCCTCTTGAAAGTCTATTGTTTCTCATTAAATACTTAGGATTATAATGGGTTCGTCAATATGGAAGTTCTTAAGTTTCTCCTTGTCCACTTCGAGCAAGTTTGGATTCCCATATGCTTTTACACATAATGCTGCCCTTCTTAGGAAAATTGATGCACTATACTGCATTAAAATGTGCAATTCATTACACGATATTTCATTACGTGCACACTTCTCCATCTTCCTTCCTACAAATAAATTTATTTTATGGAATGTGGTACATAACATAAAATAAATTATATTTACTTACCTTGTGTAATTATTGAATATTATATTCACTGTTATACCACGTATTTCCAAATTATTATTATTGTTAAATGTGTTTAATGGTTTAATTAGACGTGAACAAAATTGAACAACTAGCATTGCAAACAACGCAAACAAAAGTAACAACAAAAATGGCCGATATCCGAATATGGTCGATATTTATAAGTAGA
This sequence comes from Chrysina gloriosa, assembly GCA_038088585.1. NCBI lineage: Eukaryota > Metazoa > Arthropoda > Insecta > Coleoptera > Scarabaeidae > Chrysina > Chrysina gloriosa. The sequence continues at coordinate 34,158,764 of CM076089.1, forward strand.
TATCTACCAACCTTAATTAGAGCGACATCTACGACAGCCGTCTCGTTTAAATTCAACGTTCAAACCATTAGATTTAACATTCCTCCCCCTGGGTTTAACCACTTGCGCTATAAAGACGTGCCACCCACGTCGAGATGCTTTTGTTCCAAAACACCCAGCCACGTGTATACCACGTCGATAGGCATTTGCCGCAGAAACAAAAACGACGTGCCCGTCACGTCGGCTAACAGTTGGATCGTTCTTTATTCGAGCTATTTTTTTACCTAATCGATACTGCACTTTTAATGCTTATGTTTTATTTTCGAAGACATCGAATACACCAAAAAGCAAAAAATACACGTTTTCAAAATTTCGATTAGATGTGGCGGAACAGATTTTAGAAGGTGTATGTATGCCTGAATACACAGAGCGCGGAAGGCTGTCTGCTGGTGATACACTACTTCGATTACAATCAAAACAATGGGGCCACTTTCCAACGAATATTCCACCCACAGACGCTAAAGAAACCTCAAAGACGGTGTAAAGTCTGTGCCAAACATAAAAAACGCAGCGAGACTGCTTGAGAGTGCAAAAAATGCCTTGTGGCATTACATATTCCCAAGTGTTTTGAAATTTACCATACAAAAGTAGATTAATTAATAAATGTTATTGTTTTTGTGAATATTTACTCATATCGGTGTAAATTCTTTATGTAAGACCCTACCAATGCGCTATGGCAGTGCTTAAGTGCTTGTTCACAATGCGCGTAAGACATTAAAAACACATAAGATGTACGTAATCCATAAAATTGGATAATAGGAAATCAATATATACGTTCACAATGGCCGTAACAAACCATATGTGTTATGCGCATGTTATGCGTCAACATAAGAAATACGTAAAGTTGAGATTAGTTCAACTTTATGTACTTCTTATGCGTGCGCAATGTAAAAACCTAGTGAAATTTACGTTTTTAATATTACTGGTACTGCTGCGTTGGTAGAAATAGATAGAAACGAGGCAAACTAACCTCATAAATTCATTGCAACATTAATAACTGTGTTGTAGTAAGGTTATTCATGATATAATACACTTATATATTTGTTTTAGGCACGAGTTATGTCAAATGTTGCGTTTTATGTTACCGCTATTGTGAACATAATTTCAGTCTTACGTCTTATGTAAATCGTACGGTTACGTATATCTTATGCCTTACGCCCATTGTGAACAAGCACTTCAGCTTTGAGCTCGCAAACGCTGTGCGGCGTCAAGGCAACGTCTTACAGCGCGTTATATCGTAGAGCGCGGCACGGCTACCGAAAGTTAAATCGTAGCGCAAGTGGTTAAGTAAGCTCTTAAATCTGGATTTATATTTTGGGATTCGTTCGTTTAAATAATTTAGTTTAAAAGTGGAGATATATTATTTTATATTTCTTTACTTACTGTTAATAAGGGCATATTATATTAGGCTTGTAATGAGTCAAGATTGTAATTACATGACTAAAAACTAGAATCTCTTGTCATAGTTTTTAACGGTTAGATGTATGCATGTATGTATGTATGTTACATATGTGTCGGTCGACCATAAAACTACTGCTTTGGCACCATACTTCCGGTTAACATCGTGTGTCGAATTCCATTGTAGTGTATACAATTATTTAATTTATATGAGAACTTATAACTGTACAGATCGCGCGAAGATGAGCTGAAACTATAAAAAACACATCAAACAAATAATCACAGCTTATTTCTAAAGAGAAATTCCTTAATCTTTATTGTGTAGTATGTGTAATTACCTGTTCAGCCAAACTATTTATAATAATGATAATCTAATGTGAAAAATGTGAAGTCTATGGTGTAGCATAGTATGTAGAAACAATACATCAGGATAAAATACAAAAGTAAGTGTATGAAATATTGACATACAAACCATTTTACCTAGTTCGTAGAGACAAAATGTCAATAAATATAAATTCTGCACCAACACTTATGTTTATGCAAGAAAATGAACCGACGGGGAATAAAATCTGTAGCTCTCATGTAAATAGACTTATTTCTCTCTTGGATTATCACTGATTTTATTTGATCTTTTCGGTTTTTGCTGCATCAATTCCAGCAATTTCTTCCTAACATCAGAAAACGAACGATCCAGTACTACGCCATACTACATTAAAAAAATGCCTATTGCATGTTTGATATTTCCCAAACTTATGATGTCCATAAAAACAACGAAAAGATAAAGTTTAAAAAAATATTTTTCAAAACAACATAATTTAGTCCACAACGTTTTACAATTCTAAAAATAAATCCTCCTATATGATTTGGACCGCACATCTCCAGTATACCTATAATAATATAATAATTTTATAATTAGATAATGAGCAATTCTCCTTTGAAAAACGATTACTGCGCAAACATCCCTGGTTATTAAATTACGATCACATCGCCAATCAGGCGACGATTAACTACATATCAATTACAATCGCATGCGATAATTAAATTGACGTAAGGATTACACTTCATTATAATCAGTACATGGTAATAGATCTAGCGCCACCTCATGATTTTGTAGTTTTGATCATTATTTTACAAAATAAACAGTAACATTTTTTGAATGATTAATTTATTTTTTATTATTCAATGAACAATACGTTGTACTTAGTTTAGTGATAGCTTTAATTCTGCCAGCTGTCATCAATACATGATTTCACGACCTCCTTCAGTTTAAAATTTCCTTCTTACATTTTCTGAATATTTCCATTTAAAGAGTGTTTGGTAGTGTTTGCCAATAAATAAATATATTACTTTAAGCTACTTCACACATTTTCTATTGGGTTAAAATCCGGGAAATTTTCGGGCCAAAGGAGTATCCATAGATTGGATTCTTTAAACACACTTGACCGATATATGATAAGTAGAGACCGCATTATATGTTCGAGATTTGACTAAATATGAGCAAAATATGTTTCAAAAGTATTTTAAGAATATATTTTGAAGTTACAAGGAAAAGAAACAAACACTAAGAAAATTTAAACAAGTTTCATTAAACAGATATATATCACTTACATTTATATATTAAACGTTACATTCCTTACTGTAAAAACAATTCACAATCAAATGTTTTTCAAAATTTCAGTAGTGAAAGTATGTCTCCTATCCATTAGCAGCGATTTGTACGTTGACAAACTTCATTCGACGTGAACTGATGTGATTGGTGCATATTTTAAAGCATTAACAATTTCCGGATTCAAATCGGTTTGAACATCAAAATCGCTACGGATAATTTGGTTTGCTTATTGCAATAAATTTAAATCGCTATTTCTTTTTGGAATGTTATTTTTTATTTATTTATTGTCCTATTCTTCGAGGTACTTTGTGAAGTTTTTCCTTAAATTCATCAATAAAATGAAGAGACTCTTGCAACGGAAGTGATTCAGTTTCAAGAATAACAATAGTTTTATGAACAAAATCATAATTTGATTGAATAAACCAAAGTTCATGATACAGTGAATTATTTTCTAAAATTGATTTGCACTTTGAAATTGCACCAATATTTTCCTCTTGAAAACATAAAATAAGTTCTCTAATAGGGTCAAAATTTTGGCCATCTTGTGATAATTGGTTTTGGTTGCAAAGCAGTATTAGATTAGATTAGATTAGATTAGATTAGATTAGATTAGATTAGATTAGATTAGATTAGATTAGATTAGATTAGATTATTTGAGGTGGCAATGTTGCCTGTTCCACTGCGACCTTTGCAGATCTATTGTCGTCCTCCTTAGAGTACGTTCACCAGCTTCATTTCTTTAATTAGACTTATCAGCTTTGAGGGCGGTTCTTCCGCATATTGTCTCGTCTCAGGATATTCGTCTCCCATGTGTGACAGCCATATCTTTGCCAATTCCTCAGATTGGCACAGTACGTGGATCGCGGTTTCTTCCTCTATTTGACAGAATCTACATATCGTTTCTTCTGCCAAGCCCATTTTATTCATATGCTTGTTGAGCCTGCAGTGCCCTGTTAGCAGGCCCACTATCATTCTGACAGACTTCCTGTCCCTGTGCTGTAGGTCCTTTGTAAACTTCGGCATTTGTTCTCCAAGGAACTGTTTCGCCGATCTCTCGTCTGGGGAGCTCCTCCACTTTTCCCGAGGTTTACCCTCGATCCACTTTCTTATGGCCGTTTTGATTCTTGTTTTTGCAATGCCGAAGGAGGGCTCCGGTCCTATAAATGCGGTTGACGAGGCCTCTCGGGCCAGTTCGTCAGATTTTTCATTCCCCCGGTAGGTCTGGTGCCTGGAACCCAAGCTATCGTCACGTTTGCGCGACTGCCGAGTTCATTCAGAGCACACACACAACCCCATACAAGCCTTGAATCGACCTGCACCGAATCTAGTACCTTCAGCACTGGTTAACTGTCGGAGAAAATGATCACCGAGCGATTAGATCTGCTTATTAATTTCTCCCACACAATAATGTACCGCGGCTACTTCCGCCTAAAAGATCGTAGTATCTTGACTTAAACTTATCTGGACTATCGTCCTTTCTTTGAGTCCGTATATTCCTGCACCGACACCCTTCCTCTGTCTTAGAGCCGTCCGTGTATCAGATAGACTGCGTCTGTATAGCTGTATAGCTATACCTTGTTTCCATTCCTCTCTATCTGGTATAATAATTTTATAATTTTTCTTAAAGTTGGATTTGTGAACCATTGCATCGCTTGGCTTCCCCGTGAGGTGATTTGCCTTAAGTTCTTTAATCAACTTATGGTTTTCAGTGCTGTGGACTTGACTTATAGGGGTTTGCCCTTGCATCAGTCTGTAGGGTACTAACCTTGCTACTCCTTGTATATGGATATCTAAAGGTGGTAAATTCGGTATCACCTCCAGTGCATCTGTAGTTGTTCTCATTGCTACCGTGGCACATGCGAGTCTTTGAACCCCACCTACTAGCCTGGTAGATCCCTTTTGCTCTGTTTTTGGCCACCATACAACTGCTCCATACGTTACCATGGGTCTAATTACCCTTGTGTATAACCGTAGACATAGACTAAGGCCCCAGTTTTTCCCACACATTCGCCTACATCAGTCAAGGGCAATTGTCGCTTTGTTGGTGGTTTTTGTATGTGACCCTGCATATGAAAACCCACTTAGTGTGTCAAAACAATTTTTTGAGTAAAACGCAATTTAAGTTTCCCTCTCTGTGTTACATTTTCATACTGTGCGCGTTCTCATTTTATTGTTGAATATTGGTTTTGATTGATTTCAATTTTTGTTTTATCATTTAGTGCTAGAACTCCGAGTTTGTTTTATTATGGTGAAAATGTCTCGCGAGTGTGATGAATTTGATCATCTGTGCAATGTATTTTATATTGAACGTGATGATTTATCGCCATCGCATTCACCGACACGAACTGTAGACGAACCATACGATATAAATGATGAAACGGACAATTCAGACGACTGTACAGAAGAAATAGATGATTCCATTTTGAGAATTTCTTCAGTTCCTTCAACGAACGATAGCTTCTTGGAACATTCATCGTTCGATTTACACGAGTTTTCATTTATTTTTTTTTAGGTACATAGGTACTAAGTTCTTGTGATAATTAAAAAAGAAAAGAATAAATTGTTTTGCATATATCGTAGATTTTGAGATCAAAATAATTATTTCATACTTTAATACATTAATAAAAACACCGAAAATTGGATACAAACAAAATTTCACACACTAAGTGGGTTTTTACTGTTTTATATAATTGCATTTGTACATTACTTTCCGATGTTTTTGAGACTTGCGAGCGGTTTCATATGAAAATTGAAGGTTTTTACATACAAATAAAAAAAAAAGTGAATTCATGAAATTTGATACACTAGGTGGGTTTTCTTATGCAGGGTCACATATGAGAGTCCCACGCAAGCCTCTGGTCAAACAGTACTCCCAGGTATTTAGCCTCTTTAAGAATTGGAATTTCTATCTTATCTAGTACTGGCGACCGTAAGCCTTCCAGCGCTTTCTTTTTGGTGAAGGCAACTATCTGCGTTTTCTTAGCGTTAATAGATAACTGCTATTGCCTGCACGAGTTGTGTACTATATTAATAGCGGTTTGCGTTCTTTCTGAGATGACACTTGTGAATCGTCCTCGCACGACGATAACTAGGTCATCCACATATCCTAGGTAATAAAAGCCCTCGTTGCACAAAATATTAAGACAATCGTCCACTAGGATGGCCCACAGAAGGGGAGAGAGAACAACTCCTTGTGGCCACCCTCCCTCTGGCCTCGACGGTAGCTTCGCCTATGGAGGATATTATTACCCTTTTATCTAGACCAGCTCTTATCCATCTGCCTATCACGGGTGCGACCTTTTTTAACCGACTTCCAAAAAGGAGGAGGTTATCAATTCGTCATGTATGTTTTTTATTTTTTGTGTTTGTTCGCGCATAACTACTCAACGGTTGACCGATTTTAATGATTCTGGGTGCATTTAATAGAGCGTGCATCCAGGATGTTCCCATATCACCCTGAGCCGATATCGTATTAGTGCTGGCCTAATATTAACAAAAAACCAACAATAACCGACTTCTTATTATATATGTGGTATATGGGTGTTAGCAACCCAACAAGCAGGCCCGAAGGGAAAAAGCAGGCCCGAATGGAAAAATCAGGCACAACCTAGCGACGATTCTTTTGAGTGATATCATAGACATTGGGCGTGTTTTTATTTAATCTGTAGTTGGAGGTCGCATAAAGTAAACGATAGACAATTTTACCGTCGAGAAAATATGTTCGCTAGCATTACGAGGGCAGAATTAAAAAGAAGTTATAATATATTTTATGTAAAAGTTGTTATTTGTATATTAAATAATTTGACATTTCGGGGACAAAAATAAAAAATACATACAAAGTCGTAATTTGAATACTGGTAATACTATTTAGTCAAAGAAAAGGATTGATACAGAGATTGAGGTTTACGATAGGTGAATCTGTATTATTATTTTTCCTGTTCTAATTATAAAATATGTTCAATTCAAAATTGCTATCTAATTTTATTCATAGGTTATGCAAAAAGTAAATAAGTTAATTTTGAATGACAAGGGAATCGAAGAATTAAAACTGCAATGTATGGTACATGTCCATTTATTACATATTACTATATTTTCTAAATATATAATATCCAAGTTATAAGAGAAAGAATAATATTTCGCATCACCTTGCTTTTAAAACAGCTAAGGTTTCATCCTAGACGCGATAATTTTTTGTTCCGAGGAAGGTTTCGCCAGTAGCCCTATTAAACACTCGTATTATTGCTGTAAAAAAACAAAACAAAAAAACAGTAAGGGCTGGAAAAATTGCCAAAGAAAAGGATTTGTTTGAGAATTCGCCGTTTGCTTAAAAATATGCAAACATTTGCTCTGATGCGATTATTACTAATTCTAAATTAAAAATGTGGAAACGCAAATCGATGCGCCTCTTGACCAAAGGCTCCCACACTAACTTGTTCGTGGCTCCGAAAAATAAAAAAACGCAAACGTTGCTTAGTATCCACATGAGCTGTGTCAATAATACATAGTCAAAGTGCTGAGTCGCTTTCACGTACGAGAGCTCTTAACCTTTCCATTTCTTGAAAAGCGTTCTCCTAATGAGGTCTGTTCAACAGCTTACGTGGCTCTAGAACTGATATGGCTAATCCATCTAAAGTTTTAACTCGACTTAGAGCAACATAAACCCGGCCTTTGGGAAAACTTTTTGCCAAGATCAATAACTGTTTTCTCTAACCTAGTGCCTGCAATTTATACACTGTTACAGCCCAACTTCAAATTAAAGGCTACATTCGACGTTCAATATCCCCGTATCCTTTAGTTGCTTAAAATGTTGTAGTTATTGGAGATATTACCACACAGCTATCGGAAACTTTCAATCTACTACCTATTGTATTCTTCATGTTTTATCAAATTCGCCTCCGGCAATTCTCCCGGTCAGCTCTTCGAAGAGATCAGTTAGAGGATCTCTTCGAAGAGCTGGCCATTTAAGTTTATGAATGATCCCCATGATACCGTTTACTAAACCATCAGAAATACATAGATTACGCCTTAACATAACTCGTGATCCTTCGGCTAACTGTATTTTATGTAGAAATTACATTGTTTGGCTGTCTCTTCCCATATGCACATGCATCACGTAATTCGTCAATATCATTTATACTGTAAACTTCGTAAATTTCGTAAATTTTCATAAGAGACCATTGATACTTCATCAATTATTAGCCAATTTATGTGACTCCACTTTCGTCTTTCTCGAAAACTGCGTGTAGAGTCTTGCCAAATATCTGCCGGGCAGCAACGCCGGTTAAAGGGGCAACTTCGATGAAAGTTGATTGCCGATTTAAAGGCATTTTCATCAACGTATCTCCAAGATTGAGTTACTTCAGCCATCTTTTCTAAACGATTATGTCTCTCGTCAGATATTTCGTTCTCGATTATTCGGTGATTACGGTTTCGCACCACGGTTAACCGGCGTACACTTTGTTCAACAGTTTCATTTATTAATCTTTTGCGTACTAAATTTAGCCGATTACCACGTTGCTTGACAGTCTCATTCGGAAGACGCTCATGCACTAAACTGAGCCGATGAGCACGTTGATCCGCAGTCTCATTCGTAAGACGCGTATTTATTACATGCAAATAACGCTCCTTTTCACGCATACCTTCTCGACATAATCTAGAATTTACATACCCATCCAGTCCAGATAGTCTTTCTTCACGTACAGTTACTTTCTGCACTACGTTTCAATGCTTGATCTTTTTTAGCTTTCTCAACTATTCGTACCTTTTCGATTTCTTGCGTTTCTTGCAAACGATTTTTTTATACGGGCGTCCGTACTACTACTATTTCATTACTATACTACTAATATATCCTGCTATTATTTACGAATATCTTGGAGATATCAATGTCAAGAGTATACCTAATAAGCGGGAAAATACAACAACACGAAATCAAGCGACATCTATGGCTAACAAGCTCTTTTGAGGTTCTCAAGCGGTTTTGGTCCGATTGTTTTAGCGGTTACTTTAAATTTGGCGCTGACTCCCAAAAATTAAATTTGATCCGTTCTATGTAAGAAATAATGAAATAAAATAAATAATTGATTATGTTTTCTTTTTAGAGCAAAATTATTGTATGCTCCTTTTTCGGTTGTGGCCTTTAATTGGAAGTCGGTTTAATTTTTTTTGCAAAATTTTTTTTTTTCTTTCTAAGGTCCCCACAATTGAGTTTGTAGTAGCATTATTCAATGCTCCTTCTATGTCTAAGAATGTGGCTACCGCTATTTCTTTGTCTTCAATCGACTTTGACAGTATCCTATTCAGATCGTCTGCTCTGCTAGGAATGTCTCCCTGATGTATTTGTCTACCAATCTCTCCAACGTTTTTTGCAGGAAAGATGATAGGCTGATTGGTCTCTATGACTTTGGTGTTTGGTCTGCTACTCTACCCACTTTGGGTAGGTATAAGACCCTCACTTTTTGCCATGCCGTCGGTATATACCCCTATGCCACCGAAGCTTTGAAGATTTACACAGGTATGGTGTCAATATGTCTGCTCCCATTTGTAGTAATGCAGGGTATATTCCATCTACCCCGGGAGATTTGAACGGCTGGAACCTACTTATAGCCCCTCTAACTCTATTTGGTCTAGTGATATCTGTGGCCAGTTTCTAGTCTCCTTGGCCTTTCCCCAAGATCGTCTGATCCTTTAGAGTGTGTTAGAATTGATGAAGCCGGAAAGTAAATTTTTAATAGTTCTTTAATACTTTCGTCATACGTTCCTGTATAGGTTCCATCAGTTTTCTTGACGAATCCCTCCTCTTTGGCAAGGACGCTATGGATTCCAGCTCACGTGGGGTTTTTTTTCCTCCCCGAAGAACTTCCTCCAAGAGTTCCTCTTCACCTTGCGAATTTCCTTGTTGTACTGAGTATGTTTTGTCCTATATATATCCCACTTTTGGTTGTCTTCAGTCTTGTTGAATAGCCTTCGAACTTCCGTTCTTAGCCTTTCTAGGCTGTAATTCCACCAAACTGTTTTGTACCCTCTTTGGTGTTCTGTCCTCTCTGGACAGTTTTCCAGATACGCAGCCTTGATAGCTTGATTTATCTCTTCCACTGCTAATCCTAGGCCCTCCATCCCCCGAACCGAAAGCACCTCACCCTCGAGAGTCTCGCTGAGGGACCTTTTATAACCTTTCCAGTCTGTCTCCGCTGGGTTTCTGTGTCTCGTTTTCGTGAGAGAGGTGTCCAGATCAAACCCTATCTGCCTGTGGTCTGAGCACGAGGGCTCATTCGACACGTGCCAGTTGCAGATTAGGCCGCTTACTTTACTAGTGCAAAGTATTAAGTCTAAGACTTGTCGAGTCCTAGTGACAAACGTAGGCTTTTTTCCGACGTTTACCACCAGCAACCCCTGAGATACTATAGCTTGTAATAGGAACTCACCTCGTTTATTGGTGTTTGTAATTCCCCACACTGTGTCATCCCCTGGGATTAGGCAGAGCAGATTAACCAGTAGCCAGGGTTCTTGTAGGAGGGCGACAATTAGGCCTTCCGTCTCGAATCTCCTCACAAGCATTGCCGATGCGACTTTTGCGTGTTGGAGATTCACCTGCAAGGCCTTGATTCCCCCTTTCACTCTATCGAAGAGAGTTGGTCTCCGCCGGATCTTCCCCACTGACTTTGTCCTCCTCCATCGGAGGAGCCAACCCCCGGATGGGAATCCTGTTAAGTGGGCTAACTTCAGTTTCGTAGAACCGGTCCTTATGAGGAAGTGCTTCCGCATCGTCCTCTGCCTCGCCACTAGACCTAGTTGTCTCTTGAGTCTCGGCTACTTCTGCTGCTTGGTCGGTGGATTCCGAGGATTTCTCCTTTGTCTTCTCTTGACCAGCTTTTTGGTCACTGTCCTTTATTCGGCAGCGCAATCTTCCCATTCCGAAGTACAGACACATGTTGAGTTTCTTGACCTCCTCCATTGACTCTTTGTCCATGGAAAAGGTCCAAAGTGTGCCTTTCTCCGCTGGTGACGATTCAAAGGTTGGTTTTTAGACCTCGATTGCTCACTCTCACAATCAGTCTGGTGAGTATGCTCTCAGCCTGTAGTTTTTGTCCCTTCTCATCTGGGACGAACAGTGTGCATGCTCATGGCCTAGGGATGTCCGCTTCCTCTACAGTGGAAAGAGCTACGCCGTCCCATGGTTGCAGAGTGGGGACTATGAGCTGTAGCCATTGTGCGCTATCTGCATCAGCGCATGTCACGACCAGATATCCCGGTTTGTACGTGCATTTTTCGAAGCGGACTTGAAGCCCTTGCTCCGTAAAGCTATCGTATGCCTCCATAATAGAGTCCTCGACTGCCTTCAGCTTTGTCGGTTCCATCTGGGTGGCTGGATAGTCGTTGCTTACTACCGCGATCCTCCCCAGAGCAACGGCCTCCTTCTGTTTTTCGCCTTTTTCCTTCGGAAGACCTCCGGGAGTACTGCTGTCCGACCTATGTCCTCTTTGGACTTCCGTCCTTTGTTTACGGTTCTTAGCCTCCGTCGTCTGTTGAGGCCTAGCTTCCTTATCTGGACTAACCTGGCATGACTAGTGAAGTTGGCCTTGATCATGGCCCTTTTAGCCTGTACGTAATCTTGACCTTGTTCCACCAGCCTTTGCACCTTAGCCTTGGATATCCCAGATATCTTAGTTCTGCGAATCTCCGCGTCGGACATCAGATCCATTTCCTCTACCGCATTGACGCTCACAGCTTTGTTTACTTATTTTTAGGTAGATGGCCCTGGCTCAACTTTGCCTTCTTGGCTTATCTTCCGCGTATATAGTTCCTGCCCTACGGCTTTAGAAACTTTTGTATATTCTTGCTTTGCTTGTTTTTGTTTAATTTTACCCATACTGTTCCCACGAGTAGCTAGGGAAGTGTCTGTCCGCCCGATCAGATCCCCGCTTGCTCGGGTAAGGGGAACGATAAAGACCGCACTCCCCTGCGGTCACGCAACTCTGGGCACGTTACCTTACACCTTAGTTTGGGTTTAAGCCAGGGTACATCGGGAGCGCTAAATTCCCGAACTAACTATACTCGACTCGCCGAACAGATGCAGTAGCAAATTATGGCAACCTTGCAATGCAAATGTCCGATTCACACAGCATAAATCACATGTAAACATATCAAAATAATAACCTCATTTTGTATTTGACATAAATAAAAATTGCAAAATAAGTACTAAAATAATTTTCTTATTTCTTCAAGTATGTTTTGTTGAATTAAATTATGCATCTCCAATATATAAATACAAAATAAGGAAACAAATAATTAATATTTTTTTTGTACGTATTTATATAAGAAACAGTATCCTAAAAAATTAACTCACTGTACAAATAGGTATAATCAAAAATAATAAATTTTATACATATTACAAAAATTTAATACAGTAAAGGAATTAATTATGACACACTAAAACATTCTTAACATGTATCTTCTTCGCTATTAGATGATGTAGACGAATCATAATTAATTGTAATGATTAACGGCTCTATGTGTATATCTATGAGATTGTCAAGTTCCCACATTTCCTTCTCTGTTTGAATAACATGTTTAATAGTATTTTACCAATTTTCAACAGAAATATTGTCAATACCACGTTGAAATAATTCTTTCACGTCTGCCAATTTAAATGTGGTGTTATGTCTCGCAACATACCCCTTCACTTGTGCCCATATTAGTTCAATCGGGTTTAATTCACAGTGATAAGGGGGAGTCTAAGTACCTTTCTATTAGTGTTTTCTATTAATTTATTAACAGCATATTTCGGAGGGCCAGATAAATGTTCTTTAATTAAAGCTAACAATTCTGCTTTTACCATGTTTTCTTCATACGCAATACTATTTTTCCTCATCCAGTTTTGCATTTCTAATTTGCGACTATTAGTTGTAGGTGGCTTATTCAATTTACGACTATGGTATGGAGCATTGTCAAAAATTATAACGCAATTTTCTCTTAAATTGGGGAGAATATATCTCATCCACTCTTCAAACCTTTCTGCGTTCATGTCTTCATGATAATCTCCTGTTCTCTTTGATTCAAAGCGGAGTAAACCATTTTCTACAAATCCTTCATCCGAGCCAATGTGTGCAATTATAAATCTTTTGCCTTTGCCTGAAGGATTTTTAAGACCTGTACTTAAATCTTCTATAAATGCTTGTCTTGCAGTGACAACAGACATATCTGTCCATACTTTATTTACAGTATGTCCAGCATTTACCCAAGTTTCATCCAAGTAATATATCGGGTACCATTTTCACGATATTTCTTAATTTCACGAAGGTATTTCCGTCTCCAGGTAATAATGTCATCTTTTTCTTTTAAAATACTATTTCGAGCTCGCTTATTATAACTACAAACATAATTATCTTATGATTAGTATATAGAATTTAAAGTAATAAATATTTGTACCGAAAGTTTAGTTCCTTTAATAATGATCTGAGAGTCGTAATTTTGAAATTAGGAATGTCATCTCTTTCATTTATCACTGTGAGAACTTTTTGAACTGTTGGAGGTTCATTTTTAAAAAGAATGAATGTACAATTCTTCGTATAGCATTTTCATTTCATCATCCACCATATCTAAAACAGCCCTTTTTCTATGATATTTTTTGGTGGTTGTAATTCGTGATTAGTGTTATATTCTTTCACAATATTGTAAACACTGCGTTCAGTAATTCCTGTAAAAGATACTATAATAGTTACTATGATTTGGTTATCGTTTTTGGAAAGATACCTGCTGCTTTGGCTGTCATTTCAACACTAACAATTTTAGAAGTGCTAGGCTCTTCTTGAAATGTTTTAAATATATTCAAAACCTTCTGTTTATCTTCTACCGTAAAATGTTTTGAAACTCTCTTCTTAGGAAGTGAGTTTTCCATAATGTAAGTATATACGATAATATAGCAGGAAATAATGTATAACCTACAAAACAATAATGTATTATTGGTGCACTAGAACGATCGATAAATAGTCTTCAGAAACACTGGTTTATGAAATATAATAGATAATGGATCATTTACAAAGAAAGCTAATAAAATCTAATATTCCAAATGCAATATGAACTCGATTTTTATTCTATTGTAAGCGGCCACCCTGATCGACCAATTACAAACGTTATTGGTTATGTGACCTATTAAACACACATTGTTGCCATAATTTACTACTGCATTTGTTCGGCGAGTCGAGTAGTTAAACTTGTTAGCTGTGAGTCCCTGAGGGGTATTAGGTATTAGGTAATTTTTCTCTGTAACACTGAATCCTCAGAGGAGATTTAAGAAATATTTTCTTTACGTTTCTAATTAAACTAAACACTATAGGAAATTAATTTCTAATATTTTCCGCCACTTTGTTTAAACGATGTTTTACGCACTGTTACGGTCTCCTGTTTTGGGGAAAGCACCATGCGTTTTCCCGCTTGTGTGTTTATATAGAAATGAAATTTCTGCTTTTATGCCGGTTTATTTAGACAGATACGATTAATACATTTACAATAAAGAACATTTCTTCAGACAGATAAGATTGACACATTTACAATAAAACATTAACTGGGGCAGATAAGATGGACACATTCACAATATAAAAACGATCATAAATTATCATTTCAAGGTCAATTTTTTGGATAAAAATATATCGCAAGTAATGCTTATAATGTGTATCGCGTCTAGCGTGTACTGTGTTTTAAGCCCATTTCACTTAACCCTTACTTCTTGCATTTCAGTCGGGCGGTGAACGACGGTCTGTTACTTGAATCCGAAGAATCGGATGGTTGTCGCTTCGGAGAAATTAAAATACATTTGTGGCTAAACGTTTTAAAATACGTTTCGTCCAAAACAATTCAAATATTTTGTCTTTGCGTTTGTTCTAAACGTACTACGTTTTGCGCCTAAGCGCGGATAAAATAAAACAACAACTACGATCACTTTATTCAAACGGGCGATGCCCTAAAATAAATGTCTCTTGAATCGGAGATGTTAATATCTCCAGTAGGAGACGTTCGAAACGCAGAACATTTATGTTCGTATGTCCAAAAACGCGGATGCAATTTTGAAGGCGGGCGGATCGGTTTAACGTATGAACCGCGACGGTCGGATTATCTTGGTCTCGCTAGGGAGAGCGGACTTTCTCAGAAGAGACTGCAGCCGAACGATGTGCATTTTTACCGACGGTGATATTGGATACCCTCCGTGCCCGCGTGGTCGAAGGACCGAGTATGCTCATACATTTGAACGTCGTTAGAACATACGCCAGTATTGTCGCTAGGCTTTAAAACACAATGTAAGCATTTACAAACGTAAAGACATAAAATAATTTTAAATGTAGTCTCTCCCCAATCGCATCCGAGTAAGAAAACGGCTGGTTTTCAATAACATTTAAAATGTTACCGACTTCGTATTCAGTCAGACATTTTCTTTCGCATGTCCTTTTGCGTCCACAAGCAAACGCATTTTGGTCTTTTCTTCTTCCAGCGATATATCTGAGGTACCTGCTAACATCAAGGAAAAAGAATGAAAACATTAGATATGATATATATAAAAATTAATAATGGGGAGCATTATATTTACGTCATAAAACCGAACGCTCCCTATCATGAATATGGCGTTATATATTTCTTTACATGACTTACATGTGGGCAATGTAACTCTTTATATTACTTATTTTTGGCAGTCCAATGAGACGCTACACTTATGTATTGTTTCATTCGTTGAACGATTATGTTATTATTTCTAAATATTTACTTCTATAATTAAGAGTTCATTTAAAAAGTTATGGAAATACGGTGAAGTACAAGACAGGTTGACAAGTTGACGTCTTTGAAGAATCAATTTTCTTGTATTGTATGTTATTAGAAAATGTTTTTGAGAATTATTTTCGATCTAACTCTGATGTGATTGCTCAGTTCTACTAAAGTTAATTAACATTTATTATAATTTTACCACCTTGTCTAATACTTTACTAATACTTTTACTTTTATAATTTCATGTATTTCTGACCTGCAAAAGTAAAAAAAAACATTAAAATTGGGTGATTTATAAACATTTTATTGTAACATTTTATAGTGTATTACCTGTAATGTAAAAGTGCTAGATTAACTTCTTTGTTTCATTATTTATGTATTACTTTTATACTACAATCAATTTTGTACTTTTTTAAGATAGAATGTCAGTACCAATGCAATCGCTGTTTTGTTTTAAATATGTATTATTTCCTTTCAAAAGAAAAGCAGTAATAAAAAATTATTTTTTAATAGAATGTCTCTCAAATGCAATAAGTATCGCACATCATCAAAATAGTAGCTAAAACTAGTGTACAAAAAAGACCCTCAAGTATCTTCTTAATATTGCATGATTATCCCAAGACAGTTCTTACATGTATTTCATTGTATTTTATTATATTTTGCGACAATGTTTACATAAAAAGTAAATAGCAAATTAAAATTTATACATTACTAGCGGGCCCTGTGCCTGCTTTGCCAGGCAAAACAAAATAAGAAATTTTTAAAATAAGAAATGAAACACTGGTTTTTAACAAAGTTGATTTTTTGGCTAATATTTATTCTACTTTTATTTCTATTTGTTTACAATATAAATCCTATGTTTTAACTTAAACTATCGCAGAGCTCTTTCGTAAACTTCGTTTTTGGTTTTGCCCTGAGTTGTAGTGTAAATAAAGAGAACTGATGGCTTGCCGACAGGTGAACACGATACATATAATTGAGGTGGGAGAAGCATGGATATCCCAAATCAATTCCACATGATGCCAATGATTGCCCTTACGCTTTATTTATTGTCATAGCAAATGCGACGTATCGGAAATTGGAGTCTTTTGAAATCAAATGGTAGATCTTGTGGAATCATTGGAGTACGCGGAATAAATACATCTTCCACTTAAAATTTTCCTTTTAAAATTGTTGCTTCAACGAGATTATACATAACCCTTTTGACTGCTAATGTGGTCCCATTACACAATCGAGGCTGATTTAAATTTCGGAGCATAATAATGGGAGCACCAACTTTTCATTGTAAACGATGGTGTGGAAAATCTGGTAAGTTCAATGAATTCAAAAATTCTGTGGGATAATTAACAGCGTCATCTTGATTTGTAACCGTGTCAACTGATTGATATGTTACAACTTCGCCAGGAACATGGACTAAAATATCTGCATT
The DNA here is from genome assembly GCA_038088585.1 of Chrysina gloriosa. Taxonomy (NCBI): domain Eukaryota; kingdom Metazoa; phylum Arthropoda; class Insecta; order Coleoptera; family Scarabaeidae; genus Chrysina; species Chrysina gloriosa. The sequence continues at coordinate 34,175,989 of CM076089.1, forward strand.
CAATGCACCAACGTCCTTATTTTTCGCAGCCAGTATCGCTCTTTCAGATAACCAATTGTGATTCCGATAATTTTTCGCAATGTTTGGAAAAATACTTGAAACCAATTCTTGTTTTGTTGGTGCGAAATTGCAAAAGTTATCGGACAAAATCAGTAACAATTTGTCCATTTCCTATCGCTAGTAGTTGCGTAGAAAATGCATCGACCGATGGATCATTTTGTACTTGAACTCGCACATTTGCAGTCAAAGTGAGTGTTTGTAGGTGTCTCCACAAATGAAATGATTTACAACATGCCTTTATTTCATCTGCTGGTGTTGAACAGGAAATCACAGGCAATGTTTCACGAAAATCACCAGCCAATAATATCAAAGCGCCACCAAATATTGCTTGACTACTGCGTAAATCTTGCAAAGTCCTGTCCAATGCTTCTACTGATTTTTTATGTGCCATTGTGCATTCATCCCAGACAATTAATTGGCATTGTTGCAAAACTTTTCCCATTCCAGAATTTTTGGAAATGTTACACGTAGGATTTTCATTGGCATTCATATTGAGGGGTAACTTCAGTGCAGAGTGAGCTGTGCGACCACCATCTAATAACGTGGCGGCTATTACAGACGATGCAAGTGCTAATCAATATTACTCTGTGATCTTATAGTCGCCAATAGCAAGGAAATCAAAAATGTTTTCCCAGTGCCTCCTGGGGCGTCCAAAAACAGACTCCCCGCTTTGATTTCGCACAACTTCCATCATGGTATCATATGCATGTCTTTGTTCTGGATTCAATTTCGGCGAATTCGAATTTATAAATGTGTTCAATTCATTTAAATCGTATCCCAAAATCGCCTCCTTTTTGATATATATAGAAGTCAAAACAATAAATTTATGGTATCTTGAAATTTATTTATCGCACACATGCGATTTCTGATTTCAACCAAACTTAACATAAACCATATAGGTCCCAATACCTACCCTGTGTATAAGTTTGGTTGAAATCGGTCGAAGCGTTTGAGCGTGATGCGGCGACATACGTAAACCCAAAATCGCCTCCTTTTTTATATATATAGATTACTTAATATTGTCTACATACCTACCCATATAATTAGGAGGCACTTCAAACAGTATCGGTGTTGATATAGAAACATACAGCTGTATTAACTATTTTTTTAATTAGAAAAAAATGACTTAAATTTTTTAATTCAAAGTAATTCCACCAAATAGCTCTAAAAGTATTGGCGGTCTACTCTTGTGTATGACGTGCCTACAAATAACTGCAAATAGCGACCGACTAAGCCGACAAATGCAGTTTTACCTGAATTTGTATTCATTTCTAGTCTTTTTTCTGTAGATATTTATCTATTATTAATTATGTACAGATACGTATTAGTCATCATTTGCATATATGTAGTCCGACTTGGATGAAAAAACACTATTTGCACAATAAAATAGGAAATAAAATATTTTATTTCCAAGTAGTATTTTTTCCAGGTCTGCAACACAAATGATACCTTTTGTAGTAACGTAACTTTAAACTAATATTTTTGCCCTTATATAAAACCAAAATGTCTTTTGCATATAAAGCTAAATTTTTAAATAGTCACACCTACAACAGAACATGTTAAGATCTATGGTTCCAAACGAATTACCCACACAGAAAATATTTTATCAGTAGTGTAGAATGTGTCGAACCTATATACACACCAGTGATCGGCAATGCATCGTTTCTTCGCTATTCATACTGACTCGTGAAATTTTAAATATAAGTGAGTAGGCATCATTTAAACTCAACTACTCTGATTTACTCATACTCACGATAACGTTGATTTATAAGTACAGGTTGCAATAAATATGAATGCGACGGCGACATCATTCATATACTATACTCACACTCGTAAATCATCTAAGTTTGCTTTCTAATGTTAGGAAAATACTTACAATACTTACATTGATTCAGCTCACTCAACTCATCCATGTATATTTAAACGTTTAGTCATTAAACAGTTTGCAATCAGTATAAAGTGTATAAAAATATACAAAAGCATAAAATTGTAAGTTTATACAGAAACATTTCGGGAAAATTAATTTTTTATTATTTATCATTTTTATGAGCAGGTAGTGAAAAATGGATAGCAATAGTGAGATTGAGGAAAAAATAAATAGCGGAGTTTTTCAATTAGTGCAAAAACGTAAGGGTAAAAGCGCAATATAATATGAAATAAGCAACACAAATCTACACATATTTCTTTGTTTAACTTTAGTAAAAAAACAACAGTAAAAAAGGCAACAGAGCAAACACACAACCTCATAATGAGTATATTAATGTTCGTATGCGAAGTTCCATACTTATTTTGCATCGTCTATACACTTTGAGTTAAGAAGAGTCGAAATCAACAACGTCATAAATGTTGTGAAGTATGAGTTCGATGAGCACTTCAAACTTTCGAGTGGATATGAAGTTGAACAACATTGCAATAAGTATGAGTGCGTATAAGTACAACAAATTATAAGTCATGATTCAACTCTACTCACTTTTTCACTACTCATTGCTGATCACTGATACACACTTCTATTCCTCGCTTTCTCAAGCGATTGCCTGCTTCTGTCACACACACTGTTATGATAACCTTTATTTTCGCAAATGTTTACGCGGCACTGCTTCATGAAATAATTATCGAAAAATAATTTAACAAAAATGAAAGACTACGCATCACTATGTACACGGATTTGTTAGATTCGCTGCATACGTCGAACGTCGCCTCAATTAGCAGTTTATTGTGAACTTACTGTACATATATCTACATGGACAGTTTCTTTAACAAACACAGACACGTGTCGGTTCTTCATGTTTGAGTATGAGTGATATGAACGAATGACAGACCCTATTTTACTAGATTCACTAAAGGTATAATGAAATGTAGGTAATTAAATATGTACAGATACTATTTGATATTTAGCAAAATGTATATTGTGTTCTAGAGGTCGCAAACCGGTTACACCCTGGCACTGCAGTATATGTGGTGAACAGTTCAGATCTATCCAAGGTGTTCTCGAAATTGAAAAGGTGGTAACCTGTGTTAAATGTAAAACAAAAGTATGCCGGATAAAATGTTCTAGAAATCACCTACAAAATGGATGGATTTGTTTAATATGTCAACAACCCGAGAACTGGTTCCAGGGATTATTGAAATCTATACATCTGAGGAAAGGTAAAAAGTATTTAATTTTATTATTTGCCATTAATTGCAAGATCTAACGTTAGTCTACCATATAAAAATTAATTACATCCAGACCTGTGTTTTGTTGGAAACAAAATAATATTTGTGTGGGGCGCAGTTACTATAATTAGCAATTTACCTCCAATTACATATGACCATTCAAACGGTACTTACTTTCTGGATCCGCTTTGTATGACCATTATGATAAGACGTGGCTAACAATAAGTGGTAAGTATGATACACGATTCGTAATATTTGCACGCTATTTTTCACTTATAATGTCTTTTTACACTTCCACATAGACCAATGACGTAGAGCCGTATTCCAATTACTATGTCACACAAAGTGTATCGAATAAAGTACTGGATCAAGTGTAATTATCTGTATTTTTTATTTTCTATACAACGCTGCTGTTTTGTTCGTCATCTTAATCGATGTGTGACATGTAGTAATTGCAATACAATTTCATGTCATCAATTTTTATATACTGCAGACAATACATTAACATTTACACGTTACACTAAGTATTCTCTTGATTTGGACAAACATTAAGAATCGTGTATTAATCTTGCCATAATTGCCATAATTCCATATACTACATGCCTACGTATTTATAATAAGTGTTCGTGTAACTTGTACAGTATGTCGTCAATAATATAAAGGAATTCACGGAATAAAAGAATATTCATTTTGAGCGTTAGCTAAAATTTTACCACTGTCTACATATGAATTTACGTATTTTTTTAACTTAAAAGAAATTCAATAGCTAACAGTTTCATAGAATAACGTTATATAGAACATTTTTCAACTTTTGGTAATCAAGAACCATCCAGAATCACAATCGAAAAGTAGCAAATCTATTTGGAAAGTATTTCTAACAACGCAAATAAAACATCTTTTGTGAATTAAGTAAAAATCCAGTGTCATTTCGTATAGCAACTGATGAACATGCGCTACTTGACATCATTTGGGGTGACCTTCATAAAACCGCTTGCTTCATTCTGTGGTATGTAGTCACTGATGTAGACCCTTGTTTAAGAGTCATAATCTTTGATTATTTATTACATACATTGAGCACTCTTGGAGAAAAAGTAGAAGAAGGTAATAAAAGTAGCGTAGTAGGACATAGAGAGAGAGAGAGAGAGAGAACAACGAGTGGTGTCTGAAGCTAGAGAATCGACCAACGCAGCTGATAACGCCCGAAGAAGCAGCTAGGAGCTGATGTTAGAAATTAACGCGGGTAATAGACAAAATACACATGTACAACGAACGGTCAGGTTACCTAAAATAGAATTAATCAAATTCAACGGTGACAAAGCATCGTGGCCTGCCTTTTCGGAACAATATAGTGTCGCAATCCATAAAAACGATAACCTAAATTAATCGACAAAATATACCTATTTACAATTTATGATAATTGGACGCGCCGCAAAGCGAAATATGTGAAATATCTTATAACGACGCCATTAATCTTTTAAAAAACGAATACGCGAACACCCATAGTATTATAAACAATTACAACAGCAATTAATTGCAATAAACCCCATAAAACACGAAAAGGACACTAATTCATTAAGGAATCTCTTTGCAAAGGCGTCTACAATAACACGATCTTTAATTTCGTTGGGAGTAACAACTAATCAGTAAGGTTTAATGGTAAAATCTATTATATTTAATGCGTTACCGTACAATTTTAGAGTCGCGTATAATAACGAGAAAATAAAAAGTTGCAATTCACTTAACGATAGTTCTTAAGATTTTTAAAATTTCCCGCTTAATTATGTATTTGAATATTGTATAGTTTGAAATGCGCGCTTCCATACCCAATCTAAAAAAAACCAGATACGTAGTAGTAAAAAAACAAAAATTGTTATATATTGTTATTTGCTATAAAAAAATACAAACCATTAAAAAATCATTGCACAATTCTTCATTAACGACAGTATTTCTGCAAACGGTTCAACTCAAAATATTAATATAGATTATATATATATATATATAAGGAAATACAAGATTTATTACATTTCCTAAAAATAGAATTTCATTCCGTAAAACTAGCTCAGATCAAAGACAAAAGCGATTACAGAGACAATTGCTGTATTCGTGAAACTCGTAAGCAAAAGGTATACACGTGCATCGCGGCCGGTTTATTCACTAATACAAGAAACTACTGTTTATTTTGCGAAAGAAATTCCCACGAAGCTAAAGACTAGAAATTCAATAATAATAAGCAACAAGGAAGACATTTTAAGAAAAAAACAATTGTTGCTTTAGATGTCTAAAGGGGAAATCATCAAGTTCTGTAAAACAAAAATTTCTTGTTCTAAATGTAAAAATAGACATACTACAACGATGCGCGAACCACGAATAACGAAAACCGAAAATAACGTACAACGAACGGAAAAAAATGAGTACGATTGAAAAGAAAATTATCTCTAACGCTGGTTCATTAACACAAAAACAAAGCTCTACGAATAGAAAAATATAAACATAAAAGAAAGTTATGACTCTTAAGCAGGAACATAAAAAATAATCATCAACATCAGAAATATAAAGACATAAATCTTAAAACTAGTGAGATACTTGTCCCTGGCGATTTCTGCAAAGTATATCTATGCGCGGACGAATTCTTGACAAACACACTCTCATCTCGCCGTCCACATCAAGTAAGCGGAACCTGTAGCCAGATTTTATATTCTTCAATATAGAGAATTCACACTCGCGCAAGTAGGACGTTGAGAAAGACAGTAAAAGAGATATTGCTTTATTCGCGATATCTGGATATTCATTTCTAAAGGAGATCCAAAAAACATCGGGAGTATTTTCTCTAAATTTCCATCTCAGGACTGTATCCGATGATATTTCTATAAGTTGTTCTTTTTCGGAGCCACTCCCAGCCAGTAGTCGAGATCGAGGGAAAGTATTTAGATATCCCTAGTTGCAAGTCAGATAGGTGCTCTATTATGCGTTCCTTTATCTGATTTTTTTCCTCTGTGTTCAACTCACTTGATGAAGTAGCCGTAGATGGAAAAGCAGTTAGATCGTTCTCTCCTATGGCCGAGATCCAAAGGGAAAGCTTCAGCTCCAGTGGTTGTTGTTTCCAGTTCTCGACAAAATAGGTATTGGTCAATAATTTCTGATCCGCAAACAAATCTCACAAAAACTAATAATTGAGCTTTTGCTGAAATGTCGATGCTTTCATCTAACTGTAGAGCAAATTGCGTGTTTGTTAAGTTTTCTAGAACATTACTTTCAATATCAAGTAACATATCCTTAATGCGCCGATGAACTGTATCCTTGGACAGAGGTACTTTTGAAATCTGTTCAACTGTTTCCGGTCCCAACATAATAGCAACAATTTCTTTACATGCCGGTCATATAAGCTCTTCGCCGATGTTATGGGGTTTCTGTTTCTTGGTAATCATTTCAGAAATTTTTAATGATGCCAAAAGGGCTTTATCTGAGAACTTTATTCGTTTTTCCATCATGACAGAAGAGGCTTGAATGGAAGTATACAGGCGCTGGAAATATTCTCGCGGTTTTTGAGAGACACTGTGGTGGTTTCGTTCCAAATGCCTTTTCAGTTTGTTAGGTACCATTTGACAACACTACGCCACACACGCCAAACATTTTGGACTAGGTTTGTCCCCCGCGCCTGTCCACGTAAATCCAAAATTTATATATTCTTTATAGTGGCGGTTATGTTGGACTTTGCTTGGTCCTGGTTTTACGTTTTTCTGATTACTAGATGATGAATACAGCGTATTTTTTCTCTTTGGAATATTCGTATATTCGTCTCCACTCTCCTCAGTTGCAGAAGAGCTGTCGATGTCTAAAGCTTCCTTTTCCCTTATTACAAATCTGTCCATGATGAAAAGAGCGCACTAGCAACTAGCAAAGACACGAAACAGCGAAACAGAAGAAACGCGACAACTGATTACTGATTACCAAAAAATAAAACGACTAAGAAGTTGATATCGGCCCTTTTATTGTATATAACGAACTGACGATTCCTCCTGCTTTGAAGGAATGATGCGAGGTGGTGATGAAAATAATAGCGCACTGAATTACTTCACTTATTTATTACCACGACGATTATTGCGACAACTTCGCGGTGGCAAAACTGAGATACAACTGATTTTTAACTGCTTAACTGACGATGAGCTGATCCAACTGATAATGAGCTAAGCTACGACTGCTACTGTAACTCTAACTGCCTGTGTCGTATGTTGGTGATATATATATGGTCGGATAGAAAGTGTAGTTCCAAATAATGATTAAAGCCATCAATTAAATGCTTCTACCGGTACCTTAATCTACGTCTGATGGATTCATGAGACCTAGAAATGCACTTTCGTAACCGTCATAAATTACATGTAAATGATTTCTTACAGCCAAAATCTACAATGACTTGAATGGAGCTTAAGTCTGATTAAAAGGTGATTATATATAACACTGGAAAACAGCATGTCTGTTGCATGAGATTTCTTACATGAATCTGAATAGTTTTTCCACGCTGATTTCAAAAATATATGCCGTTTTCATGTAGCAGCTCTAGTTTTGGAGTTATGAAGTGACAGGATTTTTCATTGAAAATGCACATAGTTTAAGTTTAAAAAATTTATTAAATATATTTATTCTGAATAAAATTTCCTTTTTTTTTGGATTTTCTAGAGTGAGATGTTATATGAGTACTATTTTGAATGCTCCAACAATAATCAGCCTTCATATGTTCATTCCAGTGCCCCCGATACCTCTCCTGCATAGTGCGAATATCCTGGTGAAAGCGCTCTCCTTGTTCCTCGCTTAGGTCACCGAGATTTTCAGGAAAATAGTCTAGATGGCTGTGTAGGTAGTGAAGCTTAATACTCATGTTGCATCCAAGCCGCTGGAAGTGTATCAGCAACTGTTCAACGTGCTGAATGTAGTCGTCACATTTCCTATTGCCCAAAAAATTCCTCACTACCCAAACAAACTCTTCCAATGCACATTTCTCGACAGCTGTCATATGGTTGATGAAAATTTTATCATCTATCAACTTCCTGATTTGTGGGCCATCGAAAACACCACCTTTGATTTTCTCACTACTCAATTTTGGAAACACTTTTACAATGTATTTGAAACATTCGCCATCTTTGTTAAGAGCTTTTACTAACTGTTTTATCAACCCCAGTTTTATATGCAAAGGAGGCAATATAATTCGGTCTCTGGATACTAGTGGAACATTAATTACATTTTGCTTACCGGGAATCAAAGCCTCCCTAGAAGGCCAGTCTTTTTTGTCCAGTGCTCAGCTTTCGCTCGGCTGTCCCATAAGCATAGGAAACCGGGATATTTTGTGTAGCCACTTTGTTGGCCCAGGACAAAATTTACCATTTTCAAATCAACACATAAAACCCAGTTATGTTCCTTGTACTTGATTTTGTCGAGAACTAAAGATATTGTAGGATATTCTTCTTTAACCTTTGTAGAATGAGCAATAGGTAAGGAACCAAGTTTGTTACCATTATGTAAAAGTACACATTTCAAACTTCGTTTTGACGAATCAATGAACAACCGCCACTGATTTGGATTATACTCTTTTAATCCCATTGTATTAATTAGGCCCGGAATATCAGTACAAAACACAAAATTATCTTTTTGAGTAAAGAAAGGAAGTAAATCCTTTTCCCTGTTACGGTAGTACGATATCTTCGTTCCTCTGGTCAACAAATTTCTTTCTTTCAATCGGGAAGCTAAAATTTCTGATGCCGTTTTAGAAAGTCCAAGGTCCCTGATCCAGTCATTTAGATCATCTTGATTTAGTGGTCGGGGACTACCGTAGCAATCAAAATCACTGTCGCTACCACTGTCGTCGTTTTCGGTTTGTCCGCTGCACTGGTCTGAATTTTGCGAAGATGTACATGGGTGCTGTGGTGTTGATGTGTCACTAATACTCAAGACTGGTCTTATGGCAGATTTTAAGTTTGGATATATCCACTTAGAGCAATTTTTATGGTTTATTCCTATGATGATCGTTACACAGAAATAACAGTCGTCATGATGGTTGGATGGTTCACGCCAAATCATAGGAGCTTTGTACTTAAAAGTGGGTCTCTTTTTGTTTGCCCACAGTCGCAAAGATTCAACACATGTTTTACATACCAAACTTGGTATCCAAGGTTTAGCGTTTGACGGCAACGGAAACCCAAAGTAGTCCAAGTATGCCTTTTTCACAAAGTCCGACACATTTAAACGAAATTTTTGGAACATATATTCTCCACAAATAACACAAAAACAATCAGGATTATTTAAACACGTCCTTCTTGAGGAAAACATACTGAAATTTATAAAGGAACTAGTTAAGTTACAGCGCTATTGATAGAAACTATCGACTACTTATGTAAATTTAAGACGGTACCTGTATCTCACTAACTAGAGCTGCTACAAAATATGTGAGGTTAGATTTGAAATCAGCGCACCCAGATTAGTAAACAACAGTAGAAAAACTTTATGCAACAAAAAAAAAAAAGTGTTATTTTGTTTTTTTGTGTAGTAGAATGAAAGCAGTTAAGTAGACTTCCCAGAAGGGACAATGATTAATAGTCAGATGACAAACTGGGTATAATTAAATAATCGGATTTCGGTATACGCCGAAACAAACTGAATGAGGAATACTCCAGAATTTCCGGAAATCCATTTTGAGTATCCACCGACATAGTTTACTGACGCAGCCGACAATGCCGACAAAGTTCAAAGAACGCCGCCCACCGCAAGAAATGGAACTTTTCTGGTGAAGATTATTCACCAAATGGGGGATCGTTTGTTTCAGAGTTGAATGCAAAAAATATATGATTATTATACGATACATGCTTAAATGCATATAATCACATATAAAGATGGGCGATTTCTTGCAAATTGGGCTGCTCCAAGAAACGATTTGGCGATAATTTTGTTCTAGAATCTAGAACGATATTGTATCTGTGGAAGATTAGAAGACATTCAAAATCTGGCGACACACCTGACATGTATTCGCGACACACCAATGTGCTGCGACACGGCGGTTGAGAACTCCTAATCCAGTATATCGAGACTACAATGGTAAGGGTAGTGTTCGATGCCGCTGTCCATGCGCCAGAATTCCTTTTATTAAATGACTTGCTGCTAGTGAGTGGAGACCATTGAGTACCGGACTTGGTGCGTGTTTTGATGAACTTCAGAGTTGGTTCTATTGGAGTAACGGCGGATATTGAAAAGGCGTTCCTACAAATATCTTTGAGCGAAGAAGATAGAGATTCACATAGATTTCTATGGTATGAAAAGCCAATAGAAGACAACATCCTAATAACAACGGACCTACTGCAACTTTGTAAATACAGAATGAAGCGAGTTAGATTTGGAGTGACCACCAGTCCATTATATTGGCAGTGACTCTGAAGAAGCATTTATCGGAGCAACCAGAGGAGCTAAAAAGACAGCCAAAAAACTGTCCAACGCATTCTACGTAGATGACCTTATTATTGCTGAAGATTCATTTGGGAATGCTCTGCAGCTCTACCATGAAATACTGAAATCAACGAATATGAACATACGGAAGTGGTGCACAAACGATGTTAATTTAATGAAACACTTTCGACATGGGTAAACAACAGGTTTACCCATAAATTGAGGAAAGGTGTTAGGAATTGTATGGTACACATACTCAGATGAAATATCTGTAGATATGAAATCAATTCTCAATGAAAGCGAGAAAATACCGACGAAGCGCAATGTTCTTCAAAAAATAGCAAAGATATTTGATCCCATCGGCATTTTAGCACCATACATAATAAGCGGAAAGACACTGTTACAATGTATCTGGAAAAAGAAGTTTGAATGGGATCAGAGCATATCAATCGACTTGCAAGTAGAATGGAGCGAATGGTGCAAGGAACGTGCGGAAGCAGACGAAATGCAGGTGCCAAGGAGCTTGGTAGCATGCCGAGAAGTAGAAGTCGAATTACACATCTTTGCGGACACAAGTTCACATGCCCATGGTGCAGTCGCATATGTTAAACGTAGAGATATAAGCAGATTTTTAGTAGCAAGAAATAGAGTATCTACAATCTCACAAAACGGTAAAAGCGACCTTACGTTTCCAAAACTAAAACTAACTGCAGCCTTATGCGTTGCCAGATTATACCACTATATAAGGCAAAACACCTCCTTAAGTATAACACGAACGGTACTGTGATCAGACTCCAGAATTGCGTTAAGTTGGATAAGAGGACGGTCCACTAAATGGAAGCCATATGTACAAAATCGAGTCAACGAAATTCGACGCTTCGACGCAGAGAACTGTAGATACTGCCCAAGGAAGGATGATTCAGCGAATCTAGTCACGAGGGAAATTACAATAAGAAGTTCACATAAATGACCTTCTGGTTTTAGGGACCGTCATGGCTAAAGGAACCTCCAGATAGATGGCCACAAGATGAAGAAAATTTGATGACACATGAGGACAAATTAAATTCGGGAACAATCCTCGTCACCTCAGATACAAAACAAAAACGGGAGTCGTTGCTGTGCTTAGATCATTTTTGAGCATCGAAAGAGTGTACCGTATAACAGCCTATATAAGAAGATTAGTACTTAACGCACGATGACATAACGACAAAACAACGAACGAGCTAAACGTGTACGAATTATACCAAGAAGAGATGTATCGGATAAGGTTTATAATACATTTATAGTAACTTTTATCCTTTTTCTACAAATGTACGTTCAATTATTAATATAATTTTCAGTAATTTACCAATAGTTTTACATTTTCTGGAATGTTAAAATATATGATTTTTTAAATGACACTGCTGCTAGAAAAGGATTAACATACTTTAAGGTATCACTATCCTTGTTGTGCTCATTCAAACATATGCAAGATAGTTGCATCTGGCGCGATAATCTCAAATAACGTCGCAATAGGTAAAGCTACAATGAAAACGAATACAATGCAGATAAATATATAAATGACACCATGTAATGTATAAAAATTTATTCCATAAAAATATTAACTATTTACAAAATAACAAAAGAAAGTAGATCACTCCTACAAACAATAGACATAACATATAAGTATAGGTAAAATATTAAAAACCTGCGTATTAACTACATGAATACATTGCTTTCTCTAATTACCTGTTGCAATAACAAACAAGAATTAAAAAACATTTAATTTAGCTATATACATATAAAATATTTCGTAATACTAATGCTATGGTAGAATAAAACAGTTTTGTGTAACTTATGTCTTATATTCGCTTTATCGCCGAAATTTGGAAATTTTTTTTTCGCATGCGTTTGAATTCTTACATCCGCATATGTACTGCTGACAAATTTTATGATCTTCTGAAATATCAACTGGTTGTGAAGGATAGAATAATGTTTTTATCTCAGGTATGAATTGCTGTTAAACTAAATTTATAATCCTTTTTTAAATAAGGGTCTTTTCATGTATCCCGAAATAGCACCCGCTCTGAAAATTTAATGATTTCGAAAATAACTATATCGTAAATATCTATATTGTTCAATTTTCAATGTTTATTTTTGAGATAACCAATATCGAGGTTAGGCTTATAACTAATTAAAAAATATTTCCCTGTGAAATTTTATATTTCCAAAAGGAGTCCATTCATTTTTACAACCATATTCACTACAGTGTTTAACCATTTTCACTATAAATATTGCTAAAAAACCAAATCCTAGTCTGATAGACACATAACAGTCAATGAGCGAGAAGAAGATAGAGATACCTTACATATATCTGCACTCTTCCAACACAAACGGCACGTTTTTCGTTGCATAGACACATTAACGTGCGCGTTCCATTATTATATCTATTTCAACGGTACCAACTTAAATAAAACTGCAATCGTATGTTTATTCCATGATAGAAATACATTGGGTATGCTCGTGCGCATCTATTTTGGTAAACTTATGAGCATACCTAAATGTATTTGTATCATGGTTTATTCTTATTTTTCCCTAATAATTCAAATTTGACATTGTCATTGTCGTTTTGAAAATGGCTCCAATAAACTTAATTGATTTGTACAAATTATCGCAATTAGAAAACAAGAATGAAATGGCTCGCCAATTAATGCAGTGGGGATTCATTCCCAATGAGGGTAGCTACATGTAGGAGGGGCAGTGGTAGGAGGGCACGTCTCGTATGTATAATTGAATACTAAATTAAACAGTGGTGTCAAGTCTAACGTATTCTAATATAGGACTAGGAATAAAAGGAAGGGGAAACTGAGGGAAACACTTACTGTGTTTTTCTTCTTGGATATGTGTATGTACTACATATGTAGTGCATACGTTAATCGTATTGATTTTGGATTTGCCGATATTCTTGTTTGTAATCTTGTTAATGGATGTAACCTCAAGCTTCTACTCCATATCCGGCTCGAAGGACCACTTTTTTAGTCTTGCAGTTATAAGAAATAAAACTCTCGACGTTCGTAAACTCTTTAACCGACTTCCAAAAAGGAGGAGGTTATCAATTCGTCGTGTATGTTTTTCTTTTTTATGTTTGTTCGCGCATAACTATTCAACGCGTTAACCGATTTTAATGATTCTGGGTGCATTTAATAGAGCGTACATCCAGAATGGTCCCATATCATCTTGAGCCCATATCGAATTAGTGCTGGGCTAATATTAACAAAAAACCAACAATAACCGACTTCTTATTATATGTGTGGTACATCGGTGTTAGCAACCCAACAAGCAGGCGTGCCAAACGGGAAGGATCAGGCACAACGAAGCGGTAATTGAACTTGTATTCGTTGGTCGAGTTATTTTATATTCGATCTGTTATCGGAGGTCACATAAAGTAAGCTATAGGCAATTTTACCGTCGAGGAAATATGTTCCCTAGCATTACGAGAACAAAGCCGACTTAAAAGAAGTTGTTTCAAATATATTTCATGTAAAAGTTATTTGTACTATTGCGGCAACAAAAATCGGGACAAGTCTTATAGCCTATTTTAACGGTTTTGTAGCTGTATAAACCAGTCGTTTGTCATGTTCACGTCAATCATCTTATCTAATGTCAAAAATAGTTTACCCACGGACGCAAGAAAATTCTGTTAAATGCATTTATTTGAAATAAAAATCTTGAAAACAATAAATTAATCTAGTATTTTTAGTTATTTTTTACCACTGTATCAAATGGATTATTCCTTAAAAACTGAATAAGATTTTCTTCTTCCATGGAATTCCGTACTAATTTACGACCAGAACCACTTTGCCTTTCTACAGTTCCCTGTTGTAGTCATTTATTTTTAATGTTGTGTGTGCTTTTGGGCACTCCAAATCTATTACCTAGTCTTCTTATGGGCCATCTTTCCTCAAGTAATGTAATTATTTCCATTTTCCAGTAGCACTTAAATGCGGCATAATGACATACATATGTCAATAATGATTTCAAAATGACATAACATATTCTAATTATAAAATGTGTTCAATTCAACATTGGTACCTAATTTATTCATAGATTATGCAAAAAGTAAATAAGTAAATTTTAAATGACAAAGGAATCGACGAATTAAAACTGCAATGTACATGTCCATTTACGATTTTTTTCATACGGGCGGCCACCTTTGTTGCTCTTCCCATTATGAACTAAAAATATTAACGCAAACAAAACAGTAAAAAGTATGAAATAGAAAATTAAAAAAAAAAAATTAAACCGACTTCCAGTTAAGGGCCACAACCGAAAAAGCAGCATACAATAATTTTGCTCTAAAAAGAAAAAAATAATCTCTTTATTTTATTTCATTATTTCTTACCTAGAACGGATCAAATTTAACTTTTAGGAGTCGGCGCCAAATTATTTTCTGTGTATTCATATGCAATAACAAAACGTGACAAAACGGTAATTCCGTTAGATTTGGATATATGTATGTAGATTTGAGTAACGTATAAGATTCTTCTTCTTCCACTGTAGAGTCAAGTTCTGATAGCACCGAAGATGTATTATTACCATCCCATTTAGAAGATTTCAAGCACTTCTAAAGTGCAGGCGACGATAGTAGTAAACTCGAAATTGAAAATGAACCTGTTGATGACAATAAATTAGAAAATGAACTCATGAAAAAACGAACTCCCTGAGGCCGAATCCATTAACATACTAAAAAGCTGCAAAGATGCAGTGGAAGAATTAAGGTGTGGTGACTACATTGTCGTACATCCGGGAACACAAAATGGTGTCACCAAGAAGTTTGTAGTTAAAATTATTTCCAAACAAGAAGACGGATATTTATGCACATTTTTGAGAAGGCGCAAAAGTCAAAGATAACTATGTGTATCCATCAGCTGAAGACATTTGCTTCGTTGAAGGAAATGAAATTTAATAGCAGCGAAAACAAAGCCAAATAATATTGAAGAAAATTTGGAAATTAAGGTTTTCTAATATTTAGTATTGTCACTCACACTAGTTATAAGGTTTTTGATCCAAGTGAAAAAGATTAAGAATAAAGGTTTTTCATTTTTGTAGAGAAAACACATATTTGTCCATTTTAGGACAAAATACAATTACTTTCTTTTTGATTTGAACTAACCCCCACAGCGGGTTTATTTGCAAAACAATGGCTTGAAAGGCACATTTTCAAGAAATCCAGCACGGGGCTACTTGAAAATAATCACTTTATGTATATATATACATATATGTGGGTGAACTTAATTGAGCTTGTGTTTTGATTTCGTTCGTTTTATTACTATAAACGTTACAAGTAAATAAAATATCACTAACTGTCTATTTTTACGTTTTTCACTTCTAAAATAAAATTAGGGCCGCCTACTTTTCACATCTTCCCCCGACCGAACTGGTTTAAGTTCTTAAGTTTTCGACATTTCAGACATTCTCCAAGAACAGTTTTGATTCGTTGACGGGCGTGGAGAATCCAGTGCCTTTTCCTGATAGCCGCTAGCGTCGCGTGGGTGCAGTATCTTTTCATGTTCGCTGAATATTATCCTGTCAGTGAGCATCGTTCTTTAGGCAATATTATGGGATATCTAGTTTGATACGGTAAGTCGGCGAGTCTTCCACCTAGTCATAGAATATGATTCTCGTTCAAGAATGGGTTTAGTGATATTATCAACGATTTTGAACTTATTGGTTTATTTGCTGATAGGACTGTTATCTCCTTTGAAAATTCCATTTCTTGAATTATAAATTATACTTATGGGATTAAATACATACTTCGATTGAACGTAACGTAAACACTTCAAGGTAAGGCTGTTTTCCTGAAATTGTGACTCTGGGAGGCACGTCTCACAAAACTTTTATTAAGATAATTTATCATTTTTTAGGTTACCTTTACGGCGCTATAATTTTTTTGCGAAAGTAGAACGGGACCCGTCCTCATATTATTCCCCGATTTTTTCAAACGTATTCAAGGAATTGATATCAACCCCGCATAAAGTGCAGACAAAACGATGTTAATTCAAACAGAATTACGATTAAACAAGGTAACTAACTTTTATGACGAGTTTTTCATTGTACAAGATAAAATTGATGTTTTGAGCGAGTTCGATGATGATGAGGACGCAACGCATTCGATTTTCGCAAAAAAATAAAGCACCGTAAAGGTGATCTCAAGGGTGATAAATAAAAGGTTTTGTGATAAATGCTTCCCAGAGTCACAATTTAAGAAAAACGGTCTTACCTTGAAGTGTTTACGTTACGATCAAATGGAGTTTTGTTATGTATTTAATCGTATAAATACAATTTATAATACATTTATAATAACTTTTATCCCTTTTCTACAAATATACATATAATATATTCTTCAAATATTAATATAATTTTCAGTAATTTACTAACATTTTCACATTTTCTGAGATGTTAAAATGTATGGCTTTCTAAATAACATTTGACTGGTAGCAACCACTACCAGCTTAAATAGATGTATATTTATATAATTCTTCTTATTCTTCTTGGAAGCAGTGTATTATTGAAGTTAAACGTTGGTTAAACGAATAATTGCCATATACGGAAAAATCGATTGATGCACGAACTTGCGTATTATCATTTTTTCTGCATATATTTATGATATATGTATATGATCGACGTATGGTAACAACCAGTACCAACAAAAATAAAAGTGCAGTCTTATGTTTATTCTTATTCTTTCAAAATAATTCAAATTTAATATTGTCCTTGTCATTACGTTCAAAATGGCTCAAGTCAATTTAATAGATCTATACAAATTAGGTAATTTAGATACCAAAATTGAAATGGGTCGCCAACTAATGCGGTGGGGATTAGTTCCCAACAAGGGTACCTACATGTGCTCTTGTTGTGGATCTCCACTGAAATTAAGGGCGGAAGAGAATCGGTGGGTATTACGTGCATTTGTTGTATACTTTATATTTAGGATTTTAGGTGTGATGGGCTGAAATGGCGATGTGACGAAACGAAGAATATATGTAATGCAATGAATATATGGTGTGAATCAGTGAAATACCAAATCAATTAACGCAAATTACACATTGAAGTTTTTTTAAAGTAACGACTAGCAAATACAGAAAAATCATAAGAATACGCAAGTTCGTGCATCAATCAATTTTTCCCTATAATTATTCGTCCAACGTTTAACTTCAATAATAGACCGCCGAATACGCGGTTGCTTTCTGAGAAAAAAACTTATTAAGTTATGTGTCACCGAATTACTGCAAGAGGGCACATTTTTATCGTCGATCATAAAAAAGATTGACAGAGTGGACGAACTATTGAACAAAAAGTTTGGGCAATATGAAAAACATATAGACTATCTAATAGACTGAGGGGCAATTCACTCTCGAATCAGTGTAAATAATGAAAAATAATCACTGTAAATAACGACGGCGATACGAAAGCAATGTATTTAATGTAGCTCGTTATTCACGAAAAGACCATGAAGAAGAGGAGAGAAAATAAAGTATTTTCCGTAACTCGAAGGCAAACTTAAGAAAGAGAATGAAATTAGTGTCCATAACCCGAATAACGTGCAAAATAAGGAGCATAGTGTATCGCACTAGCTCATAAAGCGATCCCGTCGGAGCTTGTGCGCTCGCAGGTCGGGCCCGATACGTCAAAACGTGCTCGACGTAACGTCACACAGCACGACAGTATATTGCAGCGGATCACAGCGAGTTGATCACATAGAACTGTGACAGCACGTGAGCAGGCATTCTGAAGCCTTCAATAATTTTACCTCTAGGTAACTATTTAATTTCTTCCGGTCATTTGTAAATACTTGTAGATAATGTATCAAAAGAAAAGCATCTTCTTACCCAGAGCGACCTGTCTTCAAACCATAAGATGAACTTCGAAACAGTTTTCAAAATTTGCGACCCCAAAATTTGAAATATCTTAGAAGAATTCGTTCCGGGCAGTGAAGGCACGAGAATTTACTTGAAAATGATGTATTACGTGCTTCAATCGTACTTTTCGACTTCAATAACCGTTGAGAACAGAATTTATTATATTTGGTACAGTTTTTTTGCGAATATGGCGTGTCTGATTGCTATCGGTTCCTGAATATTCTGTAAACAATAACTGCATTTCTGCTAGTGCCTACCTCTGCATTGAATTAAACGCACACGGTCTTCTTAATGCCATTTTCAGATGCATGGAAGCAAATTCATTCGAGCAATTTTTACCTTGACAGTGCGGTAGTCAACAGAGTGAAAGTTTTTATTGTAACTTGAGATCGACTAGCACAACATGTTCAGCAGTTGTTAATTGTAGTCTTTTGGACGCTATTCATAGAATTCAAAAATACAGTTGCAAGCCGACCTTTCCGCTTTCGACTTTGGCAGTCTTGAAGAAAATTTCATCCTTCCACGTACTCGGCACCTCAACACGCATTACGAAGCACAAGACAGGAATTTATCAACGTCATCGTCCATTTTACATAATACATCCGATTCTTTTATTTTTCTGTTAAAGATGTTCTCCATCTAGCCAAGTACGATGCATTTTGTACGGCGAGTATGCTAGGCATGCCAGTAGATGCTGCAGCTGTCGATAAAATACAGATACGTAATATGTTGACAAGTAACGTTACTGAGGAGAACGTTTAGGAGAATGATAATGACATGGACAATGAGAATGAAACTCAAAATGAAACACATTCTTCCGAATATGGAGAATTTAACGAACTCTTAGAGAGTCTAACTACGTTGCCAGACATCACTGGAACTTTTGAACTGGAAGATTATTCGTCAAAAGCACTGAGTATTTCTGAAAATAGTTTCTTCATAATAGTTAAAGACTCAAACGGTAACGAGCACGTGGTTAGGAAATCTGCAATTTGTTGGCCCTTGAATTCCAAAGTTTGCAAATTAAGTAGCGATAGGTTGTACCGAGTACGAGCATCAGAGTACAAAAGAAAAGGAGTCCACGGAAGTCCTAAACTAACTTCGGCGAGGGTAGCGAAAGAGGTTTTTCTTGGGGACTGGTGTATATTCCAACGAATAGACAATGCAAATTTTATGGTAGGTCTTGTCCTTAACTTTTCTTACATGACAGGTACAGATGGAAATCTAAAGAGTGTTCCAATTCTTATGCAAATGTCAGTGGGAATAAGAAGTCCATTGATGTCCTGTGTCAATGGTTTGATGTGGACACTAGTGGTTATGTGACGTTAGCTCAAATGGCTGTGCACAGTTACTATCCAATAGAGCAGTACAGATTGACAATTCCAACCCCAAAAGATATGTAGAATAGTTTACAATTAGATTATGAAACTTTCAGCCAATTGAATGGTAAAACTGTTATGTGGAATAAGTGTGAATAAACATTTATTTTCAGCTAATCTGGAATTAGTAATTATTTCCCCGACTAATGAT
The DNA here is from genome assembly GCA_038088585.1 of Chrysina gloriosa. Lineage (NCBI taxonomy): Eukaryota > Metazoa > Arthropoda > Insecta > Coleoptera > Scarabaeidae > Chrysina > Chrysina gloriosa. Next base: position 34,196,058 of record CM076089.1, read on the forward strand.
TTGTTGAAAATATTGATTTGGATTCACACGATGGGGAACGTGGTTGGAAGCTGCTATTTTTCATGCAAATCATTATGAAGAAATAGAGACAATTATTATGGATCTTGATAGCGATACACAATGTGTGCTAGATGCCCAAAAGGTGTATTCGAGTAAAGAAATACCTCAACAGGTGGCGTTTATTAAAGCCAACTACAGTTGTATTTCCACTTTTATATTGCAATTGAGAGTACAGTCCATGGTGAATTGACTGCGTAACTAAATACAAAATACGGGAAGTTTACGAGTGTTTCAAAATAGAAATGAGTACGTGAACAATGCAATAAACTGAAAGAGTCATCCTAAATAAAAATTCTATTAAGGTAAGACAAATATTGCCTTAGATCTCTTAGATATGGAGAATGATACATCGGAGGATATAGGAATAAAAATAGGAAGAGAGCATGATGAGACTTACGAAATATTCAAGAAAAGCAAGAAATTAGCAAGAACACCACAAAAAGGAAAAGATGGAGAACGGGGGCTAGTGAATATGATGAGAGAACTGATGAGAGACGTGAAGGAAATAAAGAGAGATCAGAAGGAGTACCAGGAAGAATTGAAAGTGCTGAGAGGGGAGAATGAAAAATTGAAGACAGAAAATGAGATAATGAGGAAACAAATGATAGATATGGAAAAGAGAATGTACAAAATGGAGAAGAAAATATCAAAGAATAATGTGGTGATGATAGGAATGAAGCTAACGACGGAGGATAAGCATGATATGAAGATAGGATTAGAGAATTTTATGAAAAGTACAATGCAGGTAAACGTAAACATAAGAGAAGTGATAAAGATGGGAGAGGCAGTATACAAGATAGAGTTGGAAAGTACTAGGGATAAAGACGCAGTGATGAAAAATAAGAGTAAACTTAGACAAATAAAGGAGAGAATATATATAGACAACGAATTAACAGAAGCCGAACAAGAAATACAGAGGAAGCTTAAACAAGTGGGAGATAAAGAAAGAAAAGACAGGAAAAAGTAAAAATAGGATACCAAAGAATTACAATTGAAGGAAGGGAATATAGATGGGATAGAGAGAAAGGGGCACTGCTTGAGAGCGAACAGGAAAACGAGCTGAGACTCAAAAACTAAAAAGAAGAAGAGGGAGCGGAAGAACGAGGACGAGCATGGCAAATGAGATGGAAACGGAAAAGGAAAGGAAATTCGAAAAGGTTAATTTAAGCAGAAAATTGGGAAAGGACAAGCAGAATATTAGAAAAACACAGATAAGAATAGCAACGTGGAATATTCAAACTATGTTACGATCAGGGAAAATGGAAGAAACTGCTAGAGACTTACACGAGTATGATATAGACATAGCAGCGGTACAAGAAATTAGATGGAAAGGCTCGGGTGAAATAACAAAAGACAAGTACACATTTCTGTACAGCGGGGAAGAGGTACGGGGAAATAGGGGAGTGGGATTTTACGTAGGGAAAGAGTGGGTAAATCATATAATGCAATTTAAACCAGTGGACGGAAGATTGGCAGTTCTGAGGCTGAGAATGCAGATTAATAACATCTCAATTATTAATGTATACGCACCCACGGAAGTCGCAGAAGAAACTGAAAAAGACCGCTTCTATGATAATCTAAGCAGGGTATGTGAAGAAGTACCCAAGAATGATGAAATTATAATATTAGGGGACGCTAATGCCCAGATAGGACGAGAATCCTATTTGAAAGAAGTGGCAGGAAAGGGAAAAGGAACAATTCATGAACACACTAATGACAACGGGCACAGACTGAGTCAGCTAGCGGGAATGTTAAACATGACTTTTCTATCAACCAAATTCGAACATCCAAGAAAGCACAAGGTCACATGGAGACATCCATCAGGAGCAATGGAAAATCAAATAGACCACATAATAGCAACAAAGGGAGTAAGAAACAAAACAACAGACACGAGAACATTTAGGGGAGCACAAGCAGAAACAGACCATTATCTAGTGGTGGCAATAATACAAGGCATAAACAAGAAGTACCAACGCTGGGGAAATAAGAACACAAAGAAATGGGGGGTAGATTTATTAGAAAACGAAGAAACAAGGCGAAAATTAGAAGAAACAATTACAAGCAGTCTACAAAGTGCGACAATATGCATACAGGAAATAGAGCAGGCATGGCAGGGGCTGAAGAAAAATATAACCAAAGCAGCTGAAGAAACACTCAAAACAACGAAACAAAAGGCAGAGACGAAGGAGTGGTTTGATGGAGAATGTGAAAAGGCAAGAAAACGAAAGAATGTTGCCAGAATGGATTGGATTAACACAAAAAAACAGGAGGACAGGAAGACATATGAGACGGAGAGAAACAAAGCAAACACGATATATAAAAGCAAAAAGAATGAGTGGATAAATTCGAAACTGGAAGAGATAGAACACTCAAGCCGATGCCATAACACAAGACAATTCTATAGAAATATGAAACAACTAAATAATAAAGCAGTAAGAACAAGAAGCGTGAAAGATATAAACGGTAAAGCAGAACAGGATCCAGACAAAATAGGAAACATATGGAGAGAATACTACAAAGAGGCCATGCATACGGAAGGAAAAGAAAGTACACAAGAGGATGATGAACAAATAACTGAAAATCAAGACGAGAAAGAAGAACCCCCTAACGAGAAGGAGATACTGCAGGAAATCAGCAGGCTAAGAAACAACAAAGCACCCGGTGAAGATGAAATAGAAGTGGAATTAATCAAGTACGGATGACATGAACTACAAACACAAACAAGCGATCTGATTAAGGAAATTTGGAAGCAAAACAGCATGCCCGAAGAATGGTGCACCGGAGTAATAGTGCCTATCTATAAAAAAGGAGATGGAGAAAATTGCAGGAACTACAGACCAATAACGTTGCTAAACGCCACTTACAAAATACTGGCCAATCTGGTAAATACACGATTGAAAGAACAGGCAGAGAAAATCCTTGGTGATTATCAAAATGGGTTCAGACCCAATCGATCGACCATAAATGCTATACACAGGGTAGAGCAAATAATCCAGAAGACATGGGAGCATGGCAGAGAAATATATCTAGTCTTTATTGATTTTAAGGGAGCCTTTGACACCGTCAACAGGAATGAAATGATAGAGGCATTGAAATCAATGTGAATATGAGAAAAAATGAGAGCGCTGGTAAGAATGAGTCAGAAATACAAAAGCTGAGTGTGCGTGAGACCAGCGAGTTGAGTGCACGTATTCGTTGTTCCTCTGGAAATTGAAAGATTCCGGAGGAATTGTTTAAATTTGTGGTGTTAAGTTCAATAGATCGAGGGGCTTTATTCAGTTAAGTTTTTGGAATTTCCTTTTTCTTTCCTCTTGTTTTCGGTTTCTTCATCATTAGAGTTTGATTTTTTGTTTTTTCTTTAAGCTGATATATATTCACAGAGCCGGGTTCCGCAGTTTTGGACTTTGCACTCCACGTGCCACAGGTGCGCGTGGGGGCATCCTTTGAGCGGGCGCATTTTGCGTTCTGGTGAACTCTTCTTCAGTGCCGTGATATCGATCACGCGCGAAGTATGGAAAAATTAGCTTCCCAAAGTGATATTGCTTCTGTAGAAGGAAGTAATGTAATTAAGGAAAATGTTGATCTAGACAATGTTCACAGTAATATTGAAAATGTAATGTTCAGTCAATCCCAATCGTTTGCATCAGTGGTAAAAGAAAGTTCAATACATAATTGTAAATTTCCTGAACGAGAACAGGCTATTGTTTTTGACGCAATAGCTAATTCTCAGAAAAATGATTATATTATTGGTGTAGGAGAATTACTTGGTCCACGCAATATCATTTTTGCTTCAAGAATTACAAATAACCGAATTTGTATATATCTTTCTTCTAAAGAAATGGTCGAGAAGTTTATTATAGAATTTAAAGGTATTATAATACAAGAAAGATTCATCACAGCCAGACGTCTTATTTCCCCAGCTAAAAGAATTATTTTATCCAACGTTTCCCCTAGTATACCACATAATATCGTGGAGAAACATCTAAGGCAAGCTGGTCTCGATACTGTCTCTTCTATCACTTTTATCGGAGCAGGTATAAATAAACCGGAATATAAACATATTTCAAGCTTTCGGCGACAAGTTTACATTAACCAGGAAGCAAACAAAGAATTTCCTGATTCGTTAATAATCTCACATAACCGAAACACATTCAGAATTTTCCTTTCTATAGACGAAATTAAATGTTTTGTTTGTAAAAAACCGGGGCATATTGCAAGCAAATGTACAAATATTACAGAAGCTATTACAGTTACTGCAGAGGTACATGCACAACCCAAAAGTGACTTAAATAAGTCCGGGCTAAATTCGGAGGTATTACTTACTGACAAAGTAGCAAAACATACTGTTCTTGCTCCCAGGGAAGGTCTTAATACTAACATATCTCAAGATAGTATACAAAACTCTAATGTTTCCTATCCTATGAAACGGACAGCATCTGTAGATTTGGAGAAAATTAGCCTAATTAGTGAGGAACCGAACTTATTGCAAGATAATCAGTCAGATAATATTGGTACAAATAATGAACAACCACCATTTGTTAAACCTAGTGTACTAAAAAAACGTAAACAAGGCAGTAGTTCAGACAGCAAAGACTGTTTTGAAGAGTTTCAATCTGCTTTTTGTTCGAAAAACATTAAAATAGACTACAACAAGTTTTGTAAATTTATAAAGGATACAAAGGGCAGACAAGATGTAGTTGAAATAGCTAAAATATTAGAAATAGATCTTGATGTATTACTGATAGCATTAATTGAGTGTAGCAATGTGTCAGGACAAACCATTTAAAGTCACGTCTGAAACGACTAATTAAAACAATTAAAAAACCCCTTGACAATTCAGAGTACGATACAGATTATAGCTCAACCCACGGTAGTTTAAGTGATATTTCAGAACACTAAAGTTTTGTTAAATGATATGAATTTCATTTGTAATTTCGTTCCTATTTCCCTTTTTTTTTCTTCATATAACATTCACTGCTAAAATTGATGAACTTAATATTGTTCAATGGAATTCACAATCGGCGGTTTCAAAGCGTCCACATTTAGAATATATGGTGCTGAAATATAATATTCATATAGCTGTTTTGTGCGAAACTTGGTATAAACCACAACAAGACGTTAAATTTAGATGTTATAATATCCCGAGACAAGACCGAGATGATGGGTACGGCGGAGTAGCCATACTTATTCATAAATCGATCAAATTTCTTCCAATTTCTATTAATTCTCCTGCTAACCTTTCGATTTGTGGTGCTTATTTTCCGCAGTTTGATTTTGTTATATTTTCCATCTATCGCACAATCCAGTGTAATTTATCTTTTGCGGATTATATGAATTTGTTCGCACAAATTAACCACCCTTTTATTATATGTGGTGATCTTAACGCGCACCATCATTGTTTTGGTTCTTCTAAAAGTGATAACGCGGGTAACATATTAGTAAAAGCCGTCGACGAAGTGGGATACCTCTTTTTGAATGATGGTACTCCAACTAGAATCTGCCGGCCTGGACAGGTTCTTTCAGCCATTGATATCACTTTATGTTCTCCTGGTCTTGCGCAACGTGCTAATTGGAAAGTTTTAGATGATTCATTTACCTCTGACCATTACCCTATTCTTATTAATTTGCAATGTCACGGGATAACTCATAGAATAATATACCCTAAATATAGATGAAAGATAGAAAATGGAAAGCTTAGTCACTTTTCCGCCTATTTGTCCAGTAAATTTCCAGATATTATTATCTCTGGGATAAGTCATATCAAAGATAAGGTAGACTTCCTTGTAAATGCAATAACCCAAGCAGATCACACTTTTAAGGTTAATCATCCTTTCGAAATTAAAAAGAAATCAGTGCCCCCATGGTAGGACGACGAGTGCTCTAAAATTATTGAAAACAGGAAAGTGGCTATCAAGGAATTTAAGAAATGTCAGACTATGGAAAAATATATAAAATTACAACAAATAATGGCATATTCAAAACGTTTTCTAAAGTACAAGAAGAGAAATAGTTGGAAGTTATTATGTAACAAAATAACTAAAGATACGCCAGTTAATGAATTTTGGAGAACAATTAAAAGGTTTAAAAGAACTGAGATAGTATATGAAGCATTAGATAAAAGCACAATGAATGAAATATTAAACAAGATAACCCCAGACTATGTAGCACCGGAAGTTAAATACTGCTCTTCAAACTCAACAGAACATTCTATCCTAAATCACTTTAGTTTGCAAGAATTGGATAAAGTCCTAGAAGACGTTAAAGATACTTCCCCGGGAAGTGATGATATCAGTTACAAATTACTAAAAACCTACCACACAAGTTCAAATGCATACTTCTTGGAGTATATAATGAAATGTGGCTGAAAGGCAGCCAAGTTGAATCTTTAAAGGAAGTTATTATTTGCCCGATCCTTAAAACAAATAAGCCTGCTGATTTAGCTGATTCATACCGTCCCGTAACTCTTATGTGTTGTATCAGTAAAGTATATGAAAGGATGGTAAAGGAAAGATTAGAATGGTGGATAGAATCAAAGAACGTGCTACCTTCTGCCCAATACGGGTTCCGAAAACCGATCGGTACTATTGACGCAATAACTGTATTTGTCTCAGATGTGAAGCTGGCATTAACTGAAAACAAATCTACCTGCTGCATGTTTCTTGACATTAAAAACGCCTATGGATGTGTAGATCTTAATGTATTGTAAGGCAAGATAATTAATATGGGAATACCTGCTTCAGCAGCCCGAAATATTGTCAATTTATATCGTGACATAAACATTTTTGTCCGTGGAAATTCGAATGAAAGAGCAGGACCCAGATATTTGTCGCATGGCTTATTACAGGGATCATGTCTCAGCCTGATTTTATTTAACATATATACCCATGATCTGCATACTATTTTCAAATTACCAACTAACATAGTACAATATGCTGATGACGTCTGTTTATATACATCTAATACAGATCATAAAGCCCTTGTGGAAAATATGTCTATAATTGTGGGTCAGTTAATGACTTAGTTGGATCAGAATACTTTGGAACTAGCAACATCTAAAACAAATGTTATGTTCTTATCTCGTAAAAGAGATCTTCCCAAGAATGAAATATGCCTTGCAGATAAGAGTTTTCTATTAAAGAATGTGTGAAATATGTCGGGCTTTATATTGACAATAAGCTAAGATGGACTGTTCATATTAATAGTATAGTAGGAAAATGTGAAAAACATTAAATCTAATGAGATGTTTAATGAAAGTATGTTGGGGTTCCGATTTTAACACATCCATAAATATATATAAAGCCTACATTAGATCAGTTTTGGATTATGCATGTATGTTGTACGCGGATGCTAGCCAGAATAATCTAAGGAGGCTGGACATCGTACAGTCTAAGGCCCTTCGACTGTGCATGGGTGCTATGCGAAGTACGCCAACCAATGCTCTTCAGATCGAAGCCCGTGAACCCCTGCTCTTTTTGAGAAGAAGATACTTAGCAGTTAAGTTTATTTACACGCTAAAAGTCAATAATTTGGAAAACATATTGAAGAAAATACGCAATCTGGTCAGCGCCGACTTTACACATAAATATTGGATGAAAAAAGATCGCCTATTTTAGCTAAGGCCTTTGTTACCACAGCCGAGTTTGATTCACGGATATACAAACCCTTACATGGTGAACTTTCGTATTCATCGTATTATCAAACAATAGATGTTAGTTTTTCACCATACTATGGACAGCCTGACCATGATAAGTCCTTGGGCTCATCCATATTGCAGTGCCAGCAAAACTGTTTGACTATTTTTACGGATGGTTCCAAGAGCAGCCACGGATGTGGAAGCGCATACTATGTACATAAGACAGGAATGGGTACATCATTTAAGTTGGACTCGGCTGCAAATGTTTTTACAGCTGAGGCTGTGGCTATATTTGAGGCATTGACATATGCGAAATATTCTGATTTTGGGAGCGTAGTAATCATGACCGATTCTGCCAGTGTCCTAAAGGCGATTCACCATCGTAAACACATATCCAAAATGAATCCTATTTTAGTAGACATCATCAAGATAATAGCTGAAATGACTCAAGCAGGTATTCACACGGGTTTGTATTGGGTCAAAGGTCACAGCGGAATTAATTCTAATGATATCGTAGACAAAATAGCAAAAGAAGGCGGCATTACAGGAAGACATTATGGGCCCGTACCTGGTAGTAAAGAACTATTACAGACAGCTAAGCATCTATTTTTTAACGAACAGTGGAATGCCTGCTGGTCATCTGCATATGAGGTCAAAATGACTCAATATGCATACATACACCCCAACGTGGAGAACAAGTACTGGTATATGGACTCCTCCGTTTCTAGATTTGCTCGTGTCACATTAGCTAGAATGAAGTTCGGTCATGGCCAGTTTCCTGTGCACTGGTGCAGAGTGGGTCTGATCGATTCACCGGAATGCTCTTGCGGCCATCAAGTGGCTGACCTTGATCATATTTTTTGGCGTGTGCAACCCACAACAGTGTAATAAATTGCCTGTACGAGGCGGTTATACAGGAAAAGATCCCACTTCCAACTAGTGTTATTACCCTACTTAGTTACAATAATAGAAAGATATGCAAAGTTCTCATAGACAGTTTATGCAAAATGCAGATTAGAATATAGTTAATTCCCAACTCGATAGTTACCGAGGCATAAGGGCTTAGACCCCGAGCGCCAAAAAAAAAAAAATACAAAAGCTAAAGTGAGATACATGCGAACAACGACAGACTCGTTCGAAGTAAACAAAGGAGTACAACAAGAAGACCTTCTATCTCCAACAATATTCAATTTAGTTTTAGAAAGTGCCATTAAAAAGCCGAATTAGACAAAAAGAATATAATGGTTGATGGATTGCAAATAATAGCGTATGCAGACGATGTCACAATAATTGGTAGCACAAGAACAGGATTGACACTAGCCCGGGAACGTCTGGAGAGGGAAGCACGAAAACTGGCTATGGAAATCAATGAAGCTAAAACAAAATATATGAAGATAGGAAGAACTGAAACCAATACGCGAGACTACCTGAGAACACAGAACCACAAATTTGAGGAAGTTTCATCGTTCAACTACTTAGGTGTAATAATGGACAGGAATGGGAAAGAGAGGGTGAGACAAAGAATATTAAAAGAACTACAAGCGTTTTGACGAAATAGGTCACTACTGAAAAACAAAACACTAACGAAGAAAACCAAGATCAAGATTTACAAGACTTTAATAAGGCCGGTCATCACGTATGCAATGGAGACTTCAGCAATCACTAAAAAGAACAAGAAGACCTAAAGATAGCAGAAAGAAAAGTTTTAAGAGCAATATTAGGGCCGCATGTCACAGAACAGAGAGTAATAAAACCGAAAACTAACAAAGAAATAGAGGATCAACTTGCGGGAGAAAATATTATAAGATACATTAAAGCTCAACGGCTCCAATGGGCAGGCCACATCATGAGAAGGAAACCAACGGATATGATAAGAAGGATATCCCAATGGATTCCTATATGGCCCAGAGGTAAGGGACGACCAAGGAAGAGATGGAGAGATGCCGTGGAGGCAGATGTAAAAGTGATGAAGATAACCGATTGGAGATCAAAAGCAAAGGACAGGAAAGAATGGAGGAAAATAACACAGGCCACCAGGACTCATAGCAAGCTTTAAAACACAGGGAGCAAGAGGAGTAGTTCACCTCATCAAAAGAACTTCAAAAACGTCATAAGACGTTAGCCATAGCCCAACGGGCTGAAAGGCTTGATGATGATGATGATATTGCAATTGGAAAAACAATTTATGTCGCTAATTGAGAGCGTTGAAATAATAAACAAATTTGAAAAGTTATGTTTTGATGTTAAAGCAAGGGTGGGAAAATCCGTGTATGAATTTTTTTAAGTGTAATAGAGAAAAATGAGGGTTTTAAAAAGCTAAAGGATATTGCTAAAATCTTGTGTGGTGAGTCAGTAGAAAATATTTGAAATTTGAAATATGCTCCTATAACAAGCGTGGACGTAAAACGAACCTTTTCAATATATACATGTTATCAGACAAGCACAATTTTTCTATTGAAAACTTTGAGAAATATGTAATTGTTAATTGTTTTCATAGTTAATTATGTTGTAAAATGTTATAAATAAACTTGTAGTAAACATAATAGAATATTTTTTTCTATAGTATTATATTTTCGAACATTACTCCTATATTGTTATCTGCATATTTTTCATAAGAAAGTGCAAAACATCTGCATATTTATGCGCATATTTCCACTTTTATTTTGCATATAATCCGGCCCGTAGTTATACACGTTTCCTTGCTTTACCAACCGACGAGAAAATTAACAAGGTAAAACTATTAAAATTATGTCATAATTGTCTAGGGTCAGGGCATAATTCAAGGTAATGCAATTCCGGTACCTGCAGACGATGTAAGCGTAAGCATAATACATTATTGCATCTAGAGGAAACACAAGAATCAGAATTAGGTCAAAATACTAATGATGTAGTACTCACAAATACTACGAATTTAAACCATGTCTTACTATCTACAGCAATAATAATGGTCCACGATTCGAGAAACAAATTTCATCAAGATAGAGCGTCGCTAGATTCTGGTTCACAGAGCAATTTCATAACAGAACACTGCCAAAAGACTACAACTAAAGAAGCCTAGTCAATTTGAGTGTTAGTCGTCTTAGCAACTGTATTACAAATATCAGAGGCGAATGTAAAATCCATATTCGATCACAATACAATGCATTTATCATTAATCTCGACTGTCTTGTGGTTACAGAAATTGCCGATTATTTACCACAAATTAATATCGACATTTCTAGTTTGAATATTCCTAGTCACATTCTGCTGGCAGATTCTCGTTTTAACATTCCCAGCTCAAAAGATATTCTATTAGGGGCTAGTATATTTTGGAATTTACTCCTTACTTGGTCGACCCAGTTTGGGTCCAAATAAAGCAATTGTCCGAAAAGACAAGATTAGGTTGGATACTAGCAGGTCCAGTTGATAGCATCGTATCGTTTTCAGCTCTGCTTGCCATTTTAACAAAAACCTAGAAATCCAGAAGCAACTACCGAAATTCTGGGAAATTGAGGAGTGTCCATCAGACAAACTATGGTCTAGCGAGGAGAAGAAATGCGAGATACATTTTTAGACAATTTCACGTGAGATTCTGAAGGTCAATTTATCGTATACATTCGATTACATGATTCACCTAAGAAGTTGGGGAATTCTAAAACTGGCGCTCCCAAACGATTTTATTCCCTCGAACGTAAGCTCTAAGCTAATCCTGTATTAAGATCAAAGTATTGTCAGTTTATGCAAGAATACGAGGATCTTGGGCATCTGTCTAAAACTGAAGGTCGCCAGGAAGAAATTTCCTATTTTCTTGCACGTAACCGTGTCATCAATGAAGCCAGTTCCATAACCAAGCTTAGAGTCGTCTTCAATGGTTCATTTCCTAGTTCGTCAGGACTTTCACTCAAAAATTTACAATTAGTAGGACCCACAATACAGAACGATCTACTGTCAATTTTATTACGATTTGATCAATATGTTGTCGCAATTTCTGCGGATATGGAAAAAATTTATCAGCAGGTTCTTATTACCCATTAAGAACGTTTCTTGCAACAAATTGTTTGGAAATCTGATCCATTAGAACTGGTATCAACATATAGCTTAAGTCCTGTAACTTATGGAACGGCATTAGCATCTTTTCTAGCAATCACTTCGGTCCAAAATTCATCATTTTCAACTATATGCAATATTTCTGCGGTGATTAAGATTCTAAAAACAATGTCTAATTAAGCGCACTTATAAGCCTGGTGTTCCAAATAGGAACTTTCTTTATTACAAAAAAACATCCTTTTTGTTTTTATACGTCTCACAAAAGTTTAAAACACTTGAGTAAATGTCAATTTTTATTTTTTAATTGTTAAAATAAACCAACTTTTATAATTAACAAAAATACACTCACTTTCTTGACGACATTTTTCTAGAACAATTATTTTGTATTAAGAGGCACATCGAACACTGTACATTAACTTAGTTGAATTACAAATGCAAAATATAGATCGTTTACAATCTAACTGTAAATCTCTCAAAGTAGAAGCAAAATAAAAAATGAATACGTATATTTTTGAGAGAAAAATTGAATTGTTCGAATATTGGAACACCGAGCAAAAATGGGTTAAAAGTTTGTAAGGTTAAAAGTATGTGAATTTATATGTTGTTGTTAGTTTTCGTAGATATTTTTCTTTGATTAACATACTACTTTCAGTGCCATCTATGGTTTAGTAGTAAAGTTTGAATTACTTATAACTTCGCTTGGCTGCATGATGTTAAAAAAGTTGCTAACCCACGTTTAGGCCGAAATTGGTGAAAACCTGGACTAAATGGATGGAATCGAGACTAAATGCTAAATCGGTTTTTCGTCCCCAAAATCTCGAAGATACTAAATTGTAATAAAATCTTGAGAGTAATTTTCGATAACACATTTTATGTACCGCAGAAATAGGTAAAAGCGGGACAAACAAAAATTCTTGGGATCGGGACCATGCTAGATCAATTTCGCGTTCCAGAAAATCCCCAGATACTAAATTTCATAAAAATTGCTAGTCACTTTCGATAACCAATTTCATATACCGCACTACCAGAAATGTGTGTAAACCGGGTCAAAATGGATTTTCCCGGGACCGGGACCATGCTAGATCGATTTCTCGTCCCCGAAAACCCCCAGATACTAAATTTCATCAAAATCTTAAAGCGGGACAAAAAATTTTCCTGGGACCGGAACCATGCTAGATCAATTTTGTGTTCTCGAAAATCCCCAGATACAAAATTACATAAAAATTGCCAACCAATTTCATATACGGCAATACCAGAAATGTGTGTAAACCGGGTCAAAATGGATTTTCCCGGGACCGGAACCATGCTAGATCGATTTCTCGTCCCCGGAAACCTCCAGATAATTTCATCAAAATCGTTAGAACCGTTTTCGAGAAACCAATTCTATATATATATGTATATACAGAGCAAATTTCGTTTCTACTGACATATACACATACGTAGTGTAGTGAACTTGCAACGCTGCAAGGTATGTATCCATATGAGCAGATATAGTAGGGGAAGGGGATTCACCGCATGGCTTACGTCGCAGTCTGCCTAATAACAAACACCGTAATAGGCGTAACACCTCCAAAGTAATAAAAGCTAATAATTTTGAATGTATTTTTATATTCTTCATTTGTTTTTACAATGTACTATTTGATTGTAAATTGTAGTTAGTTCCAAAAAAAAAAAAGAAAAATTTTAGAAATTCTAATATTAAAATATAAGTATGTATGTTAATATTTTTGTAAAGACGTATTTACATATGTACAAAGGTAAATAAGAAGTTCAAATGTATATTCAAACTAAATATGCTGTTTCGTGCAAAAATTAAACAAGAGTAACTCTAAAATTAAAATATCTGCTTAAAATATTAAAATTAATCATAAGTTAGATATCGACATTAAACTTGGAAATAGATAATATTTATTGTAATAAATGTTCAAATCGACCACCACGAACTGCTGAGCAATATCCTAATCTATCCAGAAAACCACGGCACCACATTAGCTAACATTTCTGGTGTAATTGAAGCCCTTGAAATTCAAAATCGACGTCAGTCTGCCTAGAAATTGAAAATTCGCACCAACCTCCTACAAGTTCAAAATTTGGGCCAACCTCGTCGAAATCCACTTCTTGACCCCTTTATATGTTTAATTTATTAGTTATCTCGTCCGTACATCTTTAATTGAAAATCGCGAAAGTCTTTAGTCCCAGCACGGTCTGGTTTCGTATGAGTTATAGCGTGTTCATACTTAGCTGTGTTGAATTTATGCGAATTTCGGTTAATATTGGCATACACGTTCTCAGTTTCAACATATAGTATGTGTCTCTCTATCCGTATAATAATATTATTTTATTCTAGTACAGACGTTTCAGGTAGTTGTAGGAAAGTCATACATCAGCAGTTTCGACAATTCCAAGACGATTTTCTCACCTACATCTGCATAAAAATATGTATTTTGTTTTCAATAAATTTTGTAAGTAAAGAAACGTGTATATTTTAATTGCAGATAGGACTAAAGCAATGGACTTCAACAACACCGGTGATTTAAGCGATGGTCCAATAGAGCTACGGAAAAAGGAGAGGGAACAAGTTCGTGATTACATCGAAAAGTTGGTGGAATCCATAGTGGGTGGGAACTTGGATGATATTAATGTGTCTAATATCTACGATAACAAAAATGTAAGATTTTTCTGACAATTTAAAGTGTACAATTAAGACATCCATTGTTGTTGCTTAACAATACTAATGCTTCAATTACAGATAATTCTATAATTGTCAGATATCATTCTGATCTAAGTAAAGCTTTAACAACTATAGGATCAGCGTTACATATCTCCATCTCCAGTAAGTTTACGTCTAAAGTATCTTTTAAAAAATATTTCTATGGCTATCTATTTACTGCAGTTCCATTATTACGTTTACACTTCTTTCATTGTTTAGAGTCATTTAGTTTACTTTTTCTTGAGTTCTTCTTTTTATTCCGCATCTCTTCTACTTTTACTTTTTGTTTGGTCTTACTGAATCAAAATTAATAATAAGCATTCTTCCTATCTTCCCGTTTCTGTGAAATAGAGCTCACAAGGGAAGGTCGCGACGTTGGGGTCACAGATTTGGACGCCCTTCTGGGATAAGAAAGCACTTCATAATAATTGACTACAGATCTTCAAACATGGTACCAACGCTCAACCGTTTTTGAAAAATCGGTTTGAATAACATACGCAATTGATATACCTGGACCATTGCGGTTGTTTTCAAGAGTGGAGCGTGGCTCGGTCGGTTGAGCACTAGCCTAGTAATTGTATGGGTTGGGTTTGATTCCCGGACAGAATTTCTTTTGTCAATTCTTTTTCTTCTTTGTGCTACATATCTACGCATGTTTATTTTTCGACAACGTTGTTAAAATATCTACACAATCAGTGAATTATAACAAAAAGTTCAGAGAGTGTGCCAAACGAATAAATATTTTGGTGTGTGATTCGAAACAAACTAGAAAAGAAAATGGGAGACACCGGACCTTCCACCAGTATGGAAGTTGATTCGACTGCGTGTGAGAAAACAGCGTCTTCCATTTCTTTTAGAGCGAAGCTCTTTTAGCGAAATTCTGCGGCGAGCGTTAACTGGGAAAAAGTGAGACGCTTGAAATCGTCACTAGACGCTTTCATCTTGTTCTTTCACTAGTTATTTCTCTCTCACACACACATCGCAGGAGCAAGTATGAAATGCGCCATATTCGCGTATCCCTCCATCAGATGGTGCCCTTATTATTCCGATTCGAATTTACTTCAAAGTCAACCTCAACTTATTTACCATCGGTTTCGAAATGAAATACTTTTTCTTTATACATTGTCTATTCAATTATAGAATTTTATCTTTTATTCAAATTAGCATCAAATGCGTCAAGAGCTTTGCTCTTGCCGAACCGCCCACGACACGTCTCCTCTTTTTTTTTTTTCTAATCACACACCAAAATATTTATTCGATTGGCACACTCTCTGAACTTTCCGTTACAATTCACTGATTGTGTAGATATTGTAACAACATTGTCGAAGAATTAACATCGGTCGATATGTAGCACAAGAGAAACAAAAATTGAAAAAAACTTCTGTGCGGGAATCGAACCCAAACCATACGATTACTTGGCTAAAGCTCAATCGATCGAGCCACGCTCCACTCTTGAGCACAAACGCAAAGGTCCAGGTATATCAATTAAGACTCTTTATTCAAGCCGGTTTTTTCAAAAACGGTTGAGTATTGGCACCATGTTTGAAGGTCTGTAGTTAATTACTATGAAGTACTTACTTATCCCAGAAGGGCGTCCAAATCCGTGACCCCAACGTCGCGCTCTCCCCTTGTCAGTGAACTGCAAAAATGTAGAAAAATATATTATAGAGCTTTGGACTGCAGGAAAGGAAATGGCAGTATTTCTATGGCAAAGCGTTTTAAAATAATATAAACAGTATAATAAGAGTTCCACATATGATATTATAATACGGCAACTAGCGATGGATTTTGGGCGATTTAATTGATTATGACTATTATGAGTGACACGATTGATACGTTTCTTCTCAATATACATACATATCGTTCACAATAAGAAATTGAGTCATGCAGTTGAAGGTGTGTGTAACACGCTTTTTGACAATATATGACCTATTTGATTAAGGCTGAAATTGATATTTGGTTCCTATTTAAAGAGGAAAATGTATAAACATATCTTGCCCTTCACCTCCGCTACAAAGTATGTCGCTCTGACTGATTTGGTTATAAATGTTATTTTTATTTACAGTTTATACTTTCGAATATTAGGGAATAGTCTTGTGTGGTTGTCTGGCGGCAAAACGCGTCTTGCAGTTGTTCAAAGGTATATATTTTCTGATCCGCCGTAAGTTGGTGCGTGCTGCAATTGATCGTTCAGTCATTATTATAAAATTAAATGATTATCTGCAAGAGCTTTTTTAATTAATAGTATGTAATCTATCCTTTAGAAAATGTCAAGTCTTGCAAGTATTCATTAACATAAACGACAATTATCATCGTAGTTATTACTTACTACTCCCTACCTACTACACGTACATATGTATGTACTACTACACGAGGAGATGATTTCCGCTAACAAACTATCTAATCTAATATATTTAAACGAGCAGTTCTCGTATATATATATATAAATATATATATATAAATATATATATAATAACTTTAATATCCAACAGGCCAAGCCCAATTACAGGATATACAAAAATGCATAATAAAGATAATAATAACAATCACAGTGTAGTAGTGTCACCATGCACAAAACAAAAAAAAAAGTCAAGTTTCATTGAATGCACTACCCGGTTGTTTGTTTCCAATTCTGGAAAGGATGTATGTTGGAACTCGTTTCATCGCAGCTGTTCTGCTAAATGGAACGGTGAATGTGCTTCCATATCTTGAGCTAATCCGTGGAACAGAAAAATTCATTCGATTTAATATAAATGGGCAGTCAATTTTGTTCTCCAAAAGTCCATTCAGAAACTTCTCATAAATAGCATCACGTCTTACACTCAATGGTCGCATTTCATGACGCACTAGCAGTTCATCCTGAGGAGTACGCATCGCTGGATATATTCCATCGATTTTAAATGAGAGAAATTTTAGAAATTTACGATGAACCCGATCTATTGACAAGGAATCGCAAGCAAATAAAGGATACCAAATCAGACATGCATATTCAATCTTACTCACGACATAAGCGTGATTTAGTGATTTTATTGACAATATATTTTTAAAGTATTTGGAAACACGTAATATGAATCCCAGAGATTTAAAGGCCTGAGAACACATATTAGTGATATGTGACTTGAAGGATAGAGTAGAGTCAAACAGTACTCCCAAATCCATAACTTCTGTTACGCGGTTTAGGTTGTCGCCATTAACAGCGTAAGTTCCCATACAAGGTGTGCAGGACCTAGTATAAGTAACTATGCAACATTTGTCAATATTTAATCTAAGCTTAAATAGGTCGCATCAATTGGTTAGTGTATCTAGATTGTATTAAAGTTTATTTACATCATCTATATATATAGAGAATTGGTTTCTCGAAAACGGCTCTAACGATTTTGATGAACTTTAGTACCTGGGGGTTTTCGGGGACGAGAAATCGATCTAGCATGGTCCCGGTCCGGGGAAATCCATTTTGACCCAGTTTACACATATTTCTGTTATTGGGGTATATGAAATTGGCTAGAGAAAATGACTTTAGCAATCTTTATGCAATTTAATATCTGAAGATTGGTCCCGGTCCCAAGAAAATATTTTTGTCCCGCTTTTACCTATTTCTGCGGTACATAAAATGTGTTATCGAAAATTACTCTCAAGATATTGTTACAATTTAGTATCTGCAAGTTTTTGGGGATGAAAAACCGATTTAGCATGGTCCCGGTCGCGATTCAATCCTTTTAATCCAGGTTTTCACCAATTTCGGCCTAAACGTGGCTTAGCAACTTTTTCTTATCATCATGCAGCCAAGCGAAATTATAAGTAATTAAAACTTTACTACTAAACCATAGATGGCGCTGAAAGTAGTATGTTAATAAAAGAAAAATATCTACGAAAAACTAACAACAACATGTAAATTCACATACTTTTAAAATATATGTGCTACTATTTATACTTGAAATATACAATATAAATTAGATATCAAAACTAAAATAAAGGGCGTTATTATTTGGTTCAAAATTATTCAAAAAGTTTTGGGAACTCCGGGCAAGGCTCGGTCCACCAGATACTATATTCTTAAGCGGGGGAAAGTTCTTTATACGATAGGAAAAATCATATTATAAAAAGTGCATTCGTGTATTGACAGGGTTATTCAATTTTTCTTGTCACATAGTACGGTGTAGCGAGTGGCTAATAGGTCGAAGCAAGGCAAAGGAGAAAAAAACATAGTACGGTATACCTTTTTTTTTTATTCAGATCGCATCTTTTATTTTCTTTAGAGCCATATAAATTAAAATGTGCCTTATATAAGAAAATTTTCGAAGAAAACTTAACTCAAAGTTAAAAAATAATAATAAATTGAGGTTTGTAGTTGTTATCCATTAAGCGATGAAAACAATGCTCTACAAAAAATTATATTCTTCATCGAATAGTAATTGATTAACTAATAATTACAAAACTAGTAAGTGTAAGTGTCACAGAAACTTAAATGTCTTTATTCTACGTCTACCTGCGTCTACCTAAAATAAAATTACATAAGATACCATAACAACTACAGATAAAACACTAACGCCCGTGATAACGGCCACGCTAGTATGTCGGTATTGAAGCGAAGTGAAATGATTAAATTAATGATGTTTTACAGGTACTACAATTCGGCCGTGCTGATCATAAGTGATAGACCCCAATCAGTGTGTAAAATATCTTACCACTCTAATACAATGTACACTACCAGGATTATACAAACATCAGTACCACATTAGAATACTTCATAAGGTGAACAAGTTCATAAAATTGCAAAATACAAGACATAATATACATAGTACAACATAGCTCAACAAATCTTGTCACTTTCAGTGTCGCTCAGTCGCTCCAGTACAGATGTGAACCATCAAAAATGCTTTTGAAAGGACTTTGTGTTCACATGGAGTTCCCTATATTTAAGAAATAATTTCTTATTTACACCCGCGGTAACTTCTACGTTTGGAACTACAACATAATCACTCACACCTTACTAAACAGCCTGTTTGCTCTTCGTATCATAACAACGTTTGTTGTACGCTTAAGTCTTTTCTATATTTAGACTAGCTTCCTCACGAACCTGTTGCAAACTATCGGTTGTTTGCTCATTCAGACTGGTCAAAAGTTGTTTCAGATCATCATTGGCCTGACCGATTTTATGTATCCCGAATAATAGTTTAACAGGCGCATTTCCCGTAGAACGATTCACGGTGTTGTTGATAGGAAATTCAACATCTGGTAAAGATTGGTGCCACGTTTGTGGAGAATTATATACTTTTGCTAGCATTAGAATCACGCTGCTGTTGAAAATCTCCACTTGTCCATTAGTTCCGGGTATACTTGTGGCAGCTAACACGTGTGGAATGCGGTTGCCCACCATAAAGGTTGTAAGAGTGTTAGAATACGATGTGACCGTGACCGCTTCTTGTGTACTATCATAAAAGATGGTATGACATCTATCAGGTCGTGATTAAACGCGAATATTCTATGCCACCTTTCTTTCCACTTGGCATAAAATCCCTTTTGTTTGTCAGTATTCTTCTCGTCATCCCTAGCTTTCACCGACATCGTAATGAACCTTTTAGTTGAAACTTCCAACTTGTTAAGGATTTAAAAACATTATTTTAAATAAAATATCATATGGACAGTTTTTGTAATATTAATATTTTCAGTTCTTTTAATTTCAATAATTGTTTTTATTTTTATCAGTGTTTTAACAATTTAATATTGATTTCTGGTTATGTGTACTAAATTTAGAATAGTTTTATGTTTTAATTATTGCAAATGCTTATACAGTAGAAGCCGCTTATTGTGATCAATTTGGAACAAACCCTTTTTGATAACATTAACCGAATGATAACAGTAAGCGGAAGGTAAATATAAATGTATTTTTCTATGCTGATGTAGTCAATAATAAATATGTATGTATGTAATCAAATTATTTAACGACTTACAAATAAAATTCAAGGGAAAAATTAACGATTAATCAACAATTTTTAATATTTTACCAAATTTGTTTATTTTTTATCATCGATACAATACGTAGGTACATTTATTTACACTTTACGATTTCATTCGAAAAACTGGTCGATCGTCGTTTGACGTTTATTTTTATTAATAAGATTTTGTATGTATATTTCAAAATCATAATATCTATCAAAATTACTTTCTCGGAATTGTACACAACGTCGGAGAATATTTAACGCTTCTTGCATCTGGCCATTACTTGGCGGCTCTTCAGACATTTCCTCTTCTTCTTCTTCTCCTACTTCGGGTAATTCAGGATTACTTCCTTCGGACGATTGATCCACAACTTCCCGACAAATGTCTGATATAGTCATTGTGGCAGCTGTTTGAACATCATTGTCGATATCCACCCAATCGGAAAATTCGCTTTTGGACAGACCTTGAACTACAAAAAAATTAAAAAATATTAGTTAGATGTACAAAACAAGTTCTTTTTTCATACCTTCTAAAATGTCAGCGCACGTTTCATGGAGATCAGGTTCTTCATCACCAGTTTTGGAAAGACCTCCTTTTCGAAAACAGTTTCGGATCGTTTCTGGTTGAACTTGCCTCCATGACTTCACCAGCAAATGCAGCGCATCTAGAAGAGATTTTTTTGCTATCGCATCTGCAGTAGGTGCATCTCGATTTTCATCAAGTTCTTGTATAATTTGGGCTCGAATTTGCCCTCGATAGTATTCTTTGAATGTTCGAATGATTCCTTGATCACATGGTTGTATCAATGCCGTAGTGTTCGCAGGTAAGAAAATAAGTTGGATGTTCGTCAAAACTGCATTCACTTTGTGCGCAGTACAATTGTCTACTAATAAGACGATTTGGCGTTTCAATTTTTTGTTCCACCTGAGTAACCACTCGCTGAACAAGACACTTGTCATCCAAGCATTCGCATTAGCAAAATACTCCACGGGCAAAGTTTTAACACCTTTAAAACACCGAGGATTCTTACTTTTTCCTATCACTAGAAGTTCTTCCTTTTCACCTTCCATATTAACAGAACATAACACTGTTACTCGTTCTTTCGAAGATAAGCAACCTCTTACTTTATCGTTTTTGAACAAATAAGTATGATTAGGCATCGCGCGAAAGTAGAGTCCTGTTTCATCTGCATTGTAGATGTCCCGAGGCGGATATTTTGCAATAATTTCTGGCCATTCCGAACGCATCCAGTCAGCGGCTGCTAACGAATCAGCACTTTTTTCTTCACCGTGCAGAGGTCTATAAACGATGTTTTCTCGCTTTTTCCACCGATTGAACCATCCGTCTGTTGCAATGAAATTTTCTTTCCCCATAGTTTTGGCTATATCTTCTGCCTTTTGACGCATGATAGGACCATTCACAGAGGCATTTTTTTCGCGAACATTTGTAAACCAAATAAACCAAAAAAGCTGATTCAACTTGATTATCCTTTCCAGATCTTTCCCTTTTTCGTTTTATGTTTTCATTCGAACGCGCACACGTTTCTATTTCTGTACGATTTTTTAAAATTTTACACAACAGCGGTTGCGAAATTTTTAATTGTACCGCAGCATTCCTTTGACTCATTTTCGGAAGTTTATCGAAGTTATCGAGAATTTGTCGTTTTTCTTCGTTCGATAGATCGCGACGTTTTTTATTCACTTCTGCCATGACCATGGTGGTTTATGCGAAATTTCAATAATTTACCCGTACACAAGACTGTAGAACGTGAGATTCGTAGAAGGGTATAGGAGAAACTGAATATCATTTAAACGAACGGACCTTTTATACATAAAGTACATCAAAAAAAAAAGATGACCTCTTCATAATATAGAAATAACAATTCGTTAGATTGTAATATGCGATATGAGAGTTTTAATTGAAATCGGCGAGAAAAAGCGGCTCGTTCAAAGGAGTTGCGCTGCAGACACCGTCGCCTGAAGAAACTTTCCGACAAAGGATACTAATCATAACTAATAACATTAAGCGGCTTTTGATTACAATATGCGGCTTTCTTTCAATGAGTTTTACATAGAGTGATTTGGGACCAACGGTTTTCGATAACAATAACCGTTTGATAACATTAACCGTGATTATAATAAGCGGCTTCTACTGTATTATGTTTCAAACGTTATCTACAATTCGTCGCCCACAAACAATGAACGCTTTCGATAATCGGTACACAGAAATCCTTAACACAGATAAGAGAAACTTCGTCAGTTGACTGCCGTGCGAATGTACAAAGGCTCATTCATCGATCAGTCATTCTCTTTCTCGAGTTCAAAAAAAAAAGAAAACGATTTCTTGCAAATGTTCAACAATGAACTATTTGACATATTTCAAGCGTTGAATCAGCTAAACTTAAAGCTTCTGGGGCAAAAACACATTCAGGGTTTTACATCAAGGCTTCATTGGACTCAAAAGATGACTGCTAAAAATGTATTATCTTTTTCTCGACTACACGAAACAATGTAATATTAAAATATTGGGACACGAAGTTCACCGATATTGTGGCACCATTAATTCAAAATCCCCAATATGGCACATGACTAGAACTCCATTTGTAGTCGATTTCAAATATCAGAAGAAGAATTTCGAGAAATGAAGGCCGATTCGATTACGAAAGATGGCTTACACCATTTGACATTGGAGAAGCTTTGGATTAAACGCTCCCTTATTAATGCAATAGGTGGCTCTCTTGCTTTGCGAATACTTATACCATTTTCCTCGACTTGCTAATGTGGGATAGATTATTATGCTTTGACACAGACTCAGAGTTGACGATAGATCTGACAAAGACTGAAACTAGAATGGACCAGCTGGTTCAGAATATGCAATCACAAGCATCGCACTAATATAATTATTTAATAATACTTAATTATTTTTAAGAACGAACATCAAAATTTTAATAGGACCTTGCCCTCATAAATTAGATTTAGTAACTTTCTATGCGAAACTTTTTCTCCTAACATCAATACTTTTTGTGTTATTGCACCAGAAAGGCACGAACTTCCCCATTTTCGTCTTTTTTCGCCACTATCTCCCTAAAGGTTCACTTTTTTGAGTTTCGGCTAGTATTAAAGTTAAGGACGGCTATGGCAAACAATTGTGAAGTCAAGTTGATTTCTGCTCCGTAATAAACTCAAACAATATATTGGAAATTACGAGTATAGAAAACAATTATAACTAAAAGTGTGTAAAATTTGCAGTGTGATCAAAGGTAAGACTATTTAGTTATTAGTTTCTTAGTTAAACAGTCAAAAATCTGAGACACCGATAAAGGCAGAGGTCCGACGGGTCGACCGGCTTATGGCTTTTTGCGCGGTGCGATAGGGCTAGAAAAACAGTGAATAGATTTTAATTTGATTAAAAAAGGAATATATAGAGACGGCTGAAAACTAATTGGCCCGGAAATAATAAATTATCAACAACCGAATATATAGAAGAATCAGCAATGAACGCAAGCAGAAAGAAGGTAATACAGTATGACAGCGACATCTCTGTAGAGGAGGGGGTGGAGAAAGGGGTACAGAAAGTGTAGTGTCCCTTTCGTGACCAGCAAAAAAATTATCAGATCCCCGGAGATAAAAGCAGCCAGCCAGGAAGAGAAAATGAATGACTTGATGAGGATGATGGAAAGGATGATGGCGGAGATTGGAGAGGTGAAAGAAAGGCAAAAAGAGTATGTGCGAGAATTGAAGAAAGATAATGGGGAGCTAAAGGAAAAGCTCGCAGGCATGGAAAGGCAGATATAGAGAATGGAGAGGGATAAGAAAAGGAGTAACGTAATTATTAGAGGGATGACAGGCAATAGAGAGAATCTAAGGATCGAGATACAACAGGTAATGAAAAAATAGGAATAACAAATAAAGGGATACGGGACATCGAGGTAATGAATCCGAGAGGGGGCAAACCATTCATAATTGTGGAAATGGAAAATTGGAAAGAAAAGAAGAAAGGTTATGAGGATGAAGCGTAAACTGAAAGGATCAAATGTATATATAGATAGTGATTACACACAGTAGGAGATAAAGGTGCAAAGAAGAATAAAGGGAAGAGCGGCTGAGGATAGGAAAAGAGGAAAGCAGACCCGAATAGGATACCGGAAGCAACAGCGGGAGTAGCATGTTTAATAAAGAAAGGGAAAGAAGAAAATATAGAAACATGGAAGACAATAAACGAAAAAATACTGAAAGTTACAAAAAAATATATATATATATATATATTAGAGAGGAGCAAATTTTTTTACTACCAACTTTCATTCAAAAAAGTGTATACTAGTGGTTTTTGATGCGAGGAACCATTTTTGATATTTATTGTTCGAGATTCGGAGAGAAAGGGCAAGAAATAGAGTGTCAAGCGTCTATCAAATCTACAATATTCGACTAATATAATAGTCAATTATTACAGAATATTCTTCGTCGCCTAAATATACATTCGAAACGCACATCGAGCAGAAAGTGATACTTTCAATTACAAACAAACATGTTTGTTTATATCGCCGAACAATAGACAAAACACATTTCGAGCCAAGTCCTGATAAGCCCCACACACCAAATCATAATAATAACATAAAACCAGTCGAAATCTAGATCATTTTCGATAAACAACTGAAGGTATAAAATCAAAGATTCTTGCGATTTTCGTCACTTATTGTCAATTATTCTCACTTATCACTTGGCTCTCTTGTCTTTTGGTCTCCGGAGAAATCTCAACGGTTACACGGCAGTATTCTCTCTCTTGGCTCTCTCCGGAACTCGAGCATTCCTCTGAGTGATAAGTTTTTTTATTTTGATATTCATTTTACGCCAAAAATATGGTAATATTATAAAAAGTATGTATCACTTTATGAAGTAATTTTGTTTAAATAAATTTACACAAATTAAATATTTTATCGAAAATGTATTTATTCTTTTATAGAAATTTAGTATTAAAAATGGATGCTTCAACTTCATCTACACAGCATTATACTGAATTGGGACACATGCCAGGTCACGATGTTTTTAGTTTTGGAGTTTCTGCTGAAATGGACACAATAAATTTACCAACTTGTCGTGATGATGACGTATTATTTTTTAAGTGATTCTGCAAATAGTAGAAATGAAATGTTTTCCTATAAAGAATTCACTTCAAATGTTGTCGACAAACTAATTCTAATTTGGTACCAATTGAGAATTGAAATTATGGAAAGAGATAATATTTATAACAAATTAAATCGATTCCTTGAACGATATTAGAAAGAAACAAAGCTTAAAGGAAGACCAGCATATAAGAAATTTGTTGAAAGCACCGCTAAGGTATTTTTCGTTGGAAAATGTCTATGCAATTTGCAGTTGAATGAATGTAGTTGTTGTTGAGATATTAACACATAAGTGATCGTAAACATTCTGTATTCCACTATTTTAATTTTCTTAATTAATTTAGTGAAGAGTATAATTGATTTTTTAAACATTTTAATGAATTAATTGATAATAAATATTTTTTATAGTATAAAATAAGGTTTTACTAAATTAAAAATAACAAAAAAATTATATTGTCACTGTTTTACTCACGAAATGACACAAATCGCACCTTAGCGCCCCCTGGCGGATGTTTTTCATAAAAATAAATATCAAAATGGATTGCTCGCATTAAAAACCAGTAGTATACACTTTTTTATGGAAAAAAAAAAATTACACAGGATCAAGCATATAAATTCGGAATAGGCAAATATGACGAGAAAGTAAGAAATGACAATGGGGGAAGACTACTTGAATTCTGCAGAGAATAAGACATGATAATTACGAATACGTACTTTAAACATAAAGACATTCATAAATACACCAGAGAAGTGAAGAGCCGCAATAAAAAATCAATTATAGATTATATTTTAACGGAGTCTAGAAACAAAATGGAAATCTGCAACACGAAAGTAAGAAGAGGACCGGAGATTGGAAGCGACCACTATTTAGTAGTAACAAAAATAAGGATTATGAGTAAAACAGAAGATGTAGTAAATGGTAAACAATAATTGCAAGTGCCAACAATAAAGTCATACAAACTACAAGGAAGACGAAAAGAAGAAGAAAATGGAAAAAAACCATAAAGCAAATACAAAACTATTTTATAAGACAATAAGTACGAGCAAAAAGAAAAAACCGTCTACGAGAGCAATTAGAAGCAAACAGGGAAATCCTAACGGTGGACGAAGATATAAGAAGGCGGAGGAAGGAGTATTTCAAGGAGCGTGTGGACAAGGGAGAAGGAGAAGTATCAACGAGACAGATGACAAACAAAGCGAAGGAAAGCAAGAGGAAATAACAGCAGAAGAGCTTGAAGAAGTAATTAGGAAACTAAAAAGTGGAAAGGCAGCAGGGGGACAAAAACAAAGGAGAAATGATTAAGAATCTCGGAGATAATAGAAGAAGAGAATTATTACTAGAAGCCGGATTATATGCAAAAAAGGTGAAAATATGCGCATAAATATGCAGATGTTTTGGCCTACATGTGCACTTTCTTATGAAAAATATGCAGATAAAAAATAGGAGTAATGCTAGAAAATATAATACTATAGAAAAAAATATTCAATTATGTTTACTACAAGTTTATTTATAACATTTTACAACATAATTAACTATGAAAACAATTTACAATTACATATTTCTCAAAGTTTTCAATAGAAAAATTGTGGCGCTTGTCTGATAACATGAAATACATAAACATATGATATAAATAATAATAAACATATATTGAAAAGGTTCGTTGTACGTCCACGCTTGTTATAGGAGCATATTTCAAATTAGAAATATCCTCTATTGTCAACTCAATATTTTCTACTGACTCACCACACAAGATTTTATCAATATCCTTTAGCTTTTTAAAACCCTCTTTTTTTTCTATTACGCTTAAAAATTTTTCATACACAGATTTTCCCACCCTTCCTTTAACATCAAAACATAACTTTTCAAATTTGTTTATTATTTCAACGCTCTCAATTAGCGACATAAATTGTTGTTCCAATTGCAATATAGAAGTGGAAATAAAACTGTAGTTGGCTTTAATAAGCGCCAACTGTTGAGGTATTTCTTTACTCGAATACACCTTTTGGGCATCTAGCACAGATTGTGTATCGCTATCAAGATCCATAATAATGGTCTTTATTTCTTCATAATAATTTGCATGAAAAATAGCAGCGTCCAACCACGTTTCCCATCGTGTGATTACTGGTTGAGGAGGAAGCGGAATACCGGGTAGATGTTGTTTGTAAAACTGAACTCTTAATGGAGCCTTTAGAAACACTTTCTTAACACTACTAATTAAAGTATTTACCAAGGGAAAACGGTTTCTTACTTCTTCTGCAACACGATTTAGTCCGTGCACCAAGCAAGTTGTATGAATTAAATTTGGGTAAAAGATTTTTAAGTTGCAAGCTGCCTTCACCATGTATGGTGCGGCATCCGTTAAAAACAATAGAATTTTTTCTGTTGGAATCGATTTCGGTAAGAAAAAGGTTGTCAGTTCTTCCTGTATAAACCTTGTTATTGTCAAATTATTTGCCTTTTCCAACTGTTGGGATGAAATTAAATAAGATTTTGCTGGAACCGATACGTTAAGGATACCTATCATTAAATGAATTATGTATTGGCCCACACTATCAGTAGTTTCATTTGCGAATATGTAAAGGTAATGGTTTGACACAGCCTTCTTAATGCTACTCAATGTTTCTGCATAGATACGGTGAATATAATTTTTCTTAAGGTGCTCTCGTCGGGAATATTATATTTGCTGGTGTACTTTTGCAAAAATAACTTTACATTTAAATTGTTTATTTTATGTAGTCGAATATCTGCCAACACAAACATTAGGCACAAATCTTTATTAAATTGTTCTTGTTCCGATTTTTTGGAGGTTGATGGCAAACATTTCGGTAATGTTTGCTGACGCTTCTTCCCTAATTTCATCTTTGATAGTTTTGCAGCATAAGATGGAGTTTTAATATCCTGGTTAACTTGAAACTTTCTCTCACTTGTAACCTGCATTAAAAATATCACATCATCAGTTGTTTTCTTATAAAATAAGTGTTAGTAAAAGATAAAGGAGTAATAAGAAAACTAATGTGTAAAGGGTTCGCGAGGCAATCGGAATAAACGACATTTAATAAAATAACCAACACAACGCTTGGACAAATAATTTTAGTTTAAAATGATTTTTATTTAAAAATCATCAGCAGAATACGGAATATCAGATATTCCGTATTGTGCTGATGATATGCGAAAAATACGCATGAAATATACATCTCATTTTACTCATTTTAAAATAAAATTTTAAAATAAAATTATTTGTCGAAGCGTTGTATTGGTGATTTTGTTAATTCACAACAAGCAAAATTCAGATTTATTGAAAACCAGAAGCAGATTAAGACAAGGCGGAGCGCTAAGCTCAACGCTGTTTATTACGTACATGGACGAGATAATCAGGAAAAGTGAACGAGCAGGGGAAAACATATTGGTAGGATATAGGAATATGAGATAAATCGAAGTCTCGACTGGAGCTTTTGCCGACGACGTGGTGATTATAGCAGATTCAGAGAATAGACTACACAAGAATTTGGAAGTATGGAACGCAGAACTAATAAGAGCTAGAATGGAAATGAAGAAGGATAAAACCAAGATGATGATAATCGGACAACAAAAGTCAATGAAGATTAGAATTGATAATGAAGAAATAAAGCAAGTGACCAGCTTCCAGTACTTAGGGGTAGAAATAAACAGCAACGAAAAAATGTAAACAGGAAACGGCAAAATTATATCAGTCACTTAAAAATATCATCATAAACAATAAAATAGTATCCAAATTAACCAAGCTCCACGTATTCAAAACCATATATCGCCCAGTTCTAACTTTTGGATGCGAAACATGGATAGTAACACAAAAGGATAAAAAGTAAACTACAAGCGGCGGATATGAGATTCCTAAGAAGAGTAACAGGGATAACCAAACTGGACAGAATAAAGAACGAGAAGATAGGAGAAGAACTGGGAATACAGCCGATGTCGAAATATATGTAGAAACAAAACAGGATGGTGGGGCTACCTACAAACATTAGAAGAGAATAGACAGGTGAAGCAGGTGTGGATAGCGGCAACCCAAGGAAAGAAAAAAACAAGAGAATAGGAAGAACAAGACAAACATACAACAAATACATTGATGAGATCCTGATCCTGATCCAGGCATGGGCAACCTTTTTTGTAGAAGTTTTATGCTGTGAGTAATCTTGAAAAATATACATTTTTGTAGTATCCTTATGATTCATTATGAATTAAGTTTAGACGGACCGTGCTAATATGCAACGAAAGAATTCAGTAGCGGGCCGGACAAACCTTACTCGAGGGCCGGAGGTTGCCCATACCTGTTTTAGCATGTAATTGAATGAAAATAAACAAATATTGAACAAGTAACGTCAATAAAAACAAGAAAACAAAAATTGAACACTTTTATTGCACTCATATATTAACATAAATATTTATATATTTAATATATACATACGTACATCATTTATAAAAAAAAAAGTACAGTATAATTGTAAACATATTTAACTTTCGCAATATCTTAAAAATTATAAATTTATTCACTGTCAGTGTCAGTAAATGGTTTCCACCAAATCTTCCACGATATTATCAAGTTCATACATCTTATCTTCTTCTGCAATCACATGTTTCACACAATTTTCCCAACGCTGAGCATTTACAAGATCCAATTCTTGAAGTAACAGTGTTTTGACCTCTGGCAACTTGAATGTCTTGTTGTTAGCAGCAACATGATGCTTCACTTGAGCCCAAACAAGTTCAATGGGGTTTAAGTTGCAATGGTATGGAGGCAATCGTAATACTGTACGACCACTTGCTGTTATCATTTCATCTATGACATAACTTGTTGAATGGTCACTTATATACTTTTTTGCCATATCAAGAAGTTCAACCTTTAATAAATTGTTGTCGACTACAATATCTTTGGATGTGAGCCATTCAATTATTACGCCTTTTCTCCAGGAGTAATTAGGTATTTCATCTGTTTTGACTGAGTGGTATGGAGCATTATCCATTACAATAACACATCCGGGTTCAAGGTAGTCACCAGTATTTTTGATTCAAACAATAGAAGACCATTATCAACAAAGCCAGTTTCACTACCAATATGCAGCACAATCAGACGTTTCCCTTTTCCAGAAGGATCTTGTAATCCGCGTGATAGGCCATCAATAAATGCCTGTCAAGCATCAGTTACTGTTGTATCTTTCCACACCTTTACCTTGGTGTGACCAGCATTTACCCAAGTCTCATCTAAATAATAGATTTTTCTCCCCATTGTCCGAAATCTCCTAATGCTCTTTAGGTAATTACGTCTTCACAAAACAATATCATTGCGTTCAATTAAAATACTCTTTCAACTACGTTTCTCCCATTTAAACCCTAATACCTTTAACATTTTCCATAATGTAGTACGTTTCATTGCAGGCAAAGTATCATCAGCTTCAATAACCTATAAAATTGTTAAGTAATTTCCAAATCACAGCAGTAAGTATATATTTACCGTTAATACTTTTGAACAGGTAGGTAACTCATTTTTTAAGTAGAAAGAATGTACATGTCTTCTAATACAAATTTTCTGAAATTCATCCAATATAGTGCATGTGGTTTCCCGTTTTCGCTTCTTGATAGGAGAATGTACAAACCCAGAGTTTTCCATCTCCTTTACCCACATTGAACCACATTGAACATTGAACCTTCTCCAATGCCAACCAACTTCGAAGCCAATTTTATCGAAGCTGACTTGGAATTTTCAGTGCAGTACTTAACATAGGCATTGTATGCCATAAGTCTCTGCCCGCTTCGGATATGCTTGCCTTGAGGATTTTTCGAAGTACCCGCTTCCTCTCTGGGGTCCATATTGGCGCTAGAATGTATCGTATAATGTAGCATGAAAACAAACACTATCGACTGAAGATTACCTGTTATAATTGGAACTGTAGCTGTATAGCTCTTAAAAGATCTGTTTTTAAATTTTTAGGTTGAAAGATTTGAAGTAAAAAAGTAAACGAACGAGAACACAAAATGACACAGCAAGAATGACATATGACATTTAAAAATTGTAGTGATATTTTCATTTTAGCCAACATAAATTTTGTATGCGGAAATCGAAATTTCACTCTAATGTAAACTTGCCTCGCATTTCAACCAATGACAAGCCCATAAATATTTTCCCATCCTTTTCAATGCTTCGTTCTTAACGTGAATGAAGTATAGATAGCCTAATTCCACGATATAAAGTTTCGATGAAAAGCAGAAAATGGTATATGCGAATTTTTTACCACCTGCTTGACCTCACAATGGTCAATGAATGGTTGACTTATAAAAGAGTGCTTAAACAGCAAAACAAAACGGCTTCCGAAATGTTAGATCAAATGGATTTTCGTATAGAGGTAGCCCAATGTTTGAGTAAAATCAACATCGTGCCGAACCGTGGGAGTTCTAGTACTATTGAGCTTGCCATTCAGGCAAAAAGAACCGACACAACATGTACCATCATAAGATATTCGTAAGGATCAAATTGGCCACTGGCCTGAGCATGTGGACGTGAAAATTCAATTCACATATCCCCGATGACAGGGTTTTAGTCGCACAATATGCGAGAAATGTGGCAATGCATTATGTTTGATAAAAAGCAATTTTTTAATAACTTTCATTTGAATTGCATTCTTTAAAAACACTATGTAGCCATTTGGCAACAGGCCCTTATCCTTACGAATAAAGAACAATTTTATGTTAATTTGTTTTTAAATTTTTTATGACCTTGTAAACAATGAACTTTTCTTATAACTAAAACTTGTTTAAAATAAGAAAGTCATGTATATAAGGGTTAGTAATTGGAATGTCTACCTTATCTAGTACTGGCGACCGTAAGTCTTCCAGCGTTTGCTTTTTACCGAAGGCAATTATCTGTATTTTTTGAGTAATTAGTTAATTAGTTAATAGATAACTGTTCTACCTGCACCAGTTGTGTACTATATTAATACCGGTTTGCGTTCTTTTGAGATGACAGTTGTCAATCGTACCTGCACAACAATCGGTAGGTCATCTGCATATTGTAGTATGGTAATAGTCCATTAGTAAAATTACCAATAGAAAGATGTAAATTTTATAGAAAGCATTCTTTAAGAAATAGAAAGCGTTGTAAACATATACCACACACATACACTTGAAACATTTCAAGATCTAGAATTCCAAATTGCTATAATGACGTGCCGAGAAAAAAAAAAAAGAAATGAAGTTTGTTTATGAATGACGGAATGGGATGATCGACGAAAAAACTCAGATAAAAGGTTATATAAAATACCAGGGTTGAAAAGAAGCAGACCACATCAAAGAAGTTGTTGTTTACAAACAACGAACAGACCAAAGAAAATAGAAGTACAATAAAAGGAAAAGACCAAAGAAAAGAAGTGAAGAAAGAATTCAAGAGAGAGAGAAGTTAAGAATTAGAAAACAAATTACACTTATACATACACTAGGTAATATATTTTGATTATATTGTTCATTATTTTGTTAATATAATACTAAAATTTTATAAATATTATTTGTAATAATTTTTGCTTTCTATAATATTAACTAAATTCTCAGTACAATATCGTAGGCAATAAAACCCTCGTTGGACAATATATTAACCCTCCGTTGGGCGCAAATCATCTGACAGATTCTTCAGCAGACTTTTGTGAATATTGTTGTTTGAAAACAAGCACGAAGACTGAGCTCTTGCGTATCTTCTCCCACTACTCTAGGCTATGTAGTTAGTAGTGTTTTCGACTTTATAGCGAGTAGGCGTTTGCTGCAGTGGCACATATAATCTCACAGATGCATTGCCCTCGTTGTAAAACTAGCTATTCCCCTGGGCAAAATGTCACAATCGATGAGATGTTTCCTGGTTTCAGATGGAGATGTGCATTTACACAATACATACCGTCCAAACCAAATAAGTATGGCATGAAATTGTTTGCACTAGTCGATTGAAAGGTTTTATATATTTATAATTTGGAAGTATACCTTGGGACACAGCCCGAAGGATCATTTGAAATAAGCAATAAGCCAAGAGATGTCGTCAAAAAAATTACCACACCAATATATAATACCGGACGTAATACATGTATAACGGCCGATAATTGGTTTACAAATTTACAACTTGTAAACTTTCTGCAAACACAAAAAGTCTCCTACGTAGGTACAGTGGAAAAAATAAACAACAGCTTCCACCAGAATTCGTTTCAACTAAAACTGGGGCAGAAAAGCGGAGTGTATTTGGTTTGGTATGTGGTTTTATTATTGAGCATGCACTTTGATGAATTAATAGATGAACATGCAAGACATGCTCGAAAGCCTAACACTATAACATTTTACAACCAAACCAAATCTGGTGTAGATTTGGTTGATAAAATGTGTGCAATATATAATGTACAGAGAAACACACGTCGTTGGCCACTGGTGATATTTTTTACGATGCTAAACGTTAGTAGCATCAATACACAAGTTATATATTCTGGAAATGGTAATAATGTGGATAAGAGGCGTAAGTTTTTGAACAATTGAGTAGCGAACTAGTAGTCGAACAATAGGAGCGTCTAGCAGCAAAAGGTAAAGGAATTCATACAAACCTCAAAAATAAACTGAAACAATTCATACCTGACGCAAACTTGCAAGCAGACGAAACTGAACCTAGCAATTCAGCCACAAATAGTAAGAGAAAAAGGTGTGCTTCTTGTGTACAAAACGATTTGATAGATAATAGATAGATATACAAAATACTTTTGTAAAGGTGCAATACCTTTTTGTGTTTAAGAATAAGGCACGCAACAATGGTTTGCAACAATTGTTTTGTGTAGAAATTCAATGACGATGAAGCTGATGGAGAGAGCTCTGAATAATTTATTATTTCATTAGTTCTTCGATTTCGTTCGCTGTGAATTGTTTGGTTGGTTCCTTTTTTTCTTAGTTTGACATTTTGTAGAATTAAGTATTAATATTTTCGAAAATGTATAGATATCATTTCGGACGTTTTGTAATACCATAAGTAGATGTGTAACCTTCAATGTTTTTAGTTGAAAGTTATATAAATATATTTTCAGCATTCGTATTCAATTTCTTTTCATTTTTGTGTTAGTATCGTAGATTATGTATGAGGAACGATGTGGATCTGGTAGATGAATTGCGCCCGACGGCGTGATTTTTACATTGCGCCCTCGACGGTAGCTTCGCCTATAGAAGATATTATTATCCTTTTCTCCACACCAGCTCTTATCCATCTGTCTATTACGGGTGCAACTCCTTTTCTATCTAAAGCCCCCACAATTGAGTTTGTAGTAGCATTCTTCAATACTCCTTCTATGTCTAAGAAAGTGGCTACGGCAATTTCTTTGTCTTCAATCAACTTTAACAGTAGTCTATTCAAATGGTCCAACGCCGAGTCCGTTGATCTTCTCGGTTGATATGCATACTGCCTTTTGCTTAAAGGCTGCTCTGCTAGGATTGTATCCGCAATATCTCCAACGCTTTTTGCAGGAAGGATGATAGGCGGATTGGTCTGTACGACTTTGGTGTTTAGTCTGCTACTCTACCCAGTTTGAGCAGGTGTATGAACCTCAGTTTTTGTTATGCCGTCGGTATATACCCCCATGCCACAAAAAGCTTTGAAGATTTTACACATGTATGATGTCAATATGTCTGCTCCCATTTGTAGTAATGCAAGGTATATTCCATCCACCCCGGGAGATTTAAATGGTTGGAACCTACTTATAGCCCATCTAACTCTATTTGGTCTTGTGATATCTGAGGCTAGTTTCTAGTTCCGTTCGACTGGCCTTTCCCCAAAATCATTTGATCCTTTAGAGTGTGTTAGAATTGATGAAGCCGGAAAGTGAACTTTTAATAGTTCTTTAACACTTTCCTCGTGCGTTCCTTTTGGTGTGCTGTCCTTTCTGGACAGTTTTTCAGATCCGTAGCCCTGAACACTTCATCTATCTGTTCCACTGCTAATTGTAGGTCCTCCATCTCCCAAACCGGAGGCACCCCACCCTCGAGAGTCTCGCTGAGGGACCTTTTATGACCTTCCCAGTGCGTCCCTGTTGTATTTCTGTGCCTCATTTCCGTGAGGGAGGTGTCTAGATCAAACCTAATCTGCCTGTGATCTCAGCACGAAGGCTCATTCGACACGTGCCAGTTCAACACCTACTAGTATATCAGGCCCGACAACCATTTTATGGCGTCACCATGAGTAGGCTTATCGAATGCAACGAATTAAATGACATTTTTTAAAAATCTTAGAATATTAGTTATTAATTATTCTTTCAGTTATTGAAATATGATTGTGAAGGTTCAATAAAACACAAGCGTTGCTAGTTTGAATTATATTTATTACCAACTAAGAA
This sequence comes from Chrysina gloriosa, assembly GCA_038088585.1. Taxonomy (NCBI): domain Eukaryota; kingdom Metazoa; phylum Arthropoda; class Insecta; order Coleoptera; family Scarabaeidae; genus Chrysina; species Chrysina gloriosa. Next base: position 34,231,917 of record CM076089.1, read on the forward strand.
TATTATTACAATAACAAAGTATGAGGTGCTTTTAAGCTTTACATTTAATGTATATATTTTTAAACTTTCTGTACTGTTTGAATTTTTCTTTTTTGTTTCCCGTACCCCAGTAACTTCATTTTTCTTTTTGATATAATTGTTTAAAAAAATATTTGCGGCTGTTTTAACAAGCAGATACAAAATACTATCTATTGTATGGTTTTTTGTTTATTACAGTTGAAATCTGTGAGGCATATATTATTGCTATTTAAAATATTTAGAGATAATTTAATAACTACGTCTCTCTGAGAAGTATGTTTTAAAAAAGATTGTTTATTTTTCTCGGATATTAAATTTTGAATTGTAAGTTAAGTATAAACAATGACATTAACAATATCGGAATTTCAATATTGGAGACCTCCTCTATCTATATTGCGTATAAGACTATAATGTGCATCTAAATAATCAATACTGAATTCTTTATCTAAAACTAAGAACTTTTGACAAATTTCACACTTCAATTTTCGTAAAACTGTTCGAGCACAGCAACCAAAAATGTAGGTAAATATCGGCAATTCTATAGGCATATTTTACAATTTGAGAATTTTCGATTTCATACAATTGTTTTAAAGTAGAAAATGAGGCAACTGATAAAGCAGTGCTGTTTGAGAAATTACCAAATGTAGGATAAGCAAAGGATTTGTGTAAATCTTTTGATTAAGCCAATTATTACGAATGCATTTCAGTATCTGCACAGAGTGAAGAACATAAAATAGAGGTTGATTTTCATTATAAGGATGGTTATAAACAATGCGCAACTGTTGTGGCGAAGCAAAATATGACATTGCTTTTCTGTTGATGGAATTATTATCAGTTACTACACATATGACGTTAAATCCTATTTTATGTAAACCAATTATTATTTTATATGTAAATAATCCTTCTGCATTAAAAGTTTATACTGGGTGAATATGTACAACTTCTTTAAATAAAGACAATAAACTTTGTATCATAAATATTTATGCACTAGTTGCAGCACTTACATTGTTGTAAACAAACCCTAAACTATTTCCACCTTTATAATCCAGGTGAGAGGTCCGGCCCTGATACGCAGTGAAGAATCATGCGATTTATCGCTCTCTAAAATAAAGTAAATAAAGTGCTAAAAATACGATTAAAATAGTGCAAAATCTTAATATATACAAATAAGTGCGGCTAGGTAGTCAAAGCTATACATATAAATACCTGAAAAGTGTAAAAGACGGAGTTAAAAGTAAGTAGATGCAAATATAACCTATCAAATATTGAAGTTATTGTATGAGAAGGTATCTTGCTTACGACGGGTTGACCGGGGCGGGAATCTTATTGCGTGCGATAACCGACAACCGAGAGGACAGAGGAGGACTGAGGAAAAATTGTGAAAAACGTAAACGATATAAAATAGTTAGAGACGTACTCAATACTTTAGGTAATAAATTAAAATATGTCTGATTCGGAAGAAAATAGCTCGGGCACGAAAAGGAAAGGAAGAGAAAGCTCAGAAATATTTGGAAAAAGTAAAAACATAGCAAGAACACCGTCTAAATCTGGAAATGGAGAAAATCAAGATTTAATGAACATATGCAGAGAAATGTTGGCGGAGTTAAAAGAAGTAAAAAATGAACAAAGGAAAATGAAAACAAAAATGGAAGAAAATAACAACGAAATGAGATCCCTTAGAGAACAAATTCAAAACACAAACAAAAAATGGGAAAAAAATATAATAACCTAGAAAACCGGATGAAAGAAATGAGTATAAGGATAGACGATTTGGAAAAGGAGAAACGTAAAAACAATTTAGTAATATCGGGCATCGATACGAAAGAAAAAACGCAGAAACCAAAGAATGCTTAGAAAAATGGATAAAAAGCGAGCTAGGAGTACAAACACAAATAAACGAAGCTAGACAAGTCTCCCAAAAAAGATACTTAATTAAGATGGACCATTTTGAAGAAAAACTAAAGATACTTAAAAACAAGAATAAATTAAAAAGCAAAAACAATTATATAGATAGCTACATGACACACCGAGAGAGAGAAATACAAGAGAATCTAAGGAAAATTGCAAAACAGAAAAGACAAGAAGGAGCCATAGTAAAAATAGGTTTTTTGAAAATAATAGTGAACGCACAGGAAATGATATGGAATGAGGAGAAGGATGGTTTGGAGAAAAAGACAGCAAAAGCAGCCAAGACAAAAACTATCAGTTGTAAAAAGTCGGGCTACTCCAACAACCTTGAAAACGACTAGGCGTGGAAATGGACATGAGATACTGGTTAATGTAAGAAGAACAAACAAAGGTATAATTAGAAAATCAATGAGTGATAAGAAAAGAAGGAGACATAGAGAAATGAGAATTAGTACCTGGAATATCAGAACTTTGTCAGCACCTGGTCAACTATACGAAGTAAAGTCAGAACTGGAAAGATATAGAATAGATGTAGCTGCAATTCAGGAAATTAGATGGGAAGGAAAAGGGAACATATGTAAAGAGGATTTTGGGATATATTACTCAGGGGGTAAGAAACAAGGACAATACGGAGTGGCATTTGTAATCATGAAGAAATTGAAAAACAGTGTTATAGACTTTAAAGCGATAAATGAAAGAATTGTGTACCTGAGAATCGAAGCAAAACCTTTTAATTTATCATTTCTAAACATATATGCATCAACTGAAAATGTAACAGAAGGCGAAAAGGAGGCACTGTACGATCAGGTTGAAGAGCAAATAGAAAGGTTACCTAAAGAAGATACTTTAATAGTTTTAGGAGATTTCAACGCCCAAATAGGGAAAGAAGACTACTTAAAAGAAGTAGTGGGTAGACACAGCATACATGAGAAAACGAACGACAACGGTCAAAGGTTATGTAACTTAGCAATGAGAACAGATATGGTCCTAAGCAGCACAAAGCATAAACACCCAAAGCATCACAAGATAACCTGGATATTACCAAGTAAGAGAACCTGTACACAATAGATCATATTTTAATTACGAAAAGAAGACAATCTTCAATAAAAGATGTGCGTACATTTAGAGGAGCCTGTGCATATTCCGATCATTATATGGTAACCGGAACGTTGCGACAGAAAATAAAGAAGGTAGTGAAGATCCAGAGCATAAAAAAATGGAATATAGAGAAACTAAACAATACAGGCAAAAGAAAAGCATTTGAATCAAATGTCGAAAGACAAATACTAGACAATGTTGAGGAAGACACTGAGATAGAGACAGAGTGGAACAAAATTAAAAATTATATAAATAAGGCAGCAGAAGAAGAAATTGGTAGAACCAAAAAAGGGTACCGAAAAAAGTGGTATAATGCCAGGAAATGTCGAAAATAAAAATCCAAACAAGGATTAAGTGGATAAGAACAGGGAGAGATGCAGATAGGAAAGAGTATGAAGAGGCGAGGAGAGAGTGCAAAAACTTATAAGAAAGAACAAAAGAGACTGGATAGATTATGAATTAGGGAAATTGAGAAAGAAAGAATTAATAGGAACACAAAAGAATTTTATAGAAAGATTAATGAGCAAAATAAAGGGTATAAAAGTAAGGCAGTAGGTATTAAGGACAAGGAGGGTAAAGCGGCAAAGAATAAAGAAGAATATAAAGCGATATGGGTAGAACACTTTAAGACACTATTAACTACTTGTGAAGGCAACGTAGAAGAAATAGAAGAGGAAATGGAACATGCTTTAGAAGAAACAGCAATACCTGAACCAACTCTAGAAGAAATTAAATTAATTATAAAAAATAGCCGGAATGGAAAAGCACCGGGAAAAGACGAAATAAATATGCAACTATTGAAATATGGAGGCGATGAACTACAAAACCGCTTGCATTTACTAAAACTAAAAATATGGAGAGAAGAAAAGATACCTGAAGATTGGGAGAATGGACAAATTGTAACGATTTATAAAAAAGGAAACCAACAATTATGTAATAACTAGAGGGGAATTACACTACTAAGTACGGCGTACAAATACTATCCACATTAATACAAAAAAGACTGGTAAATCAGAATAAAACCATTATAGGACAATATCAATGTGGATTTACGAAAGGAAGATCGACTGTAGATGCAATTCATACAATAAAACAAATAATTGAAAAGGCCCATGAATAAAAGTTAGAAATTGAGATGCTTTTCATAGATTTTCGACAAGCATTCGACTCAATAAATAGAACACAGCTAATACTGGCATTAAAGGAATTAAAAATAACACAAATATTGAGAAGATTGATAATGATGACGATGAAAAGAACTGCAGTTAGCATAAAAACACAATTTGGAGAAACAGAAGAGTTCATAATTAACAAAGGTGTCAGACAAGGGGATGCACTGTCGGCCACGCTTTTCAACCTTTGGAACACGTGTTAGCAAAGATAGACAAAGGAATTCTTAGAACTAGAGGAGGTCAGATAGTGGCATATGTAGATGATGTGGTAATTATAACAAAAAACAGGGCAATAATGAAAAATATGTTGGAAATCATTATTACAGAAGGAAAAAATATGGGACTACATTTGAATGAAAATAAAACAAAAATAATGAGATTTGGAAAGAAACTGGAAAAGAAATATGTCAAAATAGGTAATAACCATTTCAAAGCAGTTGAGGAATTTAAATATTTAGGTGTGAGGATATCTGCTAGTGGAAACAGGGAAACCGAAATCGAAGGCAAAATAATGTCACTAAATAGAGCTTTCTATGCCAAGAAAAATTACTAAAAAGCAAAATCCTAACAAAAAGACAAAAATGAACCTCTATAAGACAATAATAAGACCAACCGTACCATACGCAGCAGAAATCATGAGCATGTCCAAAAAGATGAAGAAAAGCTGAGAATAGCTGAAAGAAAAATACTAAGAACAATACTAGGACCAGTGAAAATTAATGAAAACGAGTACAGAGTAAGAATGAATCATGAAATAGAACGGGAAATGGAAGGTATGGATATTGTAAATAGAATCAAAGAGCAAAGGGTAAAATGAATAGGGCATGTATGGAGAGCGGGAGAATCCTCGACGATATTCTCTGTATTACAATGGGAGCCAGGTGGTAGAAAAAGAAGAGGAAGACCAAGATCGAGATGGCTACAGGAAGTGGAAGAGGATCTAAAACGGGCTGGGATAAAGAACTGGCACCGAAAGACGGCGGACAGAAGTCTGTGGCAAAATATTAGCAGGCGAGTTGGAACTCTGAGAAGTGGCGATTGATCCACCCCGGCCAATGGATCTAGGAGGCTTCACAGAAGAAGCGGCGCAACCCCCCGAGGGGTGTCAAGCCACTATTAATTATCATATATACCATATTATTATCAAACTACTATTATTATTAATCCAGGTGAGCTTTAAGGTGAACTTCATCTACCATTAATGCAACAATTTCATCAGAATCTTCAAGTACAGAAAATTTTTGCTTTGTATACATTAAGAAATTAGCTTCATCTTGTTTTTAAAATGTCACAAACTGAAATTAAATGGTCGTTTAATGATATAATATTCTCAGTTTTACCAAAAGTTTTGAAAGTATCCAGTATGTTGACTAAATAATTTATATTATTAATGAGCTTGGGAAATTGTTGACTTTGCAGATGCTGAAGTTCATTCTTGCCTATATACAACGACATTTTAAAATCTGTGTTTATAACAGCGGATAATAAAATTGTAGGTGCACTTACAATATCAATCACAGCAAAAATAGTCATATTATCTTTTTGAATTACAGTCTATTCATTGGATATACTGACATTTTTTAGGCACATAATGAACTCACTAAATGTGGAAAAAGAATGCTGCTTTTTATAGTCTGCGTTTAAACGTATACTTTCTTTTATAGCATGTTCTAAATTACTATTCTCTTTTCTTTGGTTTCGTTCATTGACACTTTCTCTAACTATGGATGTTGATGAAGAAAGATAAGTTGAACAGCTTGGAAAGATAACTGGCACAGATCCTGTTTTTAGATAAGGTTTTTGAAGAGACACAGTAAACTTTTTACCAGTATCATTATCATAATATTCACTTACCCGTTGAATACTACTTTCTGGAAAGTGTAATTCACAAACCTACAAAAAAGAAATACGTATATTATGATTAGATACAACAATGCATCAACAGGATCATTATAATGAATTTGGAATTATCGTATTCTGTTAACTTATAAATGTAGGTTATGTTTATTATTAATGCCGATTAGAATGTGATTAATATTTTATTGAAAATAGATAATAAATAACAGAAAACTATAAAATGTTGCTTACTTACCTTTGAAGATTGTGTTGGTTGAAAATTGTGGCGATGAATAGCCCTTACCCACTGATCTCGTAGATTGTTTTCTTTCGGAAAAGAAAACACGGCTACTTTTGGCGTGTTTTTATAGTTACCTTTGCAACTAAGGACACAACACTTATACACCATACTTACAGTAAACGTTTATTTACGCAGAACGTGAACAGCTAACCTCACACTAACATGCAACTTCAGTGCCACTGCGCGTGCAAGTGCTACAACGCATGGCCTAATGTTTGTGACGTCACCGGTAAATTTTAAATCTGTTGTTAGGCCTGATATACTAGTAGGTGTTGGCCAGTTGCAGATTAAGCCGCTTACTTTACTGGTGCAACGTATTATGTCTAAGACTGCTTTCTTGTGTCCATCTTTATTCGGAAGCGCAATCTTCCCATTCCGAAGTACGAACACATGTTCAGTTTCTTGACCTCCGCCATTGTCTCTTTGTGTATTGAAAAGGTTCAAAGTGCGTTCTCCCATGGCTCTAGAGTGGGGACTATGCGCCTTAGCCATTGTGCACTATCTGCATCAGCGCATATCACGACCAGGTATCCTGGTTTATACGTACATTTTTCGAAGCGAACTTGAAGCCCTTGCTCCGTAATCATATGCCATAATATAATGCTGGACTGCTTTAAACTTTGCCGGCTCCATCTGGGTGGCTGGATAGTCGTTGCATGCTACCGCATTCCTCTCCAAAGCAACGGCCCCCTTGAAGGCTTTAAAATCTAATACATGTTCTTCCTTTGTTGGTCTTGCAGAAAGTGAAAGTGAAAAATTTGTGGGGATGGTCATTACCCAGCTTGGACTGAAGGTTCGCACATTTTATAGATATTGAGATCTATGACGACCACATGAATTAAAATGGAAAATTGTTTTAAATGTGGAAAAACGTTAAGTGAAAGACATGTGATTATTGTGCGAGACAAACGAATCCAAGCACTTACAAAATCCAGTGTCATAAGAGGAAAAAAAGAACATGAACGCGTGTTAACACCTCTAACGAGTCAAGGGCTCAGACGTAAATTATAAAACCCTGAACGATCTCCGTTATGCACGGAAAAATGGCGTACAACAGTAAGGTTAAGTTAGAGTTAAGTTAGTTCTTACTATCAAGTACAATATCGGCGTGAAAATTACCGGGAGCCAGAAAAGTGGGCCTGGCAACGTACTTCTCATGGATTAAAGTCGATCAAAATGTCCATCAATTTAGCACCGGACAATTAACTTCGATCAATTGCTTGTAAATGCAAACGAAACTGGTAAAGCTTGTTGATGCAGGAGTGCTGGTTTATACTGTTCGGTTATTTTTTTAAATTTGTAATGAAAATGCTTGCATAAATGTAATTAGTATTGATTATACCATCGAAGAAGATGATGTAAGCCCTCAATGCAATCCCATATATGCCGCGAACATCGAAGAAATTGCCGAGGATATCGTCGAACCTCATGGAATTAATATTAAGCCTCAACTTAATCGTCCTATTGATAAATGTGTAGAACAATTTTAACCTGTGATATCCTTTCTTTTCTAATCGTAAATTAGATTATTATTCGCTTCAAAGCAAGGGAATGGCCGTCCCAGATCGATTTATTTATCGATTTACCGCTTCATCTAAGTAAGCATCCAATACTTAAATATTTCTTCTCAGTACTGAATATAAACTTATACATCGCGTAACGACGATGCGCGGTGTTCGCTCGATAAACTAGGCAATAAGTACAAAAGCATTGTTGGTGGAAGAAAAAGTTTCAGACAAAAGTTGTAGATAATTGAATGATATATAACTTTAATACTGACTGAAAATCAAAGAAAGTGAACGTTTAGAGAGATACAGGCGAAAAAAGACGAAAATAGGAAGTTTGCACCTTTCCAACGCAATAACAAAAAACGATTGATGTTAGGAAAAAAGGTTTCGAATAAGAAAGTTAGGAAATTTGATTTATGGGGGAAAAGGTTTCTATGATTTTTCGTGTGAAGTGAACCGTTCTCGAGATGTCGAATTAAACGCGTCACTCGTGGTAGTGGCTCTGTTGAAATTCGGGGAACCCCTTAAATCTACAATTATGCTCAGAATACACCCCTTCCACTAATTATAATATCGAGAAAATTACTATGTCGCATGTAGATATTTGCCTTTTTCGCGACGAAGTTACTGGCCTAGAGGGCAAAAACGTAAGAAGTTATTACGGCATCCTATTTGAGTTCCACAAAACTACTCGTTTAAAACGAACTCATTTCATTCCTGTCTAACGCGGACTGCGAGGTAAAACAAATGGGTAAATCCTTCACATACAGTCAACTCTGTCAGAAGTGCCGCAGAAGTTTTAGCTTCCACGATTTTTCTCGGAAGCGCGTTACCCCGCTCTTCTCGTGTTCCGCTCTCCGGAACGACACTATTGCCAGAGAGTCATGTGGCAATTTCAACTATCGCTCTTTGGCAATAGTGCCACACGCAGCGGCGGCTTTTTATCTCCGGTTTTGTGGATTTATTGAGCTCTTTACCTGCCCATAATTATTAATTTATCATTAATCATGAAGACATTTTTATTAATAATTTTTGAATAGTTAATTATCATGTTGCTTAAGAATTATAAATTAATAATTTCAAATAATTAATTCATAGGTAATTAACAATTTATAATTAAGTGATTTAGAGTTCTGTATATATCAATTATTATCTTTCATTATAATTACTACTATCCATTGTTATCAATCATGTATTACAAATTGTTACTCTTTTAATCGAAAGAATATGAAAATTAATGATGCGGCCTAAGGAAGAATAGCAAAGGACTTTTTTTACTCAGAATTCAATAAAGAATCTGTCATATTTTTGTTACGTGATATGTGGGACACCTGTATAACATATATGACGTATACACAGATACATATGTAGGGTCGGTGCACAAATTAAACCCAACACACAACATAAAACGTTTAATACATGTAAATTCGATAGAAAAAAGCAAAAAGGTAAAAAGGTCGTATACGTCTTATACCTCTAACATCTACATCTTCTTCCCTATCTTACGGTTAGAGCGGACATATCGTGCTACATATGCGCATGCGCGTGATGGTGAGTGCGCGTGATGGTGAGTGCGCGTGATGGTGAGTGCACGTGTACCCACAACTCAGCCATCCTACCGGAATCCGACTCGAATGACTAACACTCGTCTGAGTGCTCATCATTTTCAGACTTAGGTCACATTTTCATATACTCTGCACAGGTGGAAGTTCCTATTCGTCCGCCACGCCGTAGTAACCCACCTTTTCAACATAATCCTTTGGTTTTACTTTGATAATTCTATACGGGCCTATATACTTTGGGTTTAGTTTAGAACCTGCTCCTTGTTGACATCTATTGATTGCAACTAAGTCGTTGATATGATATTCGGTAGCAGATCGTCTGCGTAGATTATAGGTTCTTCGATTTTCTTCTTGCATTTTCAAGATTTGTGCTTCTGCGTTTGTTCGACGCTGTTCTCTCTCCTCATGATAACTCAACTGTATTTCTTCTTCTAATATTTTTATGCGTAAATCATACTTACATACTTATTTCTCATTTTAATATCAAGTAAGGGTTCAAACAGGGTAAAACCGGTACTTCTTTGAGAGGTTGAGTTAATGATCCGTTGTACTTGATCTATGTATCGATGCCATTTCATGGAGTCTTCGATAGATAATTTCGTGAGAATTGACACAATTGAAGAATTTAATCGCTCGACCTATCCATTTGCTCGAGGTAGGCCTATAGTAATATGGTGCAGCTTAATTCCCTCTTCTTCGCAATAATTGCCGAATTCTTGGGAGGTAAAGGCAGTATCTCTATCTGAAATGATTATTGCTGAATTCCCAAAATGCTTTTGTTGGATTTGTAATTTGGCAATAACTTCTTGACTAGTGATCGACTTCGTCGGATATAACCAAGCAAACTTGGTGAAACTATCAATGACCGCTAATATACACTTATAACTCTTATTTGTTGATTCGAGTGGTCCTAAATGGTCAATATGAAGTGCGCAAGGGTGTATCTTCTTTTGATAAGGGATGAGCAGGCCTTCTTGTTTTCCCTTCGTTCTATTTGCTAGTATACATTTGACGCAATCGCCTATACATTTCTCAACCTTTGCTGATAACTTCGGAATATAATAGTCATGTCTCACTAAGTTCGGTCCTTTTCTTTTCAAAATGTTTCCTTTCATGCACTAGTTTAATAATTTCTAATTGCATGGCTTTAGGGATAAGCAATAGTTCCTTTCCTTCGTCAAGCTCATATAGAATATCATTTCTCCTGAAATAATTATTGAAGTCTGGAGTTGTCTTAAGAGCTTCCTTAATCGCTGAAATTCTTTCGTCAGCTTCTTGGGCCTTATAGACTTTTATGGAAACACTATCTTCTGCTATTACACCATCTACTTAAAGCATCGACATGGCACATGGCCATACCTGTTGGATGCACTATTTCGTAATCGAAATCTTCTAAATACAGTGCCCATCTTGCTACTGAAGGCAGCACAGTCCGTTACTATCTTAAATTTGGATTCCAAAAGGTAGACTCTAAATTTTTGTAAAGCGTCAATAATGGCCAATACTCCAAGCTCATAACTCGAAAATTTTCTTTCAGCATCACTGGTTTTCTTACTCATGTAATGTACTGGATGTAATTTATTATCTGCACTTGATCTTTGTAAGAGTACTGCTCCATAACTATTTTTACTTGCGTCACAATGAAGTTCGTTATCACAGCCTTGCTTAAAAATATTTAGGACTGACTTCCGATAATATTTTCTTTAACTGTTCAAATGCCAACTTCTCTATTTTAGTGAATTTGAATACTTTGTCTCTCTTCAACAAATCGCTAAGTGGTTTAGCTATTATGGAATAGTTAGGAATGAACTTTCTAAAATAATCCGTTAAGCCAAGAAAACTTTGCACTTGTAGTAGGAGCTGGGAAACGTAATACAGCTTTTGTTTTCTCAGGCGATGGATATATTTCTCCTTCTTTAATAACATGTCCTATAAATTCTACTCTTCTCTTTAAAAATTGACATTTCTTGAAGTTTATGTCGAAACTATATTCACTTAATATTTGAAGAACGGATTTTAGTGGTTGCAACGTTTCTTTCTCACTTGAGGCTGGTATTATCAAATCACCCGTGTAGGGTAAAGCAATTCCATCTTTTGCCAATCTTCGAAACACCTGGTCATCTCCTGGTCACCAACATCTCTGGAAAACTGAACGGGAGTTGCATAAGCCAAAAAGTGCTTTCAAGAATTGGTATTGTCCACTTTGTGTTACAAATGAGGTATATCTTCGACTGTCTTTATCAACTCCAATGTGGAAAAATCAATATCTAAGGTCGATTGTGTTGAACACTTTGGCTTCTTGTAGTTTATCAAGTTGATCCTCGATGAGTGGAAGGGGATAGCGATCTTTCACAATTTTCTTATTTACCTTTCTGTAATCTATGCATATTCTTGGTGTATCATCTTTTTCTTAATCACTACTACTTGACAGGAGTAGTGTAAGGCATTCCATCCCTTAGCCATTCATTAATTAGCTTGTCGACAGTATCTCTTTCAGTATATGGTAAATTGGTATATCTGTTGTAATTATTTTCATGGTCGTCTTCGACTTTTGAGGTCAATACTCTGTAACTAGTTCTTCTAGAATCTTTACTTGTTCAGGTGTAGCCATAGTACCTATATCTAATTCGGTATGCTCTGACGCTTGAATCATCAATATGTCCGGAGGCATGTGAAGCTTTCTCTTCGTTATTATGACATCATCTCCATCTATCGTCATATGTTGTAATAATTTCTTTCCAATAATTATATCAGCATCCATAACGCCATGAGGTACTACGTGTAAAACCGTTTATATTAATAATTATCCATTAATCTCTAAAGTTGAATTTATACATCCCATAGTTTGAACTTATGCATTTCCAAATCCACTAAGTGTAATACGCGGTCCATTAAACAAGCATTTATCAATTGTATTACAAAAACTTTCTGTGATTATATTTATCTTACTGCCAGTATCTATAACTGCGGCAGCAGTTTAATTTTCAATTAGTATGTTCTTCGAATAAGGGAATGATATCTTAATAATATTCACGGTCAAACTGATTGCACGTGAAACATTTGGTTCCATTGCCTTTTGAAGGACATTCTACTGCACGATGACCAACTATGCCACGGTTATAACAACATATGGATTTTACTTCAGGCTTGCTACTGACATTGTTAGATATTCTATCTTGCGGTTTGCTCTTTGAATGTTATAATCTTTTCTTTGATATCACCATATATATGTAGGGATGGGTTTAGCAAAATACACGAACACCCAAATTTTACAGTTTATTAAACTAATAGTATGAATAGAACATTACAAGGTTAGCATACACACGTCTTCACGTCTTGACGTCTTATTATCTACTATCCATAATGCAAAGATGACGCGCACGCGCGCATTCAGGAATATTCCTTCCCACAATTCGGCCATCTTGCAATAAATTCGCCCCCGAATTACTCGCTACAATTATAGTTCCCCTTAACCCATGGTTTTATAAATTCCGCGCATGTTGTTGTTTTTACTGGTCCATCACATGTACCTATTTTCGCAACCTCATAGGTGTCGTTTGATTTAACGCGCGTAATTTCATAAAGTCCTAAATACTTCGGTTTCAATTTCAGACCTGGCCCTAACTGGGTTCTTTTGATAGCTACAATGTCATGTATATTGTATTTTCGAGAAGGCCGTCTTCGGAGATTATATGTCTTACGATTCTCTTCCTGACATTGGAGGATTTGCTTCTTCGCCTCATCTCGCAGTTTATTCCTATCCTTTACAAGAGTTATTTCAATTTCCTTATCAATCATGTCTTTTATCCGTAAATCTTCTTTTCCTCTCATTTTGACCCCAGTCAGTAACTCGAATGGTGTAAAACCAGTACTCCTTTGACACGTGGAGTTTATGATTTGCTGAACTTGGTCTACATGGCGATACCATTTTGTTGGGTCTTCAATTGACAACTTTGTCAGCACTGATATTATCACTGAATTTATTCGTTCTACCTGGCCATTAGCTCTAGGTAACCCAGTTGTAACGCAGTGATGCACTATGTTTTCTTCCTTGCAATACCGATCGAATTCAGCTGAAGTGAAAGCCGTGCCCCTGTCGGATATGATGAGAGCTGGGTTTCCAAAATTCTTCTGCTGTATCTGCAGTTTGGCAATGACTTCCGTACTTGTAGTTGATTTCACCGGGTAGAGCCATACGAATTTACTGAAGCTGTCTACTACTGCCAAGATATGTTTGTAATTCTTGCTCGTTGATTCAAGCGGTCCCAAATGGTCTACGTGGTAAGTATGCAGTGGTACCCCCTCTTTTGGAATGGGATTAAGTAATCCTTCTTGTTTTCCTGCTTTCTTATTCGCCAAAATACATTTTATGCAGTTAGAAATACATCGTTTCACCTTTATACTCAGCTTTGGAATGTAATAATCCTGATTGATCACGTCTTTCGTCTTCTTTTTCCCAAAGTGATTTCTCTCGTGTACCATCTTCACAATATCCATCTGCATGTCACTCGGAATTACAAGTAGCTCTTTTCCGTCCTCCAACTTGTATAGCATGTCTTTCTTCAGGAAATAGTTGTCATATCCGTACGTTGTCTTTAATATTTCTTTAATGGCCAGAATTCTTTCGTCACGTTCTTGAGCTTTACGTATTTGGACAGTGATAGTATCTTCTACGCAAATTTGATAAACTGGATATCGGCTAAGGGCATCAACGTGCCGCATAGCTGAACCTACTCTATGAACAATCTCATAATCATAGTCCTCTAAATATAACGCCCATCTGGCTATTCGTGTATTTAATTCTCTTTTTCGCATCGTTTGACTGAATGCCGAACAATCCGTAATTATCCTAAATTTTACGCCCAACAAATATACCCTAAATTTCTTCAATGCCTCAACGATTGCGAGTACTTCTAGCTCGTAGCTTATGTATTTACGCTCAGCGTCTGAAGTCTTTTTGCTCATGTAATATATTGGATGAAAGCTATTGTCCTCGTCAGGCTTTTGTAGTAACACAGCTCCATATCCCTCCTGACTAGCATCGCAATGTATCTCGGTTGGTCTTCCCTGCTGATAAATGTTCAGAACCGGTTTACTTGCAAGAATTCTTTTAAGCTCTTCAAATGCAACCTTCTGTTCCTCACCAAATATAAATGCCTTGTTTCCTTTTAATAACTCACTCAGAGGTCTTGCAATTGTAGAGTACTTAGGGATAAATTTGCGAAAGTAGCCAGTTAGACCTAAGAAACTCTGAAGCTGTTTTTGCGTGGTTGGCATCGGGAAACGTAGTACGGCCTTTGTTTTGTCTTCCGACGGATAAATTTGTCCATTTCTAATAATATGCCCCAAGAATTCTACTTCTCTCTTCAAAAAGCAACACTTTTTCCAATTAAAGTGCAAACCATATTCGCTTGAGACTTGAAGGACAGTTTTGAGTCTTTGTAAAGCTTCTCTTTCATCCGCAGCCGGTATAATAAGGTCATCCATGTATGGTAACACTATTCCATCCTTCATCAAGTTTCTAAATATTTGATTTATAAATCGTTGGAATACTGACGGTGAATTACATAAACCAAACGGTACCTTCATAAATTGGTATTGTCCCGAGTGTGTGACAAATGCAGTATACTTTCTGCCAGCTTCCTCTACAGCAACATGGAAGAAACCGTTGCGTAGATCCAGGGTACTGAACACTTTAGAGTTTTGTAACCTGTCAAGCTGGTCTTCTATAAGCGGAAGGGGATATCTATCTTTTATAATCTTTCTATTTATTTTTCGGTAATCTATACAAATTCGTGGTGAGCCATCTTTTTCTTAACAATTACAACCTGACTTGAATAATCGGAAGCACAAGGTTCTATTATTCCTTCCTGTAACCAACGATTAACTTGCTGATCAACTACGTCCCTTTCTACAAATGGTAATCTCCGTGGAGTGTGGTAAATAGATTCTTCATCTATCGTTGTTATTTTCATTTTTACGTCTGTTGTGCGCGTCTTCTCGGGATAATACGACGATACAAAATCCTGTACTTGCTGGCATTGTTCTTTAGTCGCTGTTTCGCCAACGTCTAAAGGTGCTTCTAAATTTACGTCTATAGCCATTATGTCTAACCCAGCTGAAGCTTCTCGCTTAGACATAATTACGGTGTCTCCATCTATGACCATACGAACACAGGATAATAATTCTTTACCTATGATCATCTCTATTTTCATCACTTCATCTCGAACTACATGAACTTTGGTAGTAAATTCTTCACCGTCTATTCTTAACTTGCACATCATATAACCCAGCGTGGCAACTTCACTATTCCCAAAACCACGTAGTGCAATGCTTGGATGGTTAAACCTATTTCTTCCAATATTTCTACAGACGCTTTCTCTGACAATATTTATCGCGCTTCCGGTATCTATTAATGCAAAAATTTCTTTATCTTCAATAAACAAGTTCTTTGTGTAAGATGAATGTTCAATCAGATTAACATTTCTTAATGGTCTCTCATTGGATCCTGTAGCGTTTTCTCCTTTATCGCAGTCGAATGATCTATGCCCAAATCTATTGCATTTAAAACATTTACTGCCTTTTGACTTGGAAGGACAATCCATCGACTTATGGCCGGTTAAACCACAATTGTAACATCTGACGTTCTTATTGTCGGCCGCCTTGTTTGCTCCACGACTTGGCAGTTGCGGATTGCGCTGAGGATGCCGCTTGTCTTTCACGTCATGATAAATTCGTAATTTTTGTTTCAAATCCTGTAGGTCTTTGGCACTATACAAAATCATTTTGCTACTAGCATCGTCATTAATGCCGTCCACTATGTATTGGATAAGATCAGTCTCTTCAATACTTCCTCTATTCGCTAGTTCTTTCATCGCCAAGAAATATTCTTGCAACGTTTCGTTTTTACCCATCTTCCTGTTGCCTAACATTCGGTAAAGTTGAGCGTTGGTAATGCGTTCTCCAAATTCATCTAGTAGCGCTTTTTTAAATCTTTCCAATTATTTAGGCCTTTTTCTCCTTCTACGAATAATCTTGCGAGCCCTGTCAGCTGCCTCTTTGCATACAGAAATAGGTATAGATTATCCCAGTCTACCATCTCACCTACTCCTTCAATATCCTCAATCCACTTCTTAATTGAGTAATTATCGCTGCCATCAAATTTTCGAACTGCGTCTTCTACGTCCCGAAAATTAATAGTATTCTTCTTTGCGTCTTTTCTCGAACTCCTACTGCTTTCATTTGTAGCTACGTCTTCGTTGTCTTCCGATTCATTTGCATACGTCTGTTTATCTTCTTCATCCTCGTCTTTGTTTAATTCCAGAGCAGTACGCAGTTTATCCAGGTTTGCTAAGTAATCGCAAATTCGGTGGGTAATTTCGTCATCGTTCCCCGTGTATTCAATACATCAAATGTTACAGATGGAAATTAAATCTCCCAGAGCAAGATTTTTTGATATATGCCAATTTAGCGTTATATTGATCAGAGCCGCTTTTAAACGTATAACCCGAAAATTCTCTAAGCCTTTTCCGATTGCCCCTATCACCCTCCGACTGAAAAACTAGCTTATGAAATGCCCTTATTGTTTCTGCTTTTGCCACGTTCAAGTTTACTAATATAGACGGAATATCTTTCAGCATCATCTTTGCACTATTTTGTTTTATCTTACTTAATAACGTAATGTAGAATACAATAAAGATATTTAAATGACAATATACACAAATGCAAATAAGACAATAAGTACCTACTAACACATTTAAAATAGTTCCACAAAATGAGTGAATTGACCTAGGTCTATATTCGATTTATGCCGACATAAGTTAAAAGAAAACGCATATAATAGCGCACATTCACGAACTCGAACATCTGTTGTTTACTTAAACGCGCCTATTGTACATTTGCTTGGTCCTCGCTGACTAATAACAGGGATACTCATGCACCGTTCATATAAATGCTTCAAATAAATGTCTAACTACTTACGATCGTCTACTTCTGATATTATTTCACAATTTTCGATTTCACGGTAGCCTGACTGACTATACCTCTGTTCGCTCCAGTAATAAATCCCGCCAAACTCTTCCGTCATCCACGCTTTTCTAAGATGTCGGTTTTCGCGTCCACTTTTCGTCGTAATTTCACCTGGTTACTTTTTGTCTGCTTCGTGCTCACCTTCTTTATCGTTCTTTTCGTCTTTGTTACCGTCTTTGCCGCCTTTTCGTCTTTGTCGTCTCTGCCGCCTTTTTGTTTTCGTTGCCGGCTTTGTCGTCTTTGGCGCCTTTTCGTCTTCGTTATCGAGTGTTGTCCCGTTATATTTCTGCTTGCATCCCGGTTGAGCCCCCAAAATTTGTAGGGATGGGTTTAGCAAAATACACGAACACCCAAATTTTACAGTTTATTAAACTAATAGTATGAATAGAACATTACAAGGTTAGCATACACACGTCTTCACGTCTTGACGTCTTATTATCTACTATCCATAATGCAAAGATGACGCGCACGCGCGCATTCAGGAATATTCCTTCCCACATATATGTAATTTTTCCTTTAACTCGTTCAACGTTCCGGCATTATACAAAACCAAATTATTTGTAGGGATTGTCGTAGATTCCATCGACTATGTATTGGATAATTGCATCTTCCTCTATGCGACCACTACTGGCTAATTCTTTCATATGCAGGAAATATTCTTGCAAGGACTCTCCTTTTTCATTTTTCGTTCAGTCAATATCCGGTGCAATTGAGCGCTGTTAACTTGTTTATCAAATTCTGAGCGTAACTTTTCTTTTAAATCATTTAAAGTTCTTATTTGTGGTTCACCTTCTACAAATAATTTAGCTAGGTCAACTAATTGTCTTCGGGCATATATAAAAATATGTAGATTACTCCACTGCAATAATTCGGCAACACCTTCCACATCTTCAATCCATTTTTCAATAGCATACTCATCGGTTCCCTTAAATTTACGAACAGCATCCTCTACATCTCGAAAACTCATAGCCAAGTGTGATACCGATGTTGCAACATCACGACTTTTCTGTTCTTTGCTCTGTGCGGCTGTACGATGTTCGAGACCTTGTCGATGTTCGCTTTGATCATCTTGGTTTAGTTCTATATCACTTTCCTCATCATCGTCATTATCTTCAGTTACCATCGTCATATTTTTTAGACCTTCTAGGTAGATTAAGTTTCGACAAATCCTGTAGATTATTTCTTCTTCTGTGCCCTCGTATTCAATACACATGTGATAATTTTACAAATAGCAAACAAGTCGTTCAGTTTGAAATTATTTTTAATGAAAATCATATTATTATTATATTGATCATATTGAAAATGAAAATTAAAACCCGAAAATTCTCTTCTTGTCTTTTGTGATTAGCTCTATCATCATCTTTTAACAATGTTATTTTTACATACAAACAATTTTTCAAAAACCCTATATATACTAACTTAAAATGTAAAATGTCAAATATCAAACAAGAAATACAGTAGTAAATATACGTTACAAAATATACTATTTGTTAACAATAGTTTAATTCTACAGTATAAAAGAGCAAGTAATATTTAGTATTTGCTGTATTTCTACAACTACTGGAAAAATATAAAGTAGTGCTCAACGATATATTTCAAACTTATGGTCCTTACAGCACTAGAGTAGAACCATCGCGGCGTAGTAGCATTGGATGTGAGGTCTTTCGTCTTCTTTACATTATTTCCTAATTTCTTTCTTCTTCCAAACTTATTTTTCGATTTCCAACTTCATCTTGTTCGTCCTTCGTCGTTAACTTTTTGTTTTGCATCTAACAAGGGGAACAACTTCGCTCTGGTTCGGCTGGTTTTCGAAAAATATACCTGTGACTCCCGTGCATTCTTTATATAATAGTAACGTTAGTTGTAACTTAAGCGTGGAAGCGTAGCGCAGTGGATCAAGTACACAGCTACTACGCTGGAAGTCCATTGTTCGATTCCTACCCTTGCACTTTTTTTTTCAATTTTATTTCACACGATGTTTAGAAATAGATTCCGTTTCATGCAAAATTGTTCGAAAACAATTTTTGCGTCATGGTACTTTTATTGTATAAGAAGCAAATGTACGTCACGGTATGTATTTTAATTGTAAGTTTGAAATACATACCTTATTGGTATTCGCAAGTATATGCAGGTATTTCCCCCTTCCCAAAGTACCGTTACGAACCGTTATAGAATTCCGCGCCCTTAAGGGTCCCTTTTGGAGCTGCGCCAGCCGCTGGGGCTTTTTCAAACAATTTTGCATAACACAGAATATATTTGTAAACATCGTGTGAAATAAAATTGAAAAAAAGGTAAAAGGTAGGAGAATCGAACAAGGGACCGCCAGCGTGGTAGTTGTGTACTTGTTCCACTGCGCTACGCTGCTATGCTTAAGTTACAACTAACGTTACTAGTATATAAAGAACGCATGGGAATCACAGGTAAATTTTTCAAAAACCAGCCCAATCAGGGCGAAGTGCGATTTAAGCCTTTAACCAAATACCCGGGGAGGTCCTCCTATAACATATCTAAGACCTGTCAAAATCGAAAGCGGGGTCGTCCGGTGTTCCCCTTGTAAGCTGCTTCTCTTTCGTCGTGCGTCTTACGTTTTGTTTTATTTCTTTCGTCCTAACTTCGTTTTTGGTGGAAAAAATGTGTCCGATGCCGGTTAAGCCTCCAAAATGTGGGGTCGGTGCACAAATTAAACCTAACACATAATATAAAACGTTTAATACATGTAAATTCAGTAGAAAAAAGCAAAAAGGTGCAAAGTTCGTATACGTCTTATCCCTCTAACTTATCATATATGTACACTCGAACCTCATAAAGTGTCACCTCGCAAAGTGTCGCTTTATCCGATTGTCAATCGTTTCGAAACTCTTATTTCCCGTCACGTGCTATTTGGACAATCTATTCTTTTAATCGGATCTATTCTAGATTTATCAATAGCACTATACCATTCCTCGAAACTACAAATCCTAGAAGTTTCGCACTTTATTGTTTAAACGGAAGTTTATCTACATATATGGATATTAGGGTGACCGGATCTCATAGAGGGGAAAACAAATGTCGGAATTTTTTTCGTCTGGACCCCACAAAACGATTCCCCTTTCCAGATATTGAGATAGCCGAAATTTGAGCTCGATTAAACGACGTTAACCCGTGCCGCTCGTCGCTCAAAGTTTGAAAAAATCCAAATTTTTTGCCAAAAGTTGACATATGGAGCCATAACTCCAGAACGGTAAATAATAGAAACACGCGTAATATCTCAAAAGAAAGCTAATGTTGTTCTTCAAAATTTATATTCTATACATAATTGTTGTTATTTTAAGTCAAACCGAGTTACAACAGCCTTTAGCTTCAAAAACGTGACCTCGTACCACTAGGAGCATACTTCGTATATTTTGTTATTAAGTGATAAATTTTGCTTTTTTTGGTATATTTTTGAGTTTAAAGTAGAAATATAATAAAAAAACAAGTAATACTGACAAGTCTAATGACATCTTTTATTTTAAAATATAAAAATCAGGTATATAATACATACAAAACAGACACAGAAAAGATACAGACGTAGTACCTACATGAGTTGATAATTTTACATAGTTATCTAATCTATTCTAGAGCTTTTGTTAAAGTAGTTTTTGAAACGTCAGGATATAATGCTCGGCATTTGCTTACAACTTGCAGGACATATTGCTTTTGGTCTTCATCTTTTGTCAGAAGGTCGTTAAAGTCGGTTATTAATTTAACACCACGCTCAGCCATATCATTAACTACTTTTAATGTTTTAACAATTTTCAATCCTTCTTGGAAGTCATTATTTTGAGGCCAGGTGTTTGGATGTTGTCTTAGGAAATCTGTTTTTATATTAAATCGGTCAAAGAATGTAACCGTTTCTGTGGTAAGTAAATTTACCAATCCTCCATCAACTATCTCTTTTAATTTCATTCAACTTTTTGGCAAAAAATTTGTTTTTTTTCAAACTTTGAGCGACGAGCGGCACGGGTTAACGTCGTTTAATCGAGCTCAAATTTCGGCTATTTCAATATCTGGAAAGGGGAATCGTTTTGTGGCGTCCAGACGAAAAGAATTCCGACATCGATTTTGCGATCACCCAAATGGATATAGTACCCCGCCCGTTGATCCACTTACAATCAAATCAACTATATTGTATCCTTTCCCACGCTATCATCATCAAATATATTTGTATTTATGTCTTGAAATACTTCCCCAGCCGTGTTCATCAGAAACCCACCGTGTCCTACTGCTACCTGTGTGTAAATTAAGGTGGGGTAGTTGGACATTTTAACTAAATTTATTAGTTTTGACCAACAATGTCCAAATGACCGCTATAATGAATGCTACAATGAAAATGTTTAGTGAACGAAAATTTAAAATTCCCAAATTGTGGAAACACGGAAAAAGGTGTTAAGTGGAGGTGTACTAATAAAAAGTGTCCATCCAAATTGTGTACGGATGAAGCAATAAGCCTTAGTTTAGGCACGTATTCTATTACTAATTGTATTAATTTTGTATAAAGGTAAACTAATAAGTTGCTGCAGACCAACAAATTAATCACAACCACATTGAAAGCGAATCTGTGCGTTTAGAAATACTGTAAAAGAAAAGCGATCGGAGACATTTGTGAAAAAAGATGTTTCCAACCTTCGCAAGTGTAAACGTAGACCTAAGTTTCCAAAAGTACCAGCATACATTTTTTAAACGCAAAGCACGCTAGAAACAATCAATCCGACTACGTGTATGCAAGAAATCTTTTTGTTGGCAAATTTCTATGAAAGTAATATTGTTATATTTTCGAGTGTTAGCAACTTGATATTTTTGAGTTTAGGTTCGAAACTGATGTCATAATTATGCTCCTAAACATTTTGTGCAAATATCTACCATGTATGGCGGAAAAAGTGATCGTCATGTGTCTAATTTTTGTTTGTTTGTTGCCAAACAGAAGTAAAATGTATAACACGTCGTCTGAATTTTAAACTACATGAAGCAGTTGTTGACTTTGAGGTATCAATTCACGGAGCTATAAAAATGTGGTCAAACATGAAACCAATTCGCTGCAGATTTAATTTATCTCAGTACGAAATTAGAGTAAGAAAATTGTGACTCATTTCAGAATCAATATATAGATGGGAACTCAAAAATAGGCCAAGTTTTTTAATTCAAATTTTGGTCTAACACTTTTAGACCTACAAAGTGTGAAGGACTGCTTTGTATTTGGCTTTTTATCAGAAAATATTAATGTTGGCCGGCTGATGACATTTTTAGATTACCTAACAAAAAATTATGTAAAAGAAAATGTTCGCTTTCCATCAGGAATTTGGGCTGGCGCCTCAGTTACTTAAGTAAGAACTATAAACTGCTGTGAATCGTTCCTTTCGCAGTTTAATAACAACTTTTATTGTACGCATGCTAAAATTTGGTACTTTATTTATATTTTAAACCAAAACTAGAAAAATTTGTCAAACTAAATAGCGTAAATTTACCAAATAAAAAATATAAGGATATCTTTATTTTTTTTTTTTGCAGGATTTAAAAGTTGTCGTAGTTAATGTGTGATAAGGTTTCATAAAAGAGTGGATGACATGTTATCATTAGAGTTTGTTAAAAAGGTGGATGACGTGTTATCATTAAGTAGTGTAAACCGGACTGACGCCCTTACTTCTCCGAATTTTAATGTCACGCCTTGCACGTAGGTGGAGACAAAGACACGTCATCAACCTTTTAACAAACTCTAGTTATCAGTAAGTAGTGTAAACCGGTCTTTGTCTCCACTTATGTCCAAGACGCGACATTAAAATTTGGAGAAGTAAGGTCGACAGTCCGATTTACACTACTTAATTATAACACGTTATCTACCTTTCAAACAAACTCTAGTAATAACGTATTAAGTATAGTTCTGTATAAGATATACTCGAATGTATGCATTATATATAGGTACCTATTTTTATGTAAACAAATGGTTTGTTGCATATCTTTTTAATTATTACTAATTATTTTTTTCAAATATTCTAGGATATTCCATAAATATTACACAATTATTTACTGAATTAGGGGTGCGGTGCAATCCTATCCAGGGATCAACCGCATTCGTACCATCGGCATACAACAACACTGGCAATAGCGGCGCAATCGTCCTATACCGATTTTATATATATTTTTATATTTCTTCATTAAGCTACATGTTGATGACAGCACTTTTAATTCCGTTATGTACTGCCCTATTGTTTGATTGACTTTCTGTTTATACCAATTTTCTATCAATTTTGAAAGTTCCATAAATTTCTTGACCTATTTTCCAAATAAATTTAAACAAATAACTACTTACCGGAGTAATATGAGGACAAGACGCAATCGATTTTCGCATAAAAAAATTATAGCACCGTAAAGGTGACCTAAAGGGTGATAAATTATCTAAATAAAAGTTTTGCTAGAGATGCTTCCCAGAGTCACAATTTTAGAAAAACGGTCTTACCTTGAAGTGTTTACGTTACATTCAGATGGAGTTTTCCTCTGTATTTAATCACATAAATATAATTTATAATACATTTATAATAACTTTCATCCTTTTTCTACAAATATACGTTCAAATATTAATATAATTTTCAGTAATTTACCAACATGTTCACTTTTTATGAGATGTTAAAATGTATGACTTTCTAAATGACATTTGACTGGTAGCAACCAGTACCAACTTAAATAGATGTATATTTATATAATTCTTCTTATTTTTCTTCGAAGCGGTCTATTATTGAAGTTAAACGTTGGTTAAACGAATAATTGTTATATACGGAAAAATTGATTGATGCACGAACTTGCGCATCCTTACGATTTTTTGTATTTGCTAGGGGTTGCTACAAGAAAACTTCAGTGTGTAATTTGCATTAATTTACTTGGTATTTCACTAATTCACACCATATATTCATTGCATTACATATATTCTTGTTTCGTTTAGTTGCTTGCTTACTAATTACTGTGTTTCTTTGAATTATTAAATGTAATTAAAATTTAAAATGAATACAAAAATACGCTCTGGAAATATCTTACGATTAAAACTGCAGTTTGACAAATTTTTATAATAGAAAATAAAAGTAGTACTTTACTTTAAAATTTGTCCAAAACATAATAGAGCAATATACAAATAAATACATATATCATCGACGACATCTAACAATTTCACGGTCTTCTATTTCTGTTTCAGCTGCTTTTATAACTTCCACGACAGACGCAATTTCGTTGTAATTGGCCATTTCTTCTTTATTACCCTTCTTATAATACACAAACGATTTAAGCGAAATTTGTAATTCGATTGGTGTTTATCGCTCGAGGTAAGTCCGAGTTAAAATTGATCATGTCCACGTCCATCCTTAATTATCAAGACGACGAGTCCCCTGTTCTTCGTCTCGTGGACATTCCCTAGGGTTCCATGGATTATACAATAACCCTGCTAAACGGAGAAATTCCACAGTCTGATCCAATTTTAACTCGGCACATCTTTTGTCAAACATGTACCGAGCCAAATTTCCCGGAATATGGGATTTTCTTCGTCCGCTAGAACTTATTGTATCTTTGGCAGCCCGCCACGAGGACTCGATTGCATTGGTATGAGCATCTGTATCAGGATCTTTAACCTTCCTATACTCACGCATACGGTCTGTGAGACCGACTTTTACAGTACAGTATACGTGTTTCATATTGTGACGTGAGTATAGGAAGGTTAAAAGTCAAAGTATGATTTACCTTCAAATGGTCATACCCGTGCAATGAGAGGCAGTCATAGTCCTTCCAATAATCGCTGATAACCGTTGTTCCCAATTCAATCCAATCACGGATAATCGGAATCAACGTGTCAGCAGACCTATAAATAAAAGAAAAATTGTTAAAACAAATATGGTTTCACATTCAAAATATATTAAAGCATTCAACGCGATCTAACCTGGCCACAACCACCCCTCCACGCCACCCGACCCAAAGCCATCCCACATCATTCAGCCCAAACCATCCCACACCATCCGGCTGAAAACACCCGACCTAAACCACCCTCACACCGCCCGGTCTACCCCACACCACCCGGACCAAACCACCACACACCATCCGGCCCAAAACCACCCCACACCACCCGGACCAAACCACCACACACCATCCGGCCCAAAACCACCCCACACCACCCGGCGCAAACCACCCCACATTACCCGGCGCAAACCACCCTACACCATCCGGTCCACACCACCCTACACCATCCGGCCCACACCACCCCCACCATCCGGCCCAAAGCACCCCCACACCGCCCGACCCAAACTACCTCCTCACCGCCCGGTCTACCTCACACCAGCCGGCCGAAAACCACCCCACACCACCAGGCCCTAACCCATCCCACACCATCCGGCCCTAAACCACCCCACACCATCCGGCCCTAACCACCCCACACCATCCGGCCCTAACCACCCGACCCAAACCAACACAACTCGACCAAAAACCACCTCACACCACGCGACTCGAATCAGTACAACTCGACCCAAAACCATCCCACAGAATCTACCTGACCAGAACCATCCACCCTCATGCCAAACTATATTAAGTTGATTAAATCTTACCGATCTGGAACGGCAACCATGAAGACTCTGCCATTCAATAGTTGCACAAACTTTTCAGACTGTATTAAAGTTTGTCGCGACGAAAGCTTTTTGAAAGAAGTGATCTTAAAGTGTGACGATTTTTGCTTCAAAAATTATTTGCCTCAATTATATTACGATTATACAAAGAATAAGCAAATTGAGAGTGAGAAGGGAAAAGATGTTAGAGTTCGACAGTTTAGAGGACTTAGTATTTCAAATATGCCTTAATTCTTTTAATTTATGTTCTATTTATGTTTCATTCTTTATAAAAGAAATATTATTTAAATAACAATGTATTGGATATAAATAAATAATCAACACAAGCATTGTAATAATTTGTTAATTAATTTTTATTACTAATGTTATTATCTGTAATAATAGGTGGTTGTAAATTGACCAAAACACAACATATATGTATAATATCATCGATATAACGAAACAAATTTTCAGGTATTTTGCTAAGAATTTGATGACTTCGTAGCCTCTGCACGATCCTTTCTACATGAATCCTTACTTTAGCCATGTTATAAGTTTCCAAGGTTTCTTCTCTGGTGAATTCACTTTTTTCTCCAGGAAAGGTGGCATGACAAGTACTACTTGTTTTCCTTTTTCGCCAATGATACGACGAACATCTGGAAATCCTTTATCTGCAAGAACAGTGTCTCCATCTTCCAACAAATCTATCAATCCAGATTCGATAGTCATCTGAGAATTGCTTTTCCTCCCACCAGCAACTTTTGATTTAAAACTAATAAAGCCTGAAGGAGTAATACCTATTAGAAGTTTTGCGGTGAAACCTTTTTTATAGTGAGAACAGGTAAATACACGGTTATCAACACTTGCAGGAACTTCTATTCTGAATCTGTGCAATCTGACGACTCGTGTATCTTTGTACTCTGGAAGAAAGCATTGTGGCATTGTCCCTTGAACAATGTCTCTACTAGGCAAAAACTAAATTTTGAGTAGCACTACATAGTTTTTTCAAGAAATATTTGTGCAATCGCAGTTCTATGTACACAAAATAAAACGCTTATTGCTGCATAAGTAATTCCAGTTTTAATTTTAATTAGAAAAATCAAAAGTTTGTTCTTAGATATCTTTGAATTTTCAGCTATATTGGCAATTCTTTTTAATAAAAACTGAAAATTGTTCATTCCAACACCAACAAGATCTAATAATTGTTCACTATTTTTAATTGATGGCATTCCACGAAAATAATCACTGTTTTCCTCATTTGTAGTATCTGTTGCAACAGATACATCTTTAAAATTTTTGGTTGGAGTACCACACTTTTTATTCTTCACATTTAACACAACAATATTCTTCTTCTGACATTTATTAATCACTATATCTATTTGTATTTATATATTACTGCAAAGGTAAATGTTTTTTCTTCTTCACTCGAATCATCAGAGAAGTCAAATTGGCACTCCTTATCC
Source organism: Chrysina gloriosa (assembly GCA_038088585.1). NCBI lineage: Eukaryota > Metazoa > Arthropoda > Insecta > Coleoptera > Scarabaeidae > Chrysina > Chrysina gloriosa. Next base: position 34,259,399 of record CM076089.1, read on the forward strand.
ATGGATTCAACCAAACTGCTACTACCAAACTGTATATCCATATTAATATTACTATCAGATGTACCATCATGATTTTCCAGATTGATTCTTTCGTTTTCATGTTGATCCACTTACATAAAATCATATTAATAGTTAATCACATCATTCAAAATGAGGTTATATGACTTACTTTACTTTCATCAACTGAATCCATTTATCTCATTGTTGCTGTTTATATTTCGTAACAGGAAATGTATAGAACTTGCATTTACTATTTTTATTATTATTTTTTCAAATTTTTAAACAACATTGACAGCTCATCGTATATACAATTATTCTACTTGATAGCGGATACAAATAAACCTTTGCAACTTATGGCCACTACTGGCGCTTCGATCTTTTTCTATCCCCTCCAACGACTTGCACGGAGCGATCGTTTAACCAACGTTTAACTTAAATAATAGACCGCTTCGAAGAAGAATAAGAAGAATTATATAAATATACATCTATTTAAGTTGGCACTGGTTGCTACCAGTCAAATGTCATTTAGAAAGTCATACATTTTAACATCTCAGAAAAAGTGAACATGTTGGTAAATTACTGAAAATTATATTCATATTTGAACGTATATTTGTAGAAAAAGGATGAAAGTTATTACAAATGTATTACAAATTGTGTTTATGTGATTAAATACATAAGAAAACTCCATCTGAATGTAACGTGAACACTTCAAAGTAAGACCGTTTTTCTAAAATTGTGACTCTGGGAAGCATCTCTCGCAAAACTTTTATTTAGATAATTTATCACCCTTTAGGTTACCTTTTCGGTGCTATAATTTTTTTGCGAAAGTCGATTGCATCTTGTCCTCATACTTAGCCGTTGTATTTATCACGTAGCTTTCCCGGAAGCTCTACTACGGGTGGCAATCTTGAAACTTATATTCAAATTTGTTCAAGTTCTTTACTTCTGAGACCACGTCCTGTATTGGAGAACAGATAAACATTTAATAATTAGAGTTTTATAAAAAGGTGGCACCGTAGGTACGTAATATACAATATTAGTGAAAAATAATATTGTTACCTTTTATTGTCGTCTTGATGTCCACTGTGGCAATAAGCAACCGTTCTGGTAAGCTGCGTAGAATTGCAACATCAGCAACACTTCCATTCATTGTTATAAGTACATTGTCGTATACTTCGGAAATGATCGCTCGACATCCAGTGAAGTAAGATTTCCAAAGATATTCCTTTTCCTCATCTGTGCACTCTTGATTTTCGGTTATAGACCGAATCTTTTGTAAACCGAGATTTTTCGTTAAAATTGCACAACATTTTTGAGCAACATCGACTTCTATAGTGTTCGTCAAGTCTTCTAGAGCGGCTTGTAAAGTGGTTATGCGTCCCGTGTTGATAAGTGGCTGTCTTCTAATTGCTCAATAACTTCTGCAACTTCAGAATGGTTCATGGATATTTAATCTATTTGTTGTTGAACGTCCCAATTGGATTGTATTTACATAAATTTTCAAAATTACATTTTTCATTTGTGAAAAATATTTCCGATAATATGTCGGACACAATTGTTTGAATACACGGATGTGTTTGGAAGATTTTATGAACATTTTTGTGGTAGACACTAACTATTAACACTATCAGATACTTTTTTCGAGTGATTTCTGCTACGAGATGACATGCGTGTATGATTCCTAATCTCCGCAGAAATACGTGTACCTCCCCATAACAATGATTGCTAAGGTCTTTGCTTAGACCGCGCAGCCATGTTAGATGGGGGATTAACGTCATCGCTAAATACCTCTATACATTAGAACTTAATTCATATATCTATAATCTCCATTGTCAAACTATGATCTTCACTAGTAACGAGTATTGCCAATACATACACATGATACACGGCACCCATGTCCTATGTCACAACTAAGGTATTAAATTTATTTATAAGATTATATGGGCCAAAAGTAAGTTAATGAGTGTAAAACAATTAAACAAACAAAAGATTACAAATAACTTTACTGTTGGCACCGCTGACGTATTTATCCCAAGAGGTATCCCCATAAGCACTCGGCGTTAAACCCGCTGATCACGAAAGTAAATAAACGAGTCGTATCCAAATATCTACATCCTTAATATATTGATCTAATTTTACTACCGTTTACATTGCTTTGTCTAAACAGTAAACAGGCACTTTCATTTTACTTTACGTGCATGTAAAAATAATTTCTTTCCGAAACTTAAATTCTTTGGACTTGGTTATGTTTATACGTCTAAATGACCAACATCCAACTTGAAGATCTAGGAATTCAGTGGTACTCAAAATCTTCCATGCAAAACTTTGGTAAAAAAATAATAAGGGATTTTCTGTGATAATAGGAAATTTTATTCTCTTATAAATATTGTTTAATTTTATTTGACATTTAATTCGTACGTTTCGAAAAGCATTGTATATGTATAGATGTTCTTCCTCGCCTAACATAGGCCTTCTATTGCAAAGTAACTTTATTGGGGTGATCGGGCTGTTGTATTATAAAAAACTCGTTTGTTCATTGCTCAATATTTCGCTATATTTTATAGCTTCATCAGGAGTGCTAAAATTGATCACATTTACAAGAAATTCGTAGATGTTAGTTAGTCATACTTACAACTAGAGTAGATATTGACAAGAAGTCCAATTGTAGATATTACAGGCATTTGAAATTACTCTTATAATTATTTCATATTAAAATTAAAATTAAAATGATTTGAGGCAATTAAAATTTATAAAATACTTTTTAAAAATTGGCAATTTACATTTTATCGAGCTGGTATTCGGATATGTGTAAGATGTAGACAGATCTCAATATACGTTAAGAACACTGTGTGTTTTTTATACTAAAAAGTTTGATTATTATTTCTGGAGTATATGTTTGAAAATTTGTACAATGTATCAGTTTTGAAATTGATTGCATTTTTTTCCTTGTTTATATGTATCATTTCTAGAACTAATCTATTTTTATATTTTTGTTCTTTATCTAAAATTGCGATACTGTCATAATCGAATCTAAATTATGTCTTAAGTCCCTGAAATGCACGGTAATTGCACAAGATCGTTTTCCCACTATACAGTCACTCTTGTGTTGACTTATTCTTTCTTTTAACAGTTGTGATGTCTGTCCTATGTATCCACCCTCACAGTCTGCACACGGTATTTTGTATATGCCATTGTTTTGATTTAATATCGGGGTTCTGTCTTTAATTGTAGTAAATATATTGCGTAAAGTTATTAAATTGTACTTAGCTATGGAAATATTAGGATATGGTTTAAAATATTTAACTATTTGGTCTGTCAGATTTATTATGTGAAGGATCTTTTTGTAATTTACAATTGAACGAGAGAAGAATAGATCTATACCTTTTCTTGACACCAAAGTCATAAGAGATACAAATAACAAAATAATTTTGAACTGGTACCAGAAACCAACTGCTTCTGAACGTTTTGTCAACTATCATTCACACCATCCTCTCACACAAAAATACAACACAATCATAACAATGAAAAATAGAATAATTCACATCAGAGACAAAAATTTTTTACAAGATAATCTAAAGCAACTATATAATATATTTCGAAATAATGGATATTCTAGACATATTCTAAATAAACTTATACTTAATTCCAACTGCTTTGATGGTCCCGTTGAACATATTCCTAATAACGTTAGAGGCAATTACAGAAAGATCGCTCACATAATAGATCTGACAGACCAAATAGTCAAATATTTTAAACCATATCCTAATATTTCCATAGCCAAGTGCAATTTAATAACTTTGCGCAATACATTTACTACAATTAAAGACAGAACCCCAATATTAAATCAAAACAATGGCATATACAAAATACAGTGTACAGACTGTGAGGATGGATACATAGGACAGACATCAGTGTTGACAGTTTCAGCTCTCTACAATAATCAAATATCTATTAGGTCGATAATGTAGTATTTCTTTTTGTACATGTAGGTACCTATATTGTTAGCAATATACAATGGTGGCGGCGGTGATGTATATGTAATACGTGTTTTATGTTAAGTTGTAATAAAACTTCCACTTGCTCTTATTAGTTTCTTCCTTAAAACTGATGAAAAAACTTTAACAATCACAACTGTTGAAAGAAAGATAAGTCAACACAAAAGTGACTGTAGAGTGGGAAAACGATCTTGTGCAATGGCCGTGCATTTCAGGGACTTGAGACATAATTTAGATTCGATTATGGCAGTATCGCAATTTTAGATAAAGAACAGAAATATAAAAATAGATTAGTTCTAGAAATGATACATATAAACAAGGAAAAAAATGCAATCAATTTCAAAACTGATACATTGTACAAATTTTCAAACATATATTCCATAAATAATAACCAAACTTTTTACTATAAAAAAACAGAGTGTTCTTAAGGTATATTGAGATCTGTCTACATCTCACAGATATCCGAATACCAGCTCGATAAAATGTAAGTTGCCAATTTTTAAAAAGTATTTTATAAATTTTAATTGCCTCAAATCATTTTAATTTTAATTATAATATGAAATAATTGTAAGAGTAATTTCAAATGCCTGTAATATCTATGATTGGACTTCTTGTCAATATCTACCCTAGTTGTAAGTATGACTAATTAACATCTAAGAATTTCTTGTAAATGTGATCAATTTTAGCACTCCTGATGAAGCTAGAAAATATAGAGAAAACTATTGAACAATGAACAAATGAGTTTATTTTATTATACAACAGACCTATCGCCCCAATAAAGTTACTTTTATCTTATACTAGCTGACCGGCAAACTTCATCCCGTCTTAGAATGAATAAATGTTGTCTTAAGTTATTACCTGAGTTTTATTAACTTGTTTATATTAAGATAAAATTAATTAAGTTAAATAAAATTTCAAAAAAGAGCAAATTCACATGGGAGCAAAGCATTTGCTTTATTGAATGTAAACCAAATGATTCGGGTATTGTTGTAGCACAACTTTCTGCTAAACTATTTGCTGAATGGGTTGCACCCTTGTCGATTATCTTCATTAAAGCACCTTGTTATATACTATATTTTGCGACCTTATCTATTGTCGTAGCGTTGAATTGTCGTTCGTGTGTTCCAGCGGGGCGTTTATTTGCTCTGATCACGACTTTATAGTCATCCCTTGGCATGCGATCCAACGCAGTTTTGAACAACCGAATCAATGCATGATGTTCATAATTTTTTGCTGCAAATCTTGAAGAATTTCTCTTTTCATTGCGTTATGGATCGTTTGACCCCGATGAAGTCGGTCTTCCATATTGGCCATGAAGTAAATTTGTAACAATTTTATGTTGTGCGTCTTCAACCGGCTGCAATGATCCAATTCTATGGTGAACTTGTTCTTGTATGTGTATAGTCGAAAGGGAACTGACAATTAGTGATTTATGATTACCAAAAATAAAGGCTACTCTGTTATTAACAAACATTACCTTGAATGTCGGACTGAATCCGCGTTCTTCAATAATATTTGCGCCAAATGAAGTCGTTTGGAAACATGCGTTGTACCTTTAAGCGTTCGAAAGAAAATGTCGTAATTCTTGAGCTTCGCCACGAAGCAATGGTTGCAATGGCTTAGGTGGCGGAGGCAACAATGGCGAATTTAACCTTTCCACTGAGACAGCACAATCCAGACGTTTATCTAGCGAACTTTAATGCACCGCAATGGACGCACACAACCTCCATAGGGCAAATTCTAAAGAAAGGATGCGAGCTGTGATCAATTGTGGAACCGCATTGAAACGCTCCTCGATTCAAATTAACACTTAAACATTTCTTCTTGCGGCTCGACGTTGTTGATCTCTGTGTTCTCGCTCGCGGCATTGTAAATCAGACTGTGATGGATATTGCTGACTGCTTCTATTATGACATAACAATTATTCATGCGCGCACAATCAAAAATGTCATAACCTTAATTGTCTTTGCGCGCACCATGACAACTGTCATCACCTAGCCCACCAAACGTCATCAATTTGCTTAATCTCTATTTTTTTCTTAATTTTTAAATGTTTCAATAGATTTCTTTTTTCCTAAACCTTCACGTAGCAATTACGAACAGATCCGCAGAAGGAAGTATCCCATTTGGTTCAGTCGCTTTCAAGTTTTAAGCAGCCGAACAAACCACGATCCATTTATATATATATATATATATATAAGATATCTTATATATATATATATATATATATTCAGTAAGCCTTTCTACCCTTTCGGGCGTGGGCACGTTGATTTTATCAATACTTTCACGAACTCTTTCTAAGTCTTCCTATTCTTTGCTAATCTAGTTGCCTCTTCCCTTTTCATGCCATTCTTTTCCAGGATTGTACTGTTACTGTCGTCCCACGTCTTCTTTGGTCTTCCTCTTCCTCTATTCCCATGCCATTTAGCTTCGTATAGTTCTTTCACTTGCGCTGTTTTATCCATTCTTTAAACGTGTCCCCACCATCCTAATTGTCTTTCTTCTATATATTCTGCCATGCTCCCAATTTCCAACTTTTCTTTTATTTGTCCCGGAGGGTTACTCCGCAAGTTCGTCCGAGATATTTCATTTCTACCGCTCTTATTCTGCGTTTATGTCTCTCATTCATGTTTAAATTTATTAAGTTTCTTTATATTATCCCGCAAAGTCAATATCTCGGTGTGTATTCATATATTCCAATCTCCCTAATTATTTTATAGATGGTTCTAAATATACTTTTCCATGGATACCACTCTAATTAAATAATTTGTAATATTAGCGCCATAATTCAGCAAAATAGATAGAGAGATATCCGCGCTGAGAATTAATAACTAGATAACGTTGTATGTGAAGAATGAAGAGAAGTCAGTTATAGTAAGAGAGCGGCCGAAAATATTTCATATTGATTTTGTAATTGTAATTCATATGTGTCCAATACGCGCCAGTATGTCTAGTGAGCTATCTATGTAAGTACCTAACTATGCAGAAATAGGTAAACTAACGCGTGTTTTTTCACGATGTATGTATATGAATGCGATATGCATGTGTAGTTGTTTTTCTTAGTGCAGCAGTCAATAATCTTAGCGGTACACGTAGTTTTATTCGCATTAATTTGATCGCTAGACGTTTGAATAATGTATGCCATTCATTAATTTTAGTAGTTAAATACTGTGATGTACACTGCTATTCTTTACATACAACGTTATAAGAGTCAAGTTTAATGTTCCCTATTTGTCGGTACGATGGTTTTAGCGTACGTCTATAGATGTAAAGATTTACTTAAATTTGAATTCGGCATAACATAAATTATAATTTCATATTTCAGATTTACCCACCCAAAGTAAGACTCCTTGTTCTGCTCATGTGCACCTTAAAGAACTTATTCAAAGATTTGTAAGTGAAGCCGCTGATGTGCCCAGCTTGCATAAAGACGGAGATCTTCCTGCTCTTTTTCAAGAACTTCCTATAAATCGGACATATGAAGACATTCTATCGACAGCAATAATTAATAAGGTAATATTCTTTTGTGGAGAGTACCATAAATCATTGTTACCTTAAACAAATCATAAAAACCAAATTCTTTCTGATAACACAAGTAGGCGTATTGACGATATCTTATGTGCACTGTATAACACATCCATCTTTAGAGCAAATATTACAGACATATATTAAATAAAAAATAAAAAAGCGCCTTAAATTTATTCTCCCAATTTAATGTATCAGCAAGATTTATTTACAACAAAGTAACAAAAACAACTATCACTGTAAGTTACTGATTTACTATATTTTAATTCATTCAATAGTGTTTGTAGCTCTTATAATTGCTGATGAATAGTTATCGTATAAACAATAAGTTGAAATGTGAAACTGATAATGAGACTATATCACATTACATTATTGAAATTTTATACAAATGTTATGTTAGAAAATCAACAAACGAAATATATTAATAAAATAAAATGTAGCGGACCCTCTATAAACGACCTAATAAATTAGGTTCCTTAATGGGCAGTTAACAAGTAACAGAGCAAAAGCTTACAAAGTAAGCACAATTTGCAGATGCCAATAATCCTGTAAGAAATTCTGACTATGTCAATTGCAAAACGCAACTGCAGACTAATTAGTTTCGTCCTTATTAGGACTCGTCAGTACACTATATCGTTCTGCGAGTGACACAGTAAAAATTTCGATATCTCGTTGAGATGGATATAGTCATAATAATGCCCATCTCCCGAGCAGGCGAAATATTGGCATACCCGGTTACATCGCAATCAACGCCGAAAGAAAATAGTGCACTATTTTCGACAGTCAAAATTTTAATAAAATAAAATGTAAGGGACCCTCTATAAACTGCTGTAATAATAATAATATACTGTACTGACGAGTCCCAATAAGAACGAAGCTAAGTCTGCAGTTGCGTTTTACGATTGACATAGTCAAGATTTCCTACAGGATTATTGGCATATGCAAATTGTGCTTACTTTGTAAGCTTTTGCATGGTTACTTGTTAACTGCCCATTAACGAACCTAATTTATTAGGTCGTTGCCTGGATAGGGAAATTGATAAAAGGTGTAAGGTGATAGGTAAAAAGGTTATAAAAACTTAAAATAATCTCCTATTAAACTAAAAATAAACTATAAAAATGATAACAAACTCTTAGCAAACTAATAATAATTAGGAAATATAATAGTAACTAATAGAATTCTACAGTAAATAAAAAACAACTTATTGATCAATAATAATAATAACTAAATAGACCTATGTTTTTTAAAAACTAAAATAAATATTCTAATATTTTTTTGAAACACGGGAAACTTGCTTACTCTATTCGATAAATTAGAGGAATTCGCTTATTCTTTGTACTAGCAAAATAATCAATTACCCGCTCGTAAAATGCATTATTTTGCGTTATTTTCTACACCTATTTGTTTCTTGCACTTGCATTTTTGTTTTATTTCTTTTTCAATATAGTATCTGGCGTACAATATTTTCGATCTCCTTTTTCCATCGGTCTCTGTTGCTGATCCTCTCCGTTGCCCATTCTTTCCTGTGTAAGTTTGTTTCGAAGTCCCTGAGACGGGCAGCTCTACTTGCTGCAAAATGAACAAAGAATGTACCTGCTGCGGCTCTAACGCCGAGCCACATTTAATTGTTAATTGTGCAATTTGTGACCACTGTTATAAAATTGATTGCGTAGATATTTCAAAGGCTGAAGCGCTCAAAATTCACAACAAAACTGGTCTTGCTTGGTCGTGTTCTGACTGCGCACGTATGGGTAATGACCTTAATAGCTTGAAAGTTGTAATCGTCGGTTTGCAAAATCAAATCAAGCAGCTTGAATCTAAAATATCTTCCGGTCTTGGTTCTGAGTTAGATGTTCTCTACAATAATGAAAAGATTATATCTGAATTTAATTATTTACGGTCTTATCGAAACAAAGCGTGGTTCTAAGCGAGATCAGGAAATAGATGATAAACTGTCAATTAATGAAATTATGAATCACTTAAGTATACCCATTAATGATGTTGCACCAATTCGCTTAGGTAAGTTCGATATTACCAAGCCGATTATGAAACGTCCTATTAAGGTTCGTCTGCCATCTGCCGATTCTGTGTGAACAGTTTTCCGAAATTGTAAGAAGCTTAAAAACTTCGAAAAATATCGCAATATTTCAGTGTCTAGTGACAAAACACTGATGCAGCGTAAAGTATACCAGCTAGTTAAGTCTGAGTGTGAACGACGTTTAGAGAGTGGAGAGACTGATTTGGTGGTGAAATATAAAAACGGCATACTAGTTGTTACTTCTAGCAACTTGACACAGGGAAACTAGTTGGCCCCAACAGTAACATTGACACGCAATTAGGCATATATTACCAAAATGTATGTGGCATTAGGACTAAACTTAATTTAATATATGAATATTGTTTTGTTTCTGATTTTAATATCATAATTTTCACTGAGACCTGGTTATACGCTGATGTTGAGAATAGTGAATTCGTACCTCCATCTTATACTGTTTTTCGTAAGGATAGGAATTGTGAGGCTGCTGGGTTGAGTGGGGAGGTGGGGTTCTTATTGCGGTTGATGCAACTATATTATGTGAAATCGTTGAGCATGCTTTCTCTGACAACTTTAGCCCCCTGATTGATGTTATTATCACTAAGTGCACTTACAGGAATTTCCGCTTTATGCTTGTGGCAGTGTATGTACCACCATATTTGTCGGCAGACGACATTACTCTCTTCCTTGAGGCTCTTGAGCTGGTAATTTCAGACGTTCCACTGATGTTGATCGGCGATTTCAATATAAGAAGTTACTTTCCTCCAAACGTTACCGATCCTAAATATATATCTATAAACAATTTTACTTTATCCATGGATCTTAACCAATTTGATAGCGTTCTCAATATTAACTCACGCCTTCTTGACCTCGTGTTTTGCAACATTGATTCTCACATGTTAGTCAATCACTCTACTGGTCCTATTGTTCCTGAGGACTCATACCATCCAGCGTTGCATATTTTCTTAAGCGTATCATGTGCATCTTCAATGAAATGTTTTCCGACGAATACCAATCTACGCTTCAACTTTTCGCGTGCTAATTTTGTTACTCTCTACAGTGACATGTTCGATGCCGACTGGATCTCTTTTTGAGCGCGGAGGATGTGAATACAGCTGTCGAGCGGATTTAATAAATAATAATAATAATAAATCTATAATTTATGTATAAAATCCGGTGTCTTTCCAGTGGTTTGGAAGATTGCTAGAGTTACGCCAGTTTTCAAAAAAGGCAAACCAGAGATGATCACCAACTATCGACCTATTTCTGTACTGAGTAATTTCTCAAAGGTTTTTGAACAAATTTTATATGATTCCATTTACAGTAGTATCAAAATCAAATTATCTTGGCACCAACATGGTTATATGAACGGTAGGTCAACGGTTACTAATCTAGCTTGCGTAACACAAACGATTTGCGAGAGTATTGATCAGCGCTCACAGTTGGACGTCATCTATACCGACTTCACGAGAGCCTTTGATTCTATTAATTTTTCCTTATTGATTCAGAAGTTGAGTGCTATCGGCTTTTCAACTTCATTGCTGCAATTAATGGCATCTTACCTTACTGGCAGAATCAACTATGTAACTTACAACGGCTTCTCCTCCAAGCAATATTTAACAATATCTGGCGTCCCGCAGCGCTCCAATTTAGGGCCGCTGCTGTTTTTGTTATTTATGGATGACCTCTTGCAAACATTGACGTCCCGTTATGCATCGTTTGCAGATGATTTAAAAATATTTCATAAAATTGAATTCCTTCATGATGCCAGGCTTCTACAAGAGAATCTAGCAATTATTAGGGTTGGTGTACCCACAATAAACTTCACCTTAATGTTGATAAATGCTGCGTCGTCAGGTATACCCGGAAGGTATCGAAGATTATTTTTGACTACAGTCTCCATTGCCAGCTCCTATCTTCATCGGATACTGTAAGAGATCTTGGAGTATTGTTTGATGATAAACTTTGTTTTGGTCAACAAGTTACATCAGTGTGCAATAGTGCGTACAAACTTCTCTGTTTCATTCTTCGTAACACACGAACATTTACTGATTGCGCTGCTATTAAAACTCTTTATTATGGATTAGTTCGGAGTAAATTAGAATATGCAGCGATCATACGGTATCCTCATTATGCATCTCGCCAATTTCGACTTGAGCGAGTGCAGCGACGTTTCTTAAAATTTTTAACATTCAAGGAGACTGGTGACTATCCGAGGAGGAACTACGATCATGCACAACTGCTTCTGTCACACGAATTGTCATCACTCCATATGCGCTATCAACGCACTAGTGCGGTGTTTCTTTACAGACTTATTAACAACAGGATTGACTGTCCTGAGTTGCTTTCTTGTGTACCTTTCGCGAAATATATGTTCATTTTACTTGGATCCTATAAGGAAAAACGTCATGTATCTAGCGCCAATAACACGTCTGTGTCGTTGTGGTGATATGTTATATAAAGACATTTTTTGTGGGGAGTTAGTTTAATATTACGTATATATAAGGTAGCACATATATGTATGTACCTATGTATAGTTATAGAAATACTTTAATATGAAGACGTGTGTATCTCTTCGTTCAATTGTTGCATATTATTCTTTGGTTAGTGTATTTAGCTTGATTGTATGTGTCCGTTGTGATTTTGTACTGTTGGGCACGAAACAAAATATTACTATTATTATTATTATTATTATTATTATTATTATTATATACTACTTAATCGATTTTGATTCATAGTGTTGCGGCTATAATGTTTAATTCTTTTTAGTGTTCAAAAACTCCTCTCTACTGAAGCAGATGTTACCGGTATAGTAACAAAACACTTATAAGTTTACTCAGTTCCGGCATATATTCACATAAATCGTTTTTATTGATTAAATTTAACATCTCGGTTGGGGTTTTACATTCTCAGAATATTTGAGGGTCATATACAAATAATTCATTTTTATTTGAATTTCATCAAAACAAGGATATTGATATATAAGATATTCTACTACATTTTGCGGAAAGTTTTACGAATATATTAACAATTTGTCCAAAGTCAATAAATCGAATAAACATAACTTGTGAATATCTTGAAATCTAACATCTATCTGAACGATTATCGTATCTAAAATTTCGTTAAAAATTTGTTTATACTCTTGTATTTTCAAACCGTAGAAAAATCTATACCTTTTCTAACTGAGTCCTATGTAAGTTATTATATATATATATATATATATATATATAATGAAAATAATGATCATTATTTCTATATTCTTGTAAAGTTTAAATGATGTCAGTTAATTTATTCCGCAGTATTGAAAATGTAATCTCGGTTTGTTAAAAAAGTCTATTTAATAGTCTTTAATAAAAAACAAAACTTTGCGTGTGGTATCATTTCTGATATCATCACTCTTGATTATAAAAGCTTCAATTAATTTGGTGTTATGTAACTGTACCGTAAATACTGCACGCGATGTGAAATGCCATCTTGTATTAGAGCTAGTTGGTAAGCTACTGTGGCATATTGTATCTAAAATGTTTGTCCGTTTAATTTATTTTGAAGAAAATACAGCAAATCCGCTTAAATTACAAAAGAAACCTCTAATTTCTTTGTTTATATAACGAGCTTTATTCAAAACTAAATTTAAAGCATGAAGTGACGATGTACAAAAAAGCTTCAGGAGCAATTGTTTTTATTTTACTTTGTAAACCATTTAAATGCCCTGAAATAACAGATGCACCATCATTTATTTGAGTGACTAATTTTTTCTTAAATCATATTTTTCGCAATTATTTAATACAAGGTTCAATAAATCTTCAGCTGTTCGACCGGTTGATATGTCAAAGAGAACAAAAATCGTCGATTAATTTTCGCAATAATTTCATCTTTATACGCGTTGTCTATAACAGTAGCAATATTTTGTTTTTGAAAGAATTTAAATTTGCACAACCATAAAATATGTTCTTTAGACTTAGAATGTCGTTCAATAGATCGTGATAAATTTTTTAAACCCGTATAACCTAAGTTCGATCACGTTTCGGTTTGGTTACAAAAATGTAGACATAGCCAACAAAATAATCTTTCCAGTTTAATTGAACTCGTTAACCAATCATATTTAGCGTACCATAATGAACTGAAACCACGAATTTGCCGATCGTCGTTAGATACTAAAAATAAATTAGGCAGAGATTTTTCAATTCTCTGTACGATGTGTCATTTCGTCTCTACGTTTAAATAACTAAAACAATTTCTTACCAACCACATCATCTTCGCAGCTGTATATTTTATTAATTTTTTCCATTTTCTATGTATGACCTATAAAAATTCATAAATTAACATAAACTGAATAATTGTTATGTAAATCCTTAAAATATCGTCAAAGTGGACGCGGCAAACTTTTTACGAACGATAGCGCACGCCAACTTGCCGATCTCGTACGATCTGACTGGAGCCCAAACCTCCGCGCATGCGTTTTCGCCTATACAAGTGTACATGCACTTACGAGGACGCATCGGTTGCACCAATACTATTTATATCGTTGGGGAGCTGGATTTGTGGCTATCTTCCTCGCTTGCTATTATAGTGCGTGCACTATAATTTCATGCATTATTGGAAATTTGTTTGCATTTTTAAATTAAGTAATGAATGGATATGCTATTTATTATAAATTCGTTTTAAAGATTGCTTTATTTTAGTATATATGGCCAATGCTTAAACATTGTTTTAATACCTACATAATAAACACAATTTATTTTACTAAAAATAATATGGGGGTTTAGCCTACCCTGTCGGGCTGCCACTGCTGATAGTCAGGTCCCCGAGAAGGATACACGTTGTCTATTCTGTACTACGGGTACTTGAAGCAACGCCACTGAAGCGAAAGTTGCTGATATAAATAAAAGGATATAATCATATATCTCTATATAACGACCTAATGAATTAGATCTGTTAGTGGACAGCTATCAAGCAACTGCGCAAAAGCATATAAAAGTAAACACAATTTCCATTTGCCAATAACCCGTGAGGAGAATTAAGCTTTGTCAATAACAGATCGCAACTTATTTTATTAAAAAGGATATCAAATTAAAGATGCGTACTCAAACTAGAGGAAGGTAGAATTCCAAGAACTGTGAAGAAATTGTTAGAGACATCAAGTACATGATCACAGAAACTAACTGTTTTATCAGGTGTTATACCGAGGTTTATTAAGTTCCTGTAAATTGATTAAAAATTAAAGTTTTAAAACACGAAAGTAACAATACAAATAATCACGAAAACACTGAAAGATGGAGGGAATCATGGCAAAACTGGTTGAGGTGGATAGAAGAAATGAACGCATAGAGAAAAAGATTGATACATTGCAAACGGAAATATAAAAATAACACCGGAAAATGAGATATCAAATTAAAAAGTACCAACAATATGTATATAAAAAATACAGGGAGAGACTAACATCCTTATAAGAACAAGAACTTGCAGCCAAGTATCCCCCTCCGTAGAAGACAAAAGGAGAGAAGAACTAAACAAAATAACAAGAACTTCAAAAGGCAAAAAAATTTAACGATATTTCGTCGGAAAGTAAATAATAATAAAAATAATAACTATAATAAAGAAAAACTACAGAAAATTTTACACTAACACAACTAAAAACCATAAACAACAGAAAACATCAAAACACTAACAGTAAGTAGGTACAAAACAATAATACCATAATATATCCTTATTACCCACCTACATAAAAAATAATAAACAATAAAATATAAAATAAGAAAAATTACCCTTACCAAACAAAAAACTAGATACGTATTTCGGCAACAAAGTTGTCATCCTTAGTGGAATACTGGGGAATTTAGTATCACTAGCGAATCTGACTAATGCCCAAAACGAATACTACACAACGAATACTGTACAACACTAAAGCACTGCACAATGAACATCACACACTGAACGCGCGAGACACACCAAAACACTGTTGACAGTGGTGCATTAGCCGGATTCGCTAGTGATACTGAATTCCCCATTATTCCACTGAGGATGGCAATTTGGTTGCCAAAATACGTACCTGGATTTTTCTCGAAAGGTGTAGTAAGGGTAATTTTTTTATTTTATATATTATTTTATATACAGTGGCCTTATTCTTATTTTAATAAGAAATAAAGGTAATAGTAATAGAGAGAGATGTGAAAAGAGAACCGAGGTAACAACAGAAGAAATAAGGAGATGCAGGTGAGTATAGGCATATGGAATATAAACTTATTAAACGGAAGAGAACTACATATACAAATCCAAAGAATAAGTGGCACAAAAAGAGGCATCACGGAGAACAGTATTAAGTAACAACTATATGCTCAACTACTCAGGACTGGGAAAAGGACAAAGAAGGGAGTGAGAATTGTGATGACAAACGGGATGGATAACAATCAATAAATTCAAGAATAATGTCAATTTGGCTTAACATTGAAACAGAAATAGAAGTAAACATAATACAAATATATGGACCAACGGAAGGATCGGCAGAAGGAGATATTAACGATTTTTGCGAAAATTTTCAAACAACGATGACACTAAGGAGAAGCAAACAACAACATAATTGTCATGGAGGACTGGAATTATAGAGTGGGGAATGATACAAACAGGGTACTTAGATGTATAGGAGTACAGAGAGAAGAAACTAAAAACAGAATGGCACTAGAGGGTTGGAATTCTGACAAATAAGTGAATTAATAGTCAGTAATTCTTTTTGGCAACAACCCCTACATAAAAATACACCTTCGTGGTTGAGAGTAGGGAAGCTAAAAGCATAATAAATTATATACTACACACAAAGCACATCAAAACATTTTTTTAAGGGAATCATATCAATACCAGAAGCAGAAATAGAAACCATTCATAGACTCGTTAGAACAGAAGTAATGATTTAGTACAAAAACCAAGAAAAAAATAGAATACGGCAAAGAGAGTAATGACATATTCCAAAAACTAGAAAACTAAGACATGAAACGGAATTTATAGGACTGCTGGACACTTGCACACAATAAATAATGCAGCAGAAATGATACATGGTAGGACGAAGATCAAGTCATACAAGAGAAGTCTAAAAAAACTAATTAAAACCAAAAAGAAGGAAGGAAGCAATATGATAAACACATATCAAGAATACAAGCGCTTAAAATATATATAGTTGAGAAATGAAGTAAAACATGAGGTTAGACACGGAAAAAAGGAGAGCTGAGAGAACTGCGGAGAAGAAATAAATAAGCTACACACTAATAATGACAGAAACTTCTGGACTAGCATAAATACGCTAAAGAGTAAAGAGAAGAAGGAAATAGATGATTTAAGAATGATTCTAATCAACTTAAAACAACCTCTGAAGTACTTGGAATATGCAAGAACTATTACAGCGGGAAATTCTGACTAACCCTACGAGAATCACCAAAAAGCAATGACGAGGAACAACCTGAGACCGCCACGATGGAAGAACTGGAAGAAGGAATACGAGGAATTAAAACAAAGCAGAAGGTTTAGACAATACATTTCCAGAGATGATTAAAGGGCTGGGGGAGGATGGAAAAGAATGGCTACTTGAAATATATAGAGGGGGATCGAATACTAACTCAATACCGAAAGACTAGTAGAGAGTTTGATGATTTCGATATACGAAAAAGAAGCAACTACCGCCTGCGACAATTATCGAACTATATGTTTGACCACGGTATCCTTTAAAGTATATACAGGAATAATAGAAAGAAGGTTAAGAAGCAAGCAAGAGAACATAAACTGAAAATGAACAAACCGCATAGAGAAAAGAAAGAGGAACATATTTTAGAAATTAGAAATTTAATTGAAAAGAAGAATGAGGAAACAATTATACCTAACATTTATACCTTAAAGCCGCCTTCGATGCTGTAGATCATAATATACATAATATGCAAAATATTGACAGATTTAGATAAAAATAATTAACATCGTTGTTAAGGACTGTATAATTCTCAGATATCCAGACTCACTTTTATATATGTATATTGTACACTTCGTTAACTAAAATAATTCCCTCACTATTTCAAATACGCGATTAAATTATTTTTTTCTTTATATTTTAGCCAACATCTGCGTGTTACATTCGGTTGAAGGAAAGTTATTTAAAATTAATTTTTGCAATTTTGTATTTGCGAATATATGTTTGTGACCTTTTTCGACCGTTTGATCCCCTAGTAGGTAAAAAAGGCCTGCGTATTTTGCGTAAACTGCGTCATCCCAATTTTCTAATTTCATCCGACCCCTCGCACCCTTCAGCGACACTTAAATATAAATCGCGCGAATTTTACTTTAGTCACTTGCTGACACCCACACACTCGACACTTCACTTAGTGCTTCTAACAATAAGTAAGTACTCACACACTGCACCCACACACACGACTACCACCGGACCCCCGTCTCCTCCATTTTGCTGCCCAGCAGACATCGCATACACGCTTCGAAGCGCTATCTTCAAGCTCAGGTATCACGCAGTAAGTTAGCCCCTATCGTTCTAATTTACCTAATTTATCTTTCGTATTATTACTCCACACCACGCATTCACACACAAACGTACGACCACGCATTTTCTAAATTTAAATAGCATTTACTGCAATTATATATTTGTATTTGAATATTACGTGTAATTATGGATTTTTGTTTTCTATAAGGTTTTGTATTCCCATTTAAAGAAGACTTTTCAAAAGAAGTATTACGCGACCCATACATCAATTTCAGAAGACACCAATGACGTTACATTTTTCGTATATTTAAAAAGTTCGCATTTAAAATTAAAAATCGACCTATATCAGGAATTTTGTCAAAAGTTAATTGTCTGCAAAATAATGAATTTGTTCCATAATTTAACCGTGCACTCTATATATCTAACACAGGTATAAAAACGCTTTCTTAACTCAAAATAATCTTTAAATGGGCATACAAACCCTTATAGAAAACAAAAATCCATAACTATAGGTAATATTCAAATACAAATACATAATTGCAGTATTTTTAAAATCAGGGAAACATATCAATAGGAAAGAACGGAGATGTGTGTCTGTGTATATAGCGCTCCTTTTCTGATACATTGCGTATTCGGCAATTACAAACGTCCTATCTTGCTGTACTCCCTAACTATCGCTTTGGGCGAACGTATTGAATGGATAGATAACAAGGCCGGCTGTATGTGCGAAATTTGTTTGACTCTAAAACCGATAAAGTAACAGGAGCACAGGCTGTACCTTAAAATACCGGACATAACTAAAGTCCGTGATGGTACATATATATAGTGTCAACTTGTTTTCGGCCGTCCATTGCCTCAGATACCTGTTGCGTAAAGTTGAGTAAGTTGGTCGCTGTTGATCGTTCCTTAATGCTGACAAGGGAAAACCAAAGGCTTAACGTGCTGCGAGACTACATTATATATAATTATTTCAAATAATTTGACGAAATTTGATATTATTTCCATAGCTAGTTATAGAACTTCTTTCGCCAGACTTGAACATTGGCGTAATCTTAGACTTCTTCCAAATAAGTGGAAATAGCTTCTGGGACAATATAGCATATATATATATATATACTTTAGTGGTGTGAGCAACCATCGAGTGCAATCCTTCACCAGGAATGACGGAATACTGTCAGGATCCGCTGTTAGATTCCCTTTGAGTTTCCTACAAGCATTCAAAATATCAGATTCGGAAATCCTCCTTATATGCAAAACGTTTACGTTCCCTTCCTGAATATTCATTCTGTGAGCAGCATTATTATTACCCTTAGCCGTAACACCAGAAACCTCTGGGATCGTGAGACAATCCGCTATCAACCCCACGGATATAAGTACAATAGGTAGTTTTTATTACAGTTTTCAAACAAAATCGAATCATCCGTATGCGATTTCGGTAAAAAGTAGCTCTGAATCTTCTATACAGCCTTAAGTAATGATATTTGCTCTTTATATCGCGAATTATTGTTGCGGTACATCATATAGGAAATTTCTTCCTTCTCCCGGATTTCATACTAGGCACGTGCGTAACTATCACCGACATTAGTACTCTGTAAAAGATGCCACAAATATCGTCGACAGGAATATTCCCAGTTGACCTCTCAAAATCCGTCCAGTTAATATCGGCGACAGCCTGATATAATGTTGCAAAATTGACCTTTTTAAACTTAAGTCGCTCACTTTCACATCTGGGAAATGATGTACGATACTTATTGTATTTGAGAGACATTCTATTAAAAAACAATTTGCTCCTTTTTGTTTTGAAAGGAAACAATACATATTTAAAACAAAACAACAATTATATTCGTACTGATGCTTTTGCTTACAAAAGTAGAAAATTGATTGTAGTATAAAAGTAATACATAAATAATCAAACAAAGAAGTTAATCTAGCACTAACATTACAGGTAATATACTGTTACCCCAAAAATTTCATCACCACTATTTCGTCGAGGGTAGGCGGGGGGCGTATAAATGGCTAGAGTGCACAACAAGAACAAATAATACGCGATACATACGCTTGTCGCAACAGGTTAGCCAATGCCGTGCTCAGCTCACTGGGAGATCCTGTAGGTTCCTTTTCAAGATATAATAACGGCCGTTGAATTCAGAAGGTCTTGTCAGGGGAAAAGATAATATGGGCGCCAACCATGAATTTTGGGTTAAAGGTAATATGAGCTTACCAGATATATTCTCATGGTCAAATATATTCGGTACCTTTTATTGATTGGGATACTGTCTGAACTTAGGAGTGACCACGATTAGCTGGTATGGTGCATGTACAATGGAACAAAACTATACTTGGACGATTGGCAAGCGACGAAGAAGTGTCGGCAGAAATATTGCAAGTTGAATATTATTCGAAATCCGCATTCATCGTTGATAGTGATGAATGCATGAAACTGTTGAGTCCATGGTTTGCTTGTCATAAATAACAGGCAATAAGAATACAAATTATATTCTTTCGGTAGCGATTTCTAAAATTCAGAAACTACATAATATTTGAAATTAATTAGCTAAGTAATGCGAACAATGCGGTAATGGTAAGTCAGTATAAAACGTTTTATCTTAGACTTTCACAAGATAAAATACAAAATACGTGGTATTAAGTTGTGCTGTCAAATTATGCACATGCGATATAAGTCTATTGTTTTGATCTCTATATATGTACATATATCTACGAATTTATTAAAAATACGGCAACTTAGTGAATGATTATTCTACAAGTCTATGAATATTTACGGTGATAATTTAGTTGAAACTAGTAATGCAAAATATTAAATATTGGAAAAAAAGGTCTAAAACATATAGAATTATAAATAGCTTAGCTGTGGTGTTATGGCCGTCCTCCGGATGATGTCATCACGGGAATTTTACGTTTCGTCGGACTTGTTTTTTGGAAAAGATGGACTTGAATTATCCGATGAATGAGACTATAGGGTCCGCTTCTACTAATTCCTTTTGTGTGTATAACGGGCAAGGCGTTTAATTTGGTTCGAAGTGGTGCATTGAGGGTTTAAAAGATACAACTGAGAGCTTGCTGATAATCCCCCTACTTCAGGATAAAACAATATCAGCAAAAACCCTCCCGATGTCGTAACCGTCTTTACCATTTAGCTACTTATTGCCTAGAGTCCAGGCATGGGCAACCTTTTGTTGTAGAAGTTTTATGGTGCGAGTAATCTTGAAAAATATACATTTTTGTGGTATCCTTATGATTCATTATGAATTAAGTTTAGACGGGCCGTGCTAATATGCAACGAAAGAATTCAGTAGCGGGCCGGGCAAATCTTACTCGAGGCCGCATGTGGCCCGCGGGCCGGAGGTTGCCCATCTATAGCCTAGACAGTCCTCCTTGGGACGAAGATTGGCTTCCCGTCCTCATGATTGGACGGATTCAAAAAATTTGAGGGCATCTATTCAACGCTGCGTTACGATTGGTTCAACGTGAACGTAAGAGACACTAGGAAATAACTTTTACCCAAGAGGAATAAAATTTGAGCGTGTTTGTAACATGTTAAGCGAAATATTTCCAAAATGGAAGTAATGAAATTTGTGCACGTAACAATCGTACAAAATGTTACAATAAAATGTTTATAAACCACCCAATTTTAACCCCTTGCACTACGCCGAAATTCACAATCAGCGGTGCCAAACTCGGGCGCCTGAGTGGTCCCGAAAAGAGTCGAAGCGGCGAAGACTGAGTGTCGGAACTTTGAACACATCTTACGACCATTCTTACGACTGACAATGAGTGCGAGATAGGCGTGCTCGTGTTGACTTCACGCGGTGGTGCTCTTGTAAAATTCAAAAGACAACAAGATACAAGATAAAATACCCAATCATTCAAGAAAAGGAAAGAAGAGATAAGACCTCATTCAGGCGTTCCTGGTGGCCTGAGATTAAGACCACGAGCACGGCTCGTGATATTCATGTTTGGCCCGAAATGTCGACTACGAGCCTGACTCATGATATCCACGTTTGCCGTGAAATTGAACAACGAGCCTGACTCGTGATATTCAAGTTTGGCCTAAAATTTTCATCACGAGTCAGACTCGTGAAAATAGTGCAAGGGGTTAACGATATTTTTTTACGTTTTCATGTCAGAAATATATACCACTTATGAAATTATAAATGTAAAAGTTATATTAGACAAGGTGGTAAAATTATAATAAATATTAATTAATTTTAGTAGAAGTGAACAATCACATCAGAGAGGAAGAGAGAGAGATGTCTCTAACTTGTCTTATATTTCACCATATTTTCATAACTTTTGGAAATGAGCTTTTAATTATAGAGGTAAATATCTGGAAACAATAACAATCGTTCAATAAATGAAACAATACATAAGTGTAGTGTCTCATCGACCTGAGAAAAATAAGTAATATAAGGAGTTACATTGGTGACATGTGAGTCCTGTAAAGAAATATATAACGCTATACACATACTAGAGAGAGTTCGATTTTATGAAGTAAATATAATACTCCCCATTATTAATTTTTGAATATATCATACCTAATGTTTTCATTCTTTCTTCCTTGATTTTAAGAGATATCTCAGTTATATCGCTGGAAGAAGATCATTTCGGAAGACAGAAATGCGTTTGCTTGTGGACGTAAAGGGACGCAGAAGAAAACATTGTCTGATTGAGTACGTCGTCGGCATTTTAAATGTTATTGAAAACCAGCTGTTTTCTTGCTCGCGTGCGATTGGGGAGAGATTTAATTTAAATTGCACGCGCCAAACAGTCTGCAAAACGATAAAACAGAAAAATTACAAGTGCAGACGTCCAGCCCAGAAAATACAATTCATGGCGGAACATGAAACCATCATACCGTTAAAATTGGGTGGTTTATATACATTTTATTGTAACATTTTATAGTATATTCTCTGTAATATTATTGTTAGATTAACTTCTTAGTTTGATAATTTTTGTATTACTTTTATAGTACAATCAATTTTGTACTTTTGTAAGAAAAAATAACGATACCAATATAATAGTTGTTTTGTTTTAAATATGTATTGTTAACTTAAAAAAAAAAGCAGTAAAAAATATTTTTAATAGAATGTCTCTCAAATACAGTAAGTAAATTTATCGTAAACCAATCAAATAGTAGCTAAAACTAGTCTACAAAAGAGACTCCACGTATTGTTTTAATATTACGCGATTATCTGAAGACAGTTCTTATATGTAGGTATTTCATTCTATTTTATTATATTTTGCAAGAATGTTTACATAAAAAACAAAATAGCAAACTAAAATTGATACATTATCACTTAATATTGTCTAGATATAATTACCTACACATATATTTAAGGGGCACTTATTGTTAAACCAGTATCGGTGTTGATATAGAAACATACAGCTGTGTTTGCTAATTTCTTTTATTTATATAAAAAACAATGACTTACATTTTTAATTCAAATTAATTGGGAACATGGAATGTCCGGAGTTTGTACGAAGACGGGGCGGTGAAAACTCTGGAGGCGGAAGCAAAAAGATATAGACTGGATCTGCTAGCAATACAAGAGACACATATAAAAGAAACCGAAATAACCGAATTAGAAGAATACGTGCTGTTTACAGGCGGGGGACAAACGAGAACGTATGGGGTTGGGTTTTTAGTAGGCAAAGAATTTAAAGAAAAGGCTGTGAAATTTGAGCCGATTTCAGACAAAATGTATTGTATAGAATTACAGGAGAAGTAAACGTTGCAATACTAAATATACATGCTCCTACAGAAGAAAAGTCTGAAAAGATAGAAGAATTTTATGAAGAACTAGAAAATGAATACAATAAACTAAACAAGCACGTTATTAAAGTAATTATGGGTGATATGAACGCAAATATAGGAAGAGAACCTATATATAGGAATATAGTAGGAACAGAGAGTAAACATCAATGATAATGGAGAAATAATAATCGCGTTTGCGGAAGAAAAAGACATGAAGATGATGAGCACACACTTTAAAATGAAGGAGATACACAAAGGGACTTGGATGGCACCGAACGAAAGATATACAAACCAGATAGATCATGTTATTATAGAGAAAGCACACCACAAAGTTATAAGGAAGGTAAAATCATGCAGGGGAGCAGATATAAACTGGGACCACTTCCTGATTAGAATTGAGGTAGGGATACGGAAGACGGAGGGAAAGATTAGAAGGAATGGAAGAATAAAACAGTTTGATATAGAGAAACTACAGTTAATGAGCATTCAGCAGAAGTACACTAAGGAAACAGAACGGAGATGTCAAGAAATAGAATACAAAAAGACGAAGACGTAAACGAAAAATGGAAACACATAGGAAATATAATTAAAATCGGTACAGAAGAAACCATACCATTCAAGAGACGCCATAGGATACAGTCATGGTAGGACGCAGAGTGCAAGATAGAAACCGGAAAGAGGAATATATTGAGGATTAGAGCAATACAAACAAAAAGTGCAGAAGATAGGGAAGCGTACAAAAAGCAGAGAGCAAGTGTGAAAAGGATAAACAAACAAAAGAAGAGGGCTTTTAACGAACAGAAAGTGGCAAAAATAGAAGAACATTACAAGAGGAAGGAAATTAGAAACTTTTACAGAGAAGCAAGACGGGGCAAAAAAAGATATAACCAAAATGTGTTCATAAAAGATATGGAGGGAAATTTAATTGGAGACAACAAACAAACGAATGAAAGGTGGAAAGAATACTTTAGCGAATTATTCAATGAGAAGACGGAGGGGGAAAGAAAGTAAGAGGTGAGAGAGGATGATAAAAGAATAGCGGAACCAACGCGGGAACAAGTAGAGGAAATAATACGGTGCATGAGAAACAATAAGAGTCCAGGACAGAATGGGATAACAATCGAAAATATTAAGCATGCCAGCGAGTAATTAAAACAGAAGAT
This sequence comes from Chrysina gloriosa, assembly GCA_038088585.1. Taxonomy (NCBI): domain Eukaryota; kingdom Metazoa; phylum Arthropoda; class Insecta; order Coleoptera; family Scarabaeidae; genus Chrysina; species Chrysina gloriosa. The sequence continues at coordinate 34,284,357 of CM076089.1, forward strand.
TCATGAACTGATAATGGAAATTTGAAGGACAGAGCAGATGCCGGAAGGATGGGAAAAAGCTTCAGTAATACCAATCTTGAAAAGTGGAGACGAAACAGATTGTAATAACTACAGAGGGATTTTCCTGTTGGACGTCGTTTACAAGATATTGGCGACAATAATTAAAACCAAGTTAGAAGTAATAGCAGAGCCGCAGATAGGAGAGTACCAGGCAGGTTTTAGAAAAGGCAGAGGGACGACGGACCAGTTATTTATAATGAAAGAAGTATGGACGACATGTTATGAGTATAATATACCAGCAGTCGTTCTATTTGTCGATTTTAAGAGGACATATGATTCGGTGAAAAGAAGCAAAGTGATAGATGCGATGGATGAGGATGATTGAGGAAGATAACGTGCAACGTAAGAACAAGAGGAGGAGAATCGGAAGACTTTATAGTAAGAACAGGTCTTAGACAAGGAGACCCACTTTCAACACTGCTCTTTAACATGGTGCTGGAAAAGGCAGACTAAACAGAGACGGAGACATATTATATAAGAGTCACCAAATAATAGGATACGCAGATGACCTAGCTGTTATAGCCAGAGGCGGGAAGGAACTCAAAGAAATAACACAGAGATTGATAGAGGAGGCATGGCAGCTGGGACTGCAGATAAACGAGAAGAAAAGTAAGGTTATGAAAGTGGGAGCGGGTAGTAAAATAGGAGGAGAGTTCAAAGTATATACACATTTGGGAGAGATGACTTTTGAGGAGGTGGATCAGTTTGTTTACTTGGGAGCACGGATAACAAACACGTGCGAAGAAGAAAAGGAAATTGAAGCAAGACTGAGTAAAGCCAATAGAATTGCTGGAATCATGAGTCACCTACTAAGAGCAAAACAGATGTCGAGGAGCACGAAATTTAGGCTATACGAAACCGTAATAAGACCGACGGCATTATACTGATGCGAGACATGGGTTTTGAATCAATCTACAAAGGAAATAGTAAAGAGATGGGAGAGGAAAATACTTCGTAGAATAATAGGAGGGAAAAAGACCGAATATGGCTATATAAGAAGAACTAATGAAGAGGTCTATGAGGCCTATAAAAAATCGCAGATAGATTTTATCATTAAAGCAAAGAGATTACAGTGGCTGGATCACATGGAGAGAATGGATGAAGAAAGAACCGTTAGGAAAATAGCATGGAAAACACCAGGATATAAGAAAAAGAGAGGAAGACCGAGGAAAAGATGGCGAGAGGCGGTACTGGAGGACCTGGAGGATAAGGGAATAGCGGACTGGAAGAAGAAGGCTACGGACAGGAAACAATGGAGAAATGTAACGAAGCTCTGGGCCTAAAAGGCCCGCAAAGAAGCTTATATATATATATATATATATATATATATATATATATATATAACACCTACTTACTTGAAATTCATATATTTCATTAATCGATACAATGATGTTTGACTCATGATTGACAAATTGCTATTATTTTTAACACCAATATTTTATTCAATGTCAGTGGTCCATTTTCTCTGAACATATTGTGCAAAATTTGACGAATAACAATTTTCACAGATTCGTCAAAGGTCACTGTTGCTCACAAAATTCCTTCAAACATAAATATTCAAAGAATGTAACCTACTACTTCACAAATCTGTTTTATCATGTCAAATTTCTTGATATTAGATGTATCGGCCAAAATTTTTTGTAAGCGTTCACTTGCTTTTCATCACTGCGTAAATGACACGGCTTTGCACACTTCTTCGGAGGAGAAGCACACCCAGCACGACTTGTACTTGGTCTATATCCATAACAGAGACCAACTATAAAAGTATTTTAACTATATTAACTATATATCTATGTATTGTCTGTAAATTACATACTTTAACTTAAGTTACTTTTAACTATGATAACTGTAGAGTCCTAAAAGAACTGGTATATGTTTATATTTCGAAGGAGCTAGAGAAAACAGAAAAAACACTACAATAACTAACGGTAATAAACAAATGTCAATACATTTGACAGAATTACGTACACGATACGATTGGCCCAGTGTCATTTAGTGCTGCTTTCGGACAATCAGAATTTACTATAAAAGTGGTGTCTTCAGAAATTCGTGTCTCTATTTCTGAAACAAGGTATAATCATAATGACTTGTTGTTTTTTGAGACTGTTGAGTTCTTTCTTTTCTATTCGTATATCAGGGGGCAATAAACCGTAGTTGTATAGAAATTAGTTTGTGCTTATCTGCTCCCCCTGTCAACCTTCCCATTCCCTTCTGCGTTAGGGAGTTAACCAGCAAAGTGGCCGAAACGCAACGTTGAGCTGGTCCGGTCGCCCGACGTCCATAAGGGAAATAGATGAGCAACGCAAGGTTTGTCTTTGTCCTTGTGTCTGATCGGCCATGTTAATTTTTGTGTGCGTTACGCCACGCAAGTAGCAATTGGTCAAAAGGTTTTAAGTAGGAAAAGATCGTGTACAGGGATTGCCCAAAAAGTTTTAAGTATAAATTCTAATACGGGGTGCGGTCCAAAAGTATTTCATTTTTGAGGGTAGGGGATGGGGTAGTTAGTTGACATACGGTTAGAAGACAACCTCAATGACTACTGGTGAAGGAAGAATTGAATCAACAAACATAATAGCCAACGAAACAGTGACAACGACTCGAAGAAGAACTAATTAGAATGGAACAAAAAATCGCGAATGTAAAATTTCTTCTTGATGGTTCGGCATGCTCCATTACTTCAACCGGGAGTAAATATGTTACCCTTGATATTAGACCTGCTGCTCGATATATCCGTGTTATAAGGATTTTCACATTATCTGCTTGCATTTACGTCACAGAAGAGGAGTGATTCAAATTCTGTCAACTAGAGGGTAACACCGAAAATCGTAAAGTAGTCTTTTTCTATACCAACATGGCGTAATAATTCTAATTCTATTATAAATAATAATTTTAACATTTCTCAATTTGCATAAGTTGCAAGATTTAATAAGAGAAAATTTGATATTAAAGAAATGCAGTTTTTATGAAAAAGCTTTATCATTTTGTTTGTGAACTGGAACAACTGATAGTGATAGTTTATAATGTGTATGTAGATATAAGAGAATTTATATGTTCTCAAGAGAAATGTACATACATGTAATTTTCTGTTGTTAGAATTATTTCATTTTTTAATTAAGAATAATTTAGTTCTGAACAGTTCATTTGAATATTTTTATCAACTTCTTCATTGTGTTAATATGGATATTTTATGATGAAAGAAATAAAATTGTAGTATTGTGAATGTATAAACATTGTTTTATTTTTTAAGAAGAAGGCCTATTATTTTATCATTTTCAATAGTTTGTCTAAGAATTCTTCTTCTATTTCAAGGGGCTTATTTTAGTAAATAATAGATTAGTCTATTGTAGTACACTAATACTCAAATGGTTAATTACCACTAGAAAATTTATCATTTATTCCAATTCAATATATCAAAATTCACAGTAAATGTTGGGGTTATAGATGTTTATGTTCAAATGACCTTCGGTTTATTTTTGGGTTCTATTTATACTTTTTCAATACCACGCACACCACCTTTTAGGCCCTTTATTACCGTACCTCTTATTTTAACTTCAGCCAAAAAGTTTAATGGGAGAAAAAATGTAACTAGAAATAATTAAATAAAATATTAATTATTAGAAAACGCATCGATTAAAAGATAGAAAACCATTATAAACATTCAGACACATACATTCAACACTTTCACATCACAAGAATTCCTAATAACCACTGGATATAAATAACCAAGGGTACATGGACATTAACAATATAGGTTTCTATAACAACGTTATGCCTTGGATGAACTGAAATCATGGTGTAGTCCAGGTTTCCGTAAAAAATTAAAAAATTGTTTAGTTGATGACGAAGAAAATTGACAAGATTGATAAGTCAATAAAAAAAAATAGAGCTGCATTGACGAAGGAATTCAAGAGAGGAGACATAGGAAGAACCATCATTGAATAAAAGAAATTACACTCACACATACACAACACTAGGTAATTATCTTTATTTTAGGTTAAATATTTCTCAATATTTATAAATATAATTTGTTATAATTTATGCTTTTTATATCATTAATTAAGAGCCAGCTCGGTGCAACTTTGTTTAAGAAATTAACTAAATTCTTAGTACCCTATTCCCTAAAAGGACAAGAACACATTTAACATAACTCAAAGAATTATTACTAAAAGAACGAACTTACTTGAAACTCCATGTACTGTTTCCACCCGTTCATCTCAAAAAAGTAGTCCATATTTCCTGTACATTTTCAGGTTGGAAAAAATCATTGTACCGTTTCGGCAAATAACTACTAGAATTTTCAAAATCTTCTTCAACTCTGGGGCCATAACGTGTGTTTACTTTGTTAATTTAAAAAATTTGGTGAATTGTATTTTTTCTACATCTTTTAATTTTACTATCGGTCGTAGAGTGGATAATGAATTCATACTTTGTAAGGGACCCATCTCTCTCTAACAATGTATGAAAACATTTAACATTCAATAAGAATTATTAAAAAGAAACAACTTAATTGTATGTGTATATTAATACTATGTAACTATTAGCTACTAGCGATATTTTCTCTATATATAACTCATAAGGGCATGTGATAGCCATTCTCTTCTTTAGGAATTCATTTGGAATCAAGAAAACAATCTTGAATGTATTGAAAGCAACAAATTTAAACGTACAATACATTTAACCTTGAACGTAGTAAAAAAGTTATATGACGATTTATTTATTTTAACGACATTCTATTCTACAGCATGTCTAGCGATATGTTTTCGTACTTACCCAAAGGATATTTCATGCAACGTAAGTTTGAAAAATGTTTTTCTTGTGTGAAGACTGTAACTCCGCAAATAATCTCTACGCACAAAATTACGATGAATTGGAAGAACAATTCGTTCGTTTGAAACAATATCATCCACTAGAGTCCACCACGTTAAATTTACTTACCACACTGTATGGAATGTGAAGGTATTTATTCTTCCTCTAAACTGAATTAATATAACATAAGTTGAGAAAGTCAGGTAATGCAACCTTTGCTTTTTGATATCCTTTCACGTAGATTATCTTCATACCAACGGTTGTAAGAGACCCGGCAACTCACACTGATCGAGGTGACCTTTACTGTACCGTAAAGCGTCATGATTCCTCTCCAATCAAGGAACTTGTCGCTTTTCATCGAAACTTAGTTGACTATACAGGCCTCGACCTTTAAACATAAAGTGATTCGTCATCTTTCTTTCACCGAAAAGCCGTCACTTAATAGGAAACCTTTTCAAACATTTTTACGCACTGTTCCCGAGGATTGTGTGTGTAGTATCACCCCTATACGCAACTGCTACAATTGTCAATTATTGGGTTTCTCAATAATGAAACACTCAGTTACTGTCAACGTCCACTCAGCCAGACCACCGGACAAAGCACTACTTGTGCGGTGTCCCAGATGCATCACTCATCTTTATTCTTCATTCAGTAATAAACTACATCTCTTCCTTTTCATAATAGGTTATCTAGACACCTTAGACTCTATAAACTCATTCCTTAATAACTTAATACTACTAATACACATAGTGTACCTATTAATTGCCTTAACTAACCCTGTATTTAAACAAATCCATTCAATCAAACTGATTCAGTAATAACCTACTAACTACTAATAAACATAATATACTTATTTATTATTATTTAAAGAAATTTATTTAATCACTCCCTGGGTGCAGCTGATTTTCCTTGTACTTTCCACTCTCCTTCTATTTTTTTCAGATGGACCACATTTCTGCGTAGTTGTTGTCCAGTTTGATCATTTTTGATCATAATATCACCACCATTTTTGTGAAGCACTGTGTGGGGAATATTATCAAAATTTGCGTCTAATTTGTTTGTCTGCATATTTTTTATGTAAACTTTATCTCCATCTTCTAATTTATTGTTATCAGCATTTCTTTTCCTGTCGCTGTACTCTTTCCCCTTTTCTTTATTTGTTTTGTCTTTGTCCATTACCTCTTCGTCCATGATCTTATTTTCGTGATGTAAAAGACTAGGGATTTTGTCCCGAAAAACGCGGCGAAAGAATAGTTCCGAGAGTATTTTCCTGTTACCGAATGAGGTGTACTGTTATACATCATCAAGTAATCCAGTAGGTCTTGTTTCCAGTTCTTCTTTAAAGATTGACTAATTTTTAATCGTTTCAATATGTTCCTGTTTTGGCGTTCTACTTCTCCGTTTTGTTGCGGCCAGTAAGGGATGCTATGAAATACTGTTATTCCATTTTCCTGGCAGCATTTTTTAAATTCTTCACTACAGAATTGCTTTCCATTGTCGGGTGTAATTAATGCAGGAAATCCCAGTCTGGAGAATATCTCCGAAAGACATTGAATTGTGTTTATGGCTGTGATATTTTTCATTATTTTTATCTCTTTGTAATGACTAAAATAGTCAACAACCACGAGGAGATAGTCGGTAGTTGGCAACGATCCCATAAAGTCTATTGCTACATCTACCCAAGGTTCCACAGGTATCTGACGTCGTTTCATGGGATTTGGTGGAGTTGGTGCGGACACCAACGCGAATCCTTTACAAGGTTTTACCCTTTTATCAGCATCGCTATCTATCCTTGGTCACCACACTTCCGTACATAATCGATTTTTCATCGTTACTATGCCAGGGTGTCCTTCATGAGCAGCTTCTAACACCCTTTGACGTAATTTGATAGGTATAACAATTTTACTTCCATGTAATAAAATGTCTCCATAAAAACATAGTTCTGAGTAGAATATTTTATAACTGTTGACTGAGTGATCCCATCTGCTATTATAAATTCCTTCCTTAACTTTCCGGATTTCATCGTCTGTTTGTAAATAATTCCTTGTCATAGAAAGATACAGCAACCGGCCATGAATTTTCAAATATTTGATTAATATGCTCGTCATTGTCGAATGATGTACTCTTGATGCTCGTAGAACATAATCTGGATGAAGGATCGGCTATGTTGGATTTCTCAGGTCGGTATATTACCTTGTACTTGAATGCCTGAAGTCTAAGTACCTATCTTTCAATTCTAACACATGGTCTTGACTTTGGTCCAAATATCGTTTCCAGCGGTTTGTGATCCGTAATGAGTTCAAAATCATTTTTTCCATACAGATAAATGCCAAAGTGTTCAATAGCCCATACCAAAGCAAGCGCTTCCCTTTCTGTTTGGCAGCATCTTTTTACAATCGGATAAGCTCCTGTTGCCATAAGCTATTATTCGTGGTCCTCCAGAGTCATATTGTACCAAACAACACCTAGACTTACGGGACTTGCATCTGCTATAACTTGGGTCCTATCTTGAGGGTCATAATATGCTAAAGTCTTTATGTTAACCATAGCGTGTTTTAACTCCTCAAAAGCTAGTTTTTGTTCCCTATTCCAGTACTCTTCAATGTAAGCTTTTTTCCTAATTTCATTCTCAATAATTTCCTAATCGGCTCTGTAGTAGTTGCTAAGTTTGGTATCCATCTTCCCACGAAGTTGACAAGACCTAGGAAGCATGTATTTTTGACCTTGGCATCTAGGCCTTTAGCCACGTCAGTGTAATTAATTACTTATGACAAACGAATGGGATAAACAGGGACACATGCTTCACGTCAAGGAGTCCATCGTGACGACTTGGCTCACACACAATACTAGACCACGGATAGAAGGAAAACATTTACCAGGAAAAAAATAACAAAAGATTAACAGCTACTACAAGTTAACACCTATTACTTTTAAAAATTCTATAATATATCCAAAGACAACTCTGTTATCTAGAGATAATAAATGTGATATGTTTACTGGAAACGTGTTAACTATTGACTTAATATTCTTCGATTGTTTTTGGAGCTCTAAATGTTCTTATTATTTCCATGTAACTGTCCAGTGGTTTAATTCCTTTCGACGATAGGATATGTCCTAGGAAATGAATCTTAGAAACATTATAGACACATTTGTGTTCATTCAAAAGGGCATTGTTAACCTTAAGTGTTTGTAATATTATTTTTAATCGGGCGTTATGCTCTTCTATATCTTTACCGTATACTAAAATGTCATCAATAAAGTTTAGGGCTTCTTGGCACGTCGCTAACATTTTTCTAAGGTTTTTTGGAATATTTTAGGAGCACAAGTGATTCCAAACATAAGCCTTTTATATCGATATAACCCTTTCCTGGTTATAAATGTTGTTATATGTCTAGAACTGCTAGAGATTTCTATTTGGTGAAATGCGTCCTCTATATCTAATTTTGAGAAAACTTTGGATTTTCTAATTTGGGGCAATAGAACATCTATCGTTGGTAAAGGATGGTTTTCACGTATAATTGCCGTATTAGCTCTCCTCATGTCTATACATATCCGAACTTCGTCATTTTCCTTCAAAATTGGTACTATCGGTGACACCCATCTCGATGGCTCATTTACCGGCTCAATAATGTCGAAGTCTACTAATTCTTGAAGTTTTTCATTTACTTTGGCGTCCAGTGGTATAGGAATCCGTCTATATGGTTGACTGATGGGTTTAACGGTGACATCGGTGGGGATATCAACTATCACATCTTTAAATTTCGGGTATGGCAAAATAGTATTTACCTCCATTCCAATCTTTAAAACACCTAATGCTATTGCTGTCGTTTTTCCTAAGAGATCTCTAGTACCCTTCTCTATGACGTAAAACTTGGCTATTTCCCTTTGTTCCCCGACAGTACAATTACTTTTAGTGGATCAGTGCTGGCGTAAGCCATGAATACCTTGTCTGGATTTTTCACCTAGTTCCACACTCTAACTTTAGCGAGTTTCAAACGCTTCCATGTTTCTTCGCATAGCATGTTGCACTTGCATCCGGAATCTATTAGCATCTCGATTCCTACTCCTCCTATGTCACAGGATATTACGCTGTCGTCGTCTATATGAAAAACGTAATCTATTTCTTCATTATGAACTTTCTCGTTCACCTTCAGACTTTTCTTCCCTTTCTGTTTCTTTTCAGAATTCTTCCTTTTGTGTGGGCGTGTCCGGCAACAGTTTTCAAAATGACCCCTGAAACCACATTTCCGACAATTCTTATCGATCGCTGGACAGCTGTTTTCACTACTAGAATGGTATTTGCCACAACGGGTACATGGAGTTCTAGAAATGAGGCGTCTTTTTCTTGCACCTACTCTATCTATCTGCAAGTTTGCGTTCGTTTCATCAAATGCTTCTATTTGACGACCGACTGTTTCCATTGCATTTGCTTCCACGATTATGTCATTAAGAGTAATGGTGTCTCCGACTGCTAGTATTTTCTTCCTTAAATCAATGGAACTACGCTTCTCCACTATTTGGTCAATGAGTTTTTCTTCAACATTAGTAAATTTGCATTTTCCTGCTTGATCTCTTAGTCTTACTAAAAATTTATCAAATCGTTCGCATTGTTCTTGTTTCATAAGTCTAAATATGTGACACTCATCACTTTACTTTGTTTAGGCGAAAAATATTCATCTAGTCTGTTTAAAGCCACTGAGTAAACATCCTGTTCTTCATCGGTTTGATCCACATTTGCTCCCGGTAAATTATAGTAAATTTCCTGCAAAGCTAATCCACCAGTATGTAGCAAGGCTGCCTCTTTTTAATCGGATTATCGATGTTGGCCGTTATTGAGTACAATTCGAAAGCTCTCTTCCATTTCTCCCATCGTAGTCCTACTGAGCATGCTCCGCCTGCACAGTCGAAATTTTCCAGTGTTCGTAGATTCGCCATTCCGTTCCCCTGTATTAACAGCATTTTTTTCTAACATAAATGTATACATGTATGTTATATATATTGTAATAATGATCATCATGATCTTACATACACCATGTTCGCTAATATACTTTTTTTAATTTGTTTCTAATCACCATGATTAGATTTTATGATCGCAATGATCTTACGAACACCATGTTCGCTAGTATACTTCTGTTATTTGTTTCTAATCACCATGATTAGTTTTTATGATCATAATGATCTTACGAACACCATGTTCGCTAGTATACTTATTTCCAGCCTGTATACACAAGTACACACGCATTATTTAATGATCAATTTGATCATTTTCTCTTTTTTTCTGATATACTTATGTACACAATGTACATCCATGTTTATTGGAAATTATTATTTCGTATGTACTTACTAATTAATTAATTTATCCTCGTCGCCAAGTGTAATATCACCCCTACACGCAACTGCTACAATTGTTAATTATTAGGTTTCTCAATAATGAAACACTCAGTTACTGTCAACGTCCATACAGCCAGACTACCGGACAAAGCACGACTACTTGTGCGGTGTCCCAGATGCATGACTCATCTTTATTCGTCATTCAGTAATACACTATAGTATGTATTTAACATTATCATGAACAATGAGACAATAAGCAACTGTCTTTTCATCAAAACTGTTGAGCGATTCCAATTTCAGTTTAATGTCAACTATGGATGACTTGACTGCCTCTTTTTGCTTGGAATAGTCAATAACAAACAGAGCACAGTACGCCAATTTTTCATAATTTAACAGCGGTTGCGCAGTTTGATTATAATAACTTGATTGGAAAGCTGCATACATACGATATGCTATAGCATATTTTTTATAATTCAATTGAAGATGCGTGTAACGGTAAGGATAACTCTCAGCATTAAGATGAAGTTTTATATTAGTGATTCATGCATTATAAAATTTAGCATTGGAGTTATCTTTCCTAACGGTTTGAAAGGCTACAATATCGTGGCTTTTCCAAATTCGTGCTCGTTTTAACAGGCCAGATGTAAATTTTCGTCATGCGTAGACGGCAGTTCATATAAATCCCACTTTCTAAATGGGAGACATTGTAT